>CAWUHX010000033.1:600000-1074216 GCA_963922205.1 Romanomermis culicivorax
CCACCCAACTGTCGTTCACCCAATTGTCGCATTCACCCAATCGTCGCATTCACCCAATTGTCGTTCACCCAATTGTCTTTCACCCAATTGTCGTAGACCCGCACGTATGGGTACAAGCTTATAATTTTTCTACTGCAAGAACATACGAACAAACCACAAACAAAGCTCATATTTTCTACATCAGGAATTATTTTTTCGACATTGACTAAATTATACACTGTCTGTTACAAAAGCACAATGATTAGAGTTGAGACTGCAGAAAGTCGTCGATGTTTCAAAGAAAATCATCTGAGAAATTGTAATTTAGCATCTTTTTTGGAATTTCTTAATGTTTTGCTTTGCTTTATGTTTCGCTTGAGGACACCGGTCCTGATTGTGGGTCATTGACTTTCTGGTTTTTATGTCAGTTGTCTTTGAAATTCGGCCGGTAGAAGAGACAAAAAGTTTTGAAAATTTGTTATGAATGTTAGCAGCATTTTGTTGTACCTACTCTATCTAATATATTTTTTCCTTTTGTTCTTTTTTTATTTTTCCAAATAAGTCCAATAGAATATATATATATATATTTTTTAATTCGCCCAATAAAATATAGCTGAAAAATTGACGAAAATAAAATATAGCTAAAAAAAGTCAGGAAAATAGTCATGCGATCGGACGGCTGGTGTCACCAAACGAAAGATAAAACAAAGCAAAAAATTAAGAAATTCGAAAAAATATTCTGTTAAATTACAATGTCTCACATGATTTTCTTGAAAACACCGACGATTTTCTGCAGTCTCAACCCTGTCGTACGTGGACTTTTCAGGGTGTTTTTTGCATATAATTATTTTGCTTTTATAATACACAGTGTATAATTCGGTCGCAAAAGCGATTCCTGCTGTAGAAAATATGAGCTCCAAAACATTTGTGGTTTTTTGGTATGTTTTCGGCAGTAGAAGAATTACAGACTTGTACTCCATACACGCACAACATAGAAATTCTATTGGGGTCAGCTACGACAGGGGTGGGATAGAAATTTCTTTATTTCTTGATAACAAAAAGATAGGTCTTCTGACATTCAAGCATTTCTTCCATTTGTATTAGTAAAGTATATGAAATTATAAGCTTGGTCGGCCATTTTTAAAGTCTTAATGTTACTCCTTTGGTATTATGGTATCAAGCATGCTTTGTTTAGAAAAATCGTTATCATTGCCATTCATATGAAACCTTTCTCTCGATTTTTTCAATTTTCCCTCATCATCTTCCCGATCAATGCTGCGTGGTCAAATCTGCTGGTGGCCAACGCAAATCTGCTTGGGGTCCAGACCTCCCTATGCACCTGTATGCTCGTAACAATATTCATTTTGACAAAAATTACTAAGATACGCATAATGAAGTGAAGAACTTTGAAGTACTATAGTTCAATAAACGGTATTTTTATTTTCCTTATTTTTGGCCCATTGAACATCATATGGCTGACCTATTAGCTAACAAAATTTGGAGTTCGGCCCGAACCCATGTGGGTTACTGTAGGCCAAAATGTGAAAAAAGTTTAAAGGTAAACATTTAAATTTCTGCGTTCTTTTGTTCATAAAAAGTTTATAAACAATTTTTCGCCGTGAATATGACACATAAATTAAGCGCAATATCTGCTCTATCATTTAAAGAAAACCTGAACAAATTATAATACAAATTGACAGAATTGTACTTGAAAATGCAACATCAACCATTTTTGCAGTTTAATGTAAATTTTCACAACTTTACATGCCCATAACATCGTGCAAAATTATTTTTGTGTATAATAATTGTTATGGTAATCAGCGTCAAAAGGTGAGCAGCATATGTGAAATTTAGGGCAACTTTTATTTGGGTTAGCGGACCTCGCGGTGATCCTTAGAGAAATTTCTAGTCCTGTATGCTTCAAAAAATATGACACACCACTTGCTTTCCACTTGCATTTCAAGAGAAGCAAACTATATCCTTGATTGCCGATTGCTGTCGTTTGGACTAAAATTTACTCTCAAGTGAAGTATAAAGTAAGCGACCTTAGGAAATAAAGCGTCAAACTTTTTAACGTAAATTTATTGACGCCATTAAAAGGACTGAGGTAGTTTTGTTCACTTTTGTAGAATAAGTCGAGAAAATAAGACGCTGGGAGCTAGTGCAGGAAAATCGGTACAGTCTCACTTTGCCGCCCGTCTCACTTTGGCGCCCGTGTCACTTTGGCGCCCATCTCACTTTGGCGCCCGTCCTACTTTGGCGCATTGTATGATCTAATAAACAAGCGATGTGTCTTCATCTATGCAAATTTTACGTGCAATTTTACATGACCATAATGGCTATAAATAGCTCAAGCCACCTCTCTCTCTCTCTCTCTAAATGGTGGAAAATTTAATAACCAATTACCCTGCTAAACTTTACTCAATAAAAACACTTTTCATGAGACTAAAACGGCTTATTTCAAGGAAGCCGGCTTTATCGTGTCTTTGTATTGTCAAATGTCAATGTTGGTTTGTGAAAGTAGAGTTAATCCGTATCTTTTTTATTTGTTCAAAAAGAAAAAAGTTAAACGATTGGACATCGATGGGGAAGTCATGTGCTTCGAATGCGTTTTTTGCAACAGTCATGGGAATCCCATGGGTCATGCTACAGTTCGTGTCAAATCCGGATCACGGTCACAATCCACCTTGTGTGTCTTACCCAATCCGAAGTTGAAGCTAAGCGTATCAAATGTGAAATAATTTTTTCCAATTTTTCACTAATTTTTATTACCGTGCGAATTTTGTGCGAAATCCTACGATTTACAATGTTCTCAGGGAAAATGAGCAATTTACTGGCTATTTTTGGGAAACGGGATTTGACAATTTTGAGGATTACGGACTTTCGAGAAAAAGCTTTGAAGCATTCTTCCGGGAGAGGAATTTCGGGAAAACAGGACCTTCGGGGAATGGGGATTCCCCCAAATAAATGATCAGCGTGAACGCCGAAAAGCAGACTATGGTAGAACGCCAAGGTGAGACAGGCGCCAAAGTAAGACGGGCGCCAAAGTGAGATGGGCGCCAATGTGAGACGGGCGCCAAATTAGGACATCCAAGAAAAGTCATTATTAAACACTGGGCGCCAAAGTGAGACAGGCGCTAAAGTGAGACGGGCGCCAAAGTGAGATGGGCGCCAAAGTGAGACACAATCGGAAAATCTAGTGGTGGGTGAAGTGAAACGTCAATCATAGGCAATTGAAAGTTCGTGATGTATGTTTGTTTCAGAATTTTGTACCGCCTTCTAAATCTTTTACATGAATTATCTTGGGTAGTTTTTTTACCGAATTTTATCACGTTCCATTTAGCTCGCGCATTTATCTTTCATAACGACGTATAGCTTAGAATGGCAAAATTGTGAGATAAATACTTCCTTTCTGTTTTCATTGTTTGCAAGAATTGAAAGAAAAATAACGCTATGGTTTGTTTTTGCAGATACTCTTCGTTCATATTATAAAAATTCAGAACTTGTGGATTAAAATCCGAAAAAAACGACTGCCTTTTGCAAACTGGCCATGAAAATATTATGCGCGGGTGAAGTGAAACGCCTATTTTCTTCCAAATAGATGCTGTTGTGATAGAATCTCTCGGTTCACCGCAACTTTTCTTGTTTCTACCCTTCCTTCTAGTGTAAACGCGCAAAAGAAAAATTTTGCGCCACTATTCAAAACCAGTCGTATAAAATTTATATGCATGATTCTGCTACTACAACGCATATCCTGGGTCATGTTCGTAAAAAAAAGTCTTGCACGATTCAGAACCGAATCAGATTCGGAACCGGGCCTTAATGACAAAAAACAGAATTAGTAATAGAAAGGGATGAAAATGAGATTGTTTTAGCATGTTCTGACTCTGCTGTAGAAAGAACCCTTGAGTCGTGTTCGATTGACCAGTATAATCTTAAACTTTTTCATGTGGGTATCAGAAACTTCTGAGAAATTTAAGATAATCTGTAGACAGGCATCGGATCATTCATTAAGTTTGCTAGTTCGAAAAAATCGTTTCATATTAGATCCAAAATATCGGGTCTAGATCCCATCCAAATTTTTCATGTTTTATCTACATGGATCTGGATCTAATGACGTTTGTTGATTTTTTATACCAGATCTCAGTAACGGGCAAAGATTAAAAGATAATTGTGAGCACCCTAATGTTGTATCTTGGTTCTCGAGGAGGGGCGGAGATGATGCGGCGTGAGCAGGATTGGGATTCCGAGGTTGCGTCCTTAATGTACGTGCGTCCCACGCCCACGTTTACCCGATTACCTAACTACTAGTACTTAAACCCGACAATAATTATCCCAACAATTAAAGAAAGTTCAGTTTCTTTAATTGTCTCCCTTCTTTCTCACTAACTAGAAACGAAAGGGCTTTTCTACCTATTTATTACTATACAATAAACGTACGAAAACTTACGTGACAAAACGCGACGGGCGAGGCGAAAATAAAAGTAACAATAATAAATCAACTCCCACGCACGGGCGAGCAAAGACGAAAAGGCGTGGTGGGAGGCTGCTAATATATACTAGTGGTGGCCGGCGGGGCACACAACTAGTAAAGAAAAATAAAAACACACGTAAAGTATACGTTAACGAAGTGAAGAGAGAGACCAGCGCACGCGTACCGACGTGCGCTACAGTAAGATGGCCACTGGTGGTCCGCGTTGCTCTCTCCACTTGCCACCTGCGGGCCTGTGACGTATTTTGACAAAACAATGAAAAATCGGCGGAAAACACACTACAACACCCCTCCCCCCTTGCAGTAGATCGCCCTAAGCGATCGTCAGGAAATACCGAAAAGAACATGCAAGGGGAAGGGCTCCGCCACTACAGGCCGTCGCCGGGGTTGCCGAAGATTCTTCGGCATCACACAGCGGGGCCGGCGGAGTTGTTGGGGTAGTTTGAGCCGATTTTTTGGGGCGGCGACCATAAGCCCAGCGGCAAAGTGTACGGACAAAACGGGGCAAGTGGGGGTGTGTAGCGGGCCACCGGCAGTCAACTTACTGTGTGCTTGCAGCGTCGGCTGCACGTGCGCTGGAAACTAGTACAAAAGTATAAAGCAGAACGAGATTAGAAATAAAACAACCGGATCAAAATGAGGTTAAGAAACACAAAAACGAAGAAAAACAATGTTACTGTACAAAAAGCTCTTGCTCAATGGCGGCGGTGGTAACGAGTATCGGATGCGGAGCGGTGATTTCGTGGAGGATCGCGGCGGTGGCATTCGTTTCGTTGATAGCGATCGTTGTGGTAGCCGTGGGGATCGTACAGGTCATCATGACCATCAAAACGAACGTTACGGGAATAGCGGGATCGACCGTAGTCAGAGGTATCCCGGCGGCGCGACGATGAAGTTGACGTTTGAGGTTGAAGCGGCGAGAGCGGGTTCACGCCTGGTGCCGGCAACTGAGTGGCAATTAGCGACGGTCTGTCGGACGGCGTCCCTGTTGGCGGCAACGGTCGCGGTGGCAAAAGATTCCACTGGGCAGAAAAGTCGTGCCGACGCAGCAGGGGCGCGGGGCGATCCGTCTCGCTGTGGTATTGCAAATAAATTCTCCGGATGTCGGCAATTTCGGGCGGCTGTGGAAACGGTGCGTAGCTCGGGTAAGCCATCCAGCTGTCGATGAGTCCAACAGCGGTGTTATAGGCTTGGAGCAGGCACGAAGGATTATCCAGGCCGCGGGCTTCGTATAGGAAAAGAGTCAAGTGGGCGGTGTGAACGGCGTCAACGATGCCGAGCTCCTCGGCCCAAAGACCGGCGACCCATTTCAATATTACCGTGGCAACGGCGTGCGAGATCGGGGGTTGCTGTTCTACGTATGTGGGCCGATAGTGGTCGCGGAAATATTGGTACAGCGCCAGCGAAGCGTTCGTGGCGCGTATGTGCAAGGGCATGGTGATGTGAATGCGAAGGCGCCCGAAAAAATTGATCAGCACCATTTCGTGCATCATGCGTGGTGGGAAAAATTCGACGGCCGGATCAATATGTGGCGGGTAGCCCGGCGTGACGATCGTAACGCAATGCGGCTGATCGGTGGTTCGAAATCGCGTGTAATTCGGCAAATGTGTAGCCTCGCTAGGCAACCGGGGTTTGATGGCTGGTGCAGAACTTGGTGGCAACGGAGCTCCAAGAACCGGTATAGTGGCGATGATCATTTGTGGCTGTTTGAACGTAGTAACCGGAGCCGACGTCGGGGCCGTAGGCGGCAGCGACGTGGTGTGGGTTACCGTGGTCGTTATGGCGGTTGTCGGGGCCGTAGGCGGCTGCGACGTTACCGTAGGCGTAGTCGAGGGTGTTGCGGGCTCCACGTCCATAGGAGGCGGTGGAAGCGGAGCTTTGAATTCATCTTTCGGCGGGTTTTTTAGGGCTTCCAGGCGGCGCTGGATTTCGGCATCGCGGTGCAATGGGCTAATGTAGTCTGTTAGTTTCGTAGGTGAACGGCGGAAACCGTGGCGATAGTGTTCTTCGTAAAAACCCGTCGTGTGCACCTTACGGGTTTGTTCGCTTTGCGTACGATGCGGCGGTGCGTCATCGCGCCGTTCGTGTTGGCGACTTTCCCTGCCGGTTGGTGGAGTTTGTTTCGTTTCTTTACGATGGCGGTCATCACGAGAGTGAGACTCCTGGCGTGAACGATGGCTGTCTGGTTTGTGAGCAGGCGGCGGTTTCGTTGCCGACGCTGCTGTTTTGGAAGAATCGCGCTTGGGTTTCGGCGTTGACGTGGCGTGCGAAGAGCATTCGGCTTCTTCGCGGGCTCTTTGTTTATCGCGTTGTTCATGGCGTCGAGTGGTGCGCTCGCTGGGCGTTCGGCCGCGCTCAGCACGCGAGGTGCTGGGTGGCGGCGTACGCCGTGTACTTGGTTCGTCCGTTGTTTTTGTCTTGTGAGATTTGCGGTATGCCGATTCGTCCTGGAGCTGTTGTTTTCATTTTATTTAATGTTCATACCGGCCGGGTCTTCGGATGGAATTACCATAACGATCTAGAGCCCGCACGGACGTGCTGGATGCCTGTGGGGTTTGGACATCCACAGGCGCCATCGGCGGCGGTAGAATCGCTGGTTGCGGCGGTTGCGGGATCGTTTGCGGTTGCAATGTGACCGGCGGCGGTAACGGGGCCGGTGGTTGCGCGACGGGTTGGGCCATCGCAGGAGCCATTTGAGCTACTTGCGGGGCCGGAGCGATCAACGTCGGTGGCGGCAACAAAATTTGTTGTATCTGTTCTTTCAACGCTTCAGGGTAGTCTTTCCAATGATGTTCGGGAAACAACATACCGGGCGGCGGTGGCGGAAAATGATACGCGGCCAGTGCTGCGGCCAAAGCGTCCCATTGCGTAGCTGAAATAATTTGTTGAGAAAAACGTACGGGAGCACTATACCTGGCTGCGGCAACAGTAGCAATAAGCGGAGGTCCCGGCAAAACGGCCGGCGTCCCCAAGTATATTCGTGGATCCACGGCGGGTGCCGTGGTGATTGTCGTAGCGGCTGGTTCCATAGATGCGACGTCCATAGACGTGGATTGATCCACCGTACTTTCTTCGGGTATGTCAGTCAACATTTGTTCGGATGTCAATGTCTCGGAGTCAATCGCGGCGGGTTGGACGGGTGTGGACTCGTCCATCGGAGCCGGAGCGATGTTGGAAATTTCATCGAGCTTCAATTTCAGGAAATCGTTGATTTGCGTGGCAGTTGCGGTTATATCGGAAGGCGCGGGTACCATAGGAAGGGCCGACACGTCTGTTGACGGCGGCAGCTTCGCTATGTTGAGGTCGAAGATTGGCGTTTCAAGTAGTTCGTCGTCGGCGGGTTCGACTTTGACGTCGATAGGGCGGTCGAGGAGTTCCTCGGCGGTGAGCGTTTGCGCCGAAGCCGTAGTCGGCATGGGGTACGCATACACCGGCGCGGGGAACGAAAGACGGTTTTGATAGTCAATGAGCACGATGAACGATGAATAAAAATGGAAACGGCTGTGTGGATTGGCCGTATAGTCGTTTTCATCAATTTCGATTTCTTCGACCGACGTTTCCATATGGAAGTCTTCGTTGAACACAATCGGGCGTAACGCAAAGCGATTGCAAATGTACGTGCTTGGATCGGCAGAAAAACTGGGCTCGCGTTCCGGGATGCGGTTCATCCAATTCGTGAGAAGCAAATTGGGGTTGCCGTCGCTGCGGTACCACATGCAATCGTAGAACGCGGCGCGTGTATCTGGCGTCATCGATTGCGCGTGGCGGAGGAGGACGTCGTTGACGAAGGCGTATTCCGCGGCGGAACATGGTGAAGCTAGGAGCGCGGCTAACGGCATAAAAGACGTTAGCTTCCGTAACCATTCTCCGTCAACCTGTAAAAAGTTAAGGATGGTTGAAGGGTGATAACGATAATGGGTACCGTTATAAGTGCGCTCGCGTAGGGGTTGGTCGGCGGCTACGCATTCTGTCCAAAGATCGTCAACTTCGTGAGGGAGCGGCGGTAAGTTGGGGTCGTTGTAAGGCATACGATCGCGGACGGCCAGCTTGTATATCGGTGAAAGCGGAAAGTTGAGCAGCTCAATGATCCGATGGATAAGATTGCTTTTCATAGCCGATGTGACGGCTGCTTGAAGACGTTTGGGATCATCGAACACCGATTGTGGTTTTAGAGCCGGGTCTTCGTCGTTGGAGACGTCTGGTGACCTGTTCCATTCGTCCTTCTGTTTCTTTTTCTTTTTCTTCGGCACTTTTGGAACGGGGAGAAGCTTCGGGTAAGTTGTCCGCATCAAGGGTTTGACGTCCTGGAAGCCGTTGGGAACCGTTCCTAAACAGAAAGACCGACCGTGGTCGGACGATGTGCAATCATACATAAAAAATTTATAAGCCGAAAGAACTTCATCTCGCATGATTGCGGGCAAGGCCACTTGCGATGTCGTCAGGTATATCCGGTTGGCGTAGTCGGGAGGTAGGACATCCGACAGCGCGACGTTGTGAAAGGTGGCGATGACGTACTCGGCGAGATGGTCGATTTCGGCGGCGTCCAACGAGTCGTGGGGAAACAACGTGGGCGCGTTGTAGACCTCGGGGATGAAGCCGTAACGACCAAATGCCAAAAACAATAGCAGCGGATAATAGGCTTCGAGGGCCGCGTAGGCCAGGACGTCGGATTGTAGGAACGACGTTGTTGGATTGTTGAAAAAGCGTAGAGCTCCGGGAAAGCGTAAAGTGAGCTTTGACACGTCCAGCGCCCACATTGCGGAAACTGTGGCTTTGAGCGTGCGTTTTTCCGGAAAGAAACCGATTTGTCTTGCCAACTCGTACAATGACGGGGATATGTCGATGTTTCGAATGACGCGATATGCGTCGAAGTGGATTGCTTTTACGACGGGGTCTTTGTTTTTCTTTTGTCGGTCGATTCGAAATTGAGTGCCCAGAAGTGCGTAGATTCCCGCCCAGTCGTCGGCTCCATCAAAAGAGACTACGATGGTGTGGTCGCCGTCGACTAGGGCGAAAAGCGCGGTCCAGTCTTCTGGGGTGGCGGTGAACGTTTCGAAGACGAACATCGTGCCATTCGGAAACGCAAGTTGAACGTAGCGGGGGTAACTAGACGCTGTGGGGTCGGCTGGCATTTGTACGGTGCATTGAAACTGTTTGAAATCGGCAGCCGTGATGGATTCGGTGTCAAAGCCGACCAGCGTGTAGCCGCGGAAGTTTGGTGTGGGTTGGGCGGCCAAGGCCTGCCCCAAACTTCCGGGTGAAAGGAAAATCGGCGGCGGCAAGACGTTCGGGGGTCGCGCGTACATGGAAATGTACCATGACTCCAAATCGGCGACGCGAGTTAGGCGTTTGACGTTGTTTTCTAAACAAGAGCGAATGCGATACTCATCAGTGACACATGGGACTCCACGTCGAATGAACGACATGGGGTTTGAAGGATGATGTAAACGTGAACCAAGAGGGAAGCGCTGTGGTGTCGTCAATTCGTTAGAAAGACACATGCTTTGAGACGGCGTTGGCTTGGGCGGCGATGTCACCTTGATGGGCCCACTTGGACAACTGGATCGGGCTATGATAGCGAGATAACGAGAGTTGTGGTATGCGGAAATCAAGGCAGCGGCCGGTTGTGGACTGAGGAGGCCACAACTTGACGATGACGGGATCGCGGCGGCTGACCATGGAACTCTGACCCAAGACTACAGAGGGGGAGATACCCATGGGGTCCCAAGCAAAAGCATGCAAGTATAAGCAGCAAAAGCATAAAATGAGAAAATACCCTCGCAGGCGAAACTTAGATCGTTCTGGTGGGGCTGCTGTTCGGCCCAGCGGACGTAACGTTCGTTGACGTTTATCGATTCACGATACGGCGGAGGGTCGTCGGCCGTGGAGGTTGATGCGGTCGACGGCGTCGTCATTTTGAAAAAATAAAATTTTTGGGAGCGGCTTGAAAATGCGACTATTGCTGATGGAAGCGAAAGATGGAAATGAAATAGTAAAAGAATAAGCCGCTGAAAGGTGAAGAAAGTGTAAAGTAGGAAAATGCAAACACTATCATCACGAAAAGCAACACCAACACCACTATGTTAATGGAGAGTAAAATCAACCTTTCCCAGTTAGTCTTATGAGAGTGATAGCGGCCAGGGTCGGGCGGAAGTAAACCGAATGGCCTCGTGCCAAACAGAACCTAACATTAAAGAAGAAACCCCCTCCTATTGCGAAAGTGTGGGAACCGGGGCAGGATGTAAAGTGACGTTGTAAAGTCGGCTGAAGGCAAAAACGACGGATTGAGTGGAAACGTGTTGAAACTGCCGTGCATTCTTGCTCGTTATCGAGGTCGCCATGATCTAAATTAAACAAACATAAAGATTATTTACAACGTGGCGTGATGAGCGCCGTATCACAAAAGAAAAATTTCAGAGCGAACTATTGCCGGCGAGAAGTGTGGGGCGTGCGTGGTCCACCTTCCTCGTTGTCAAATGCATTCTTTGCCGGTCGTGCGACAAACGGTTTTAGACGTGTGATGGAGACGGTCTGCGGGCGGCCGGGCGCGTCGAGTGCGTCAATGGTAACAACGTTTTCGGCTGCGCGGGAGGCGTCCGTGATGAGGAAAGGCCCGATGAAGTCGGGTTGAATCTTGTTGGCTTTGCGCGTGTTGGTCAAAAGAAATAAGTCGTTGACGGCGAAGTCGCGTCTTCGAGCTTTGCGGTCAAAATATTCTTTGCTGGCGGCGGCTGCGGCATCGAGGTTAGCTTTGATCTTTTCGTGCATCTTGAGTTGGGCTTGCGTTAGAATATGTTGATAAGCGTCGTAATTCAACGGCAAGGTGAGGCGGCGGGCGCAGTCGTAGTCGAAGGTGATGCGCGGTTCATATCCTCGTAATAAACTGAACGGCGAATGGCGTGTGGCCGTATGCGGCGTGGCGTTGTAAGCGAACACGGCGTAGGGCAGGTAACGCTCCCAGTTGTCTGGATCGTCGGCGGTATACTTTTTGAGTTGGGCGATCAATGTTTGATTGAAACGTTCGACCATTCCGTTGCACTGGGGGTGGTATGCCGTTGTTTTGACTTTTCTAATTTTGAGAAGTTCACAGATATCTTGCATGAGTTTTGACGTAAAGCATCCACCTTGATCGGAAAGGAGTACAAGTGGACTGCCGTGCGTGAGGACGACGTTGTTGATAAAACATTCCACTATTGTTGAGGCTTTTTGATCTGGTATCGGATGCGCGGACACGAATTTTGTAAAGTAATCCTGAAAAACAATAACGTAGGGGTGCTTCTCACCTACTGGCGAAATGTTGACGATGTCGGTTGCCACGATTTCAAATGGGTGTTTGGGTTGAATTGGCAACAATGGCGGAGGCGGTGACGTGCGCGGCGTTGTTAGTTGGCAAATTTTACAGGTTTTTATCCAATCCCGAACGTCCTCTTCCATGCGGGGCCACCAAAAGTGAGCTTTAATGGCTGCTAGTGTACGATTTGTTCCTTGATGATTCAAAATTTTTGCGCCGTGGAATTGGTGAAGAGTTTGGTCGACCATGGAGGCGGGTACGACTAATTGCTTGACATCTTTAATTTGCCAGTATAAAAGTTGATCTTCGAGGAAGAAAATCGGTGGGTGTTTGGCGGCGTTATCCGTTTTGAGGGAGGCGATGATTTTTGTTATGGCCGGATCCGCGGCTTGCGCTTTCAACACTTCTTCATGAGCGGCGATCGTAATGACCTCGGCCGGGGGCGGTTCGTGGTCGGCATCTTTAGGCATTGAATTAGAGAGTGAGGGTGAACTGATGGTCTTTCTCGTCATTGCACGGGTGATGGCGTTGATTTCGGCGTCGACCTCCGTGGGTAGTGAAGCCACTGCTGGGCGTATTTCCGGTACCGTTAAGTCGGTTTCCGTAGTTGCACCAGCAGGGTGAAAATGCTCACGGAAAATCGTTGCGGTCAAGTTTTCAGCGTTCTGGATCGGGCATTTGTCGCGGTCATCTTTCCTAGACAGAAAATCGGCGCAAGCGTTATCCTTACCTTTAACATATTCCACTTTGTAATCGTAATCTTGTAGGCTGATCGCGAAGCGCTGAAGTCGCGAATTGCGGTGTTTCTCGTCTTTGAGCCATTCGAGCGGCTTGTGGTCGGTTCCGACAATAACTTTTTGGCCATACACATAGTGGCGGTACATCCGGAAGCCGTAGACAATGGCGAGGCATTCACGCTCAGTTGTACTGTAGCGGGTTTCGGCATCGGTGAGTACGCGACTATTGTAGGTGATAACCCATTGATCGTTTTCGTTTTCCTGATACAAAATTGCTCCGATGGCGGTCGTACTAGCGTCGGTTTGAATAACGAATTGAGCTTTGCCGTCGTAGACCGGGTAGCGGAGAAAGGACGAAGACGTAAGGGCTGTCTTGATGCCTTTGAATGCGGCGTGGTGTTCATCCGTGGCGAAGTATTGGGTGTCTTTGCGTAAGAGTCCGTACAAAGGACTGGACAAGGTCGCCAAATTCGGGATGAATCGCTTGCACCATTGAACTAGACCTAAAAAACTCTGCATACCTTTTTTAGTCTTCGGGAATTCGTATTCCGCGATTGCTTTGACTTTCTCGGGATCGGCGGCGATTCCGCGGGCGCTAAGAAGATGTCCCAGGAATTTGACTTGCGGCGGCAGGAACTCGCATTTGTCTGGCCGAAGCGTAAGGTTGGCGGCGCGGAGGGCGTCAAAAACGATTTGAAGGTGTTCCAAATGCTCTTCAAACGAGTTCGAGAAAATGATGATATCGTCGATGTAGACGAGGCAGATTTTCCAGATATATTTTCCAGATAGAGGATTCGCTCCATTAAGCGTTGAAACTCGGCCAGCGCGTTCTTCAAGCCGAAGGGCAAAACTTTGAATCGAAACAAACCTTCTTGGCAGATGAAGGTTGTTTTGTCACGGGAGTCGGCGTCGAGGGGTACTTGCCAATACCCGGCTTTGAGGTCGAGCGTGGTGAAAAATTTTGCGTGTCCCATTGCGTCCAGGTAGTCGTCGATGCGCGGGATTGGGAATTTGTCGCTCGGCGTAACATCGTTGATTCCGCGGTAGTCAACAACGGGTCTCCAAGAGCCATCTTTTTTCTTTACCAAAAATAGCGGTGTGGCCCAGGGCGAGCGAGATGGTTCGATAAAATCGTTGTCAAGCATTTCTTGAATATGGCGACGGACAATCGGTCTCTGCTCCATCGCGGCGCGGTAATAATGGCGGGAAACTGGTTTTGCGGTGCCGGTATCGATGCTGACGGTCAACTCGCTAGTGACGGTTGGTTTATCGCCGGGGAGACTGAAAACATCGCGGTGCTGTCGGAGCATCCTGAGTGCTCTTGCTTTTTGCGCGGTAGAAACGTAGGTCTTTTCGGTCATTTTGTTCAGGGCGTATTCCAGCTTTTGTTGTGCGGTGTTGCCGGGGAATGATTTGTCCAGTGCGGCCGGCTCGTGGTCGGTTAAGTCGCGGTCGGCGGCAGCGGTTGCTATCTGACAGTCGGCGTGGGCTTCGGAATACTCCAGCGTGTGCTTTGCCATCGCAATGAGTTGATTTGGTCGGAGTTTGATACTGTTCGGCGTATTGTTGATGAAAAGGAGCGGGCAATGGCCGTTGGTGATGTTGACCACTGCGGTTTCGACCGGGAGTTTGGCGGCAACATTATCCATGGCGAGTGGTTGTACAATCACGTCGGGCACTGTCGCCGATGTTGTGGGAAAAACGCTACTCTTGACCCATTGTTGGCAGTGCGGCGATATCGAAACGGAAACTTGGGCGACGAGAAAAATCGGTTCGGCGAGCTCAGTAACCTCCAGCCGCCGGGGGGGCGGTTGGTGTGGACTAGGTTGAGCCTGCCGTATCGGTTGTTCAACTTCGATTTCTTCGGGTTGGCTAAAAATATCAGATTTATCATCATAACAACTTACTCGTTCGTCCTCTGGTATCTCTTATAAGACGTTATCGTTAGCGGCGTTGAGAAACAGTTCCGTTTGCGGGCGGATCGAGGCGATTACCTTGAGCGGCAGTTTAACGTCTTGAATTTCTATGTAGTTGTCTTTGAAATTTAAAATGGCGTGGATATCGGGGTGCGCAAGGAAGTCGGTTCCAATGATGAATTGATCGTTTCCGTCGTCGTCAAGGATTACGCATTTGATCATGTGCTCTCCGAAGGCGGATTCCATCGTGACAACTACCGGGCCGTGAGCGTTGACTACGGCGCCGTCGGCTACTTTAATTTTTCCACAAATCAGGAGTTGAAGCGATTGCTTGTCGAAAGCGCGTTTGACCAATCCTGATGAGAGGACGGAACATTGGGCACCTGTATCGATGAGCGCGTGTGCTTTGACGGCTCCAATTTTGATTGGGATTTGAAAGGCTCTCGTAGAAGCGTACTTGCGAACAAACGATTTGGAAGATGGCGTGAGATTATCAATTTGACAAACGGACGAGCAGATGTGACAGGGATCTTGAAAAGTGCGGCCCGTTGCGTTCCAACGGACGATGCCGGGGCTGACAATCGGTGCGGCGGAAGCGATTTCTTTGGATGGAACAACCATATTGGCCGCGGACGTTGAATGATTGTTAACGCGTGTTTCGAGCGCAGGTACTGGCGCGGTATTTGGTGCCGGAAGGGCGGGTAGGGTAATTTGCAATTCTGAAGATTGAGAACTAGCGCGCGATGAATCCGTCGGCGTTGTGACGTATGGAGCCGGTACCGCGTTGTAATGGATATGTTGTTCCCACGGCGCCGGAAATTGATGGTTCGGGTAGACGGCGTAGGTATTCTGAACAAGATCATTTGGGCGTTGTATAGGGTTACCTTCATAGAAATGGTTTCGCGCGCCGCGGGCGTAGTTCGCTCCTCGTTGGGGCGGTCCTCTGCGGCGGGGTCGCCAATCACGTTGTCCGCGGACGTCGTTTGAATTGTTTCGGAAGTCAACTTGCCGTGGTTGGGCGGCGTAGTTGGGGCAGTTTGGTTCAAGTCGGGCTGATTGTTGAGCGTTTTGCCGTTTGAGCCAGACGCAGTCTTCTGTGTTGTGGGTGCGGGATTTGTGGGCGTCGCACCACAGGCCTGTGGGCTGCGTCGTACGTGCGCGGTCTCGGCTGGGGGATCGGTCAAAGCGGTTTGTGTACGGCCCTCTATTCTGAGATAAATGGCGCGGGCTTTGTTGCCTATTGTTGGATATCGTTTTGTCAGGGCATTGTCGAGACTTTCGTTCTTCATAGTCGCGGTCGTATCGTTGAATCAATTGTTCCAAGAGCATCTCCGTGCGCGGCGGTTGCGGCGGCGGTGGCTCAATTGCTTGTGGTTGGAAAGAGACGAATTTAGTGGGTTGCATCGCCGGGTTTTGCGTCCTGCGGTCCATTGAGGGAGAACGCTCGCGGTAGCGATTTTGAGGACGGTCCATGCTGCGGCGGCGTTCAAAACGGCGGTCAAACGGTTGCGGCGACTTCGGTGGTGGTGCATCTTGATCAGCTTGATTTACCAGGATGGGTCGTTCCGCGGTTCCGATTTCGGCTTTAGTTGCGTTGAGGACACTACGGGCTTTGGCTACGGCGTCGGCCAGTTGTTGAACATTTGTAAAACCCTTTGCTTGTTCGCCAATTGTAAGTTGATAGAAAACAGGCATTTTGGTCAAAAAGGTATCAATTACTTGTTTGTGCCGGAAAGTTTGATCTTCATGCTGATACAATAGTTGTACATAAGTCATTACCTTACTCAGAAACGCGGCGGGTTCTTCTCCAGCTTCTGGGGTGATTGACGCAAGTTCGCGTTTAAGAGTCATCGGATTGCAATCAGGCGCCAACTGGAACA
Organism: Romanomermis culicivorax; assembly: GCA_963922205.1. NCBI lineage: Eukaryota > Metazoa > Nematoda > Enoplea > Mermithida > Mermithidae > Romanomermis > Romanomermis culicivorax. Next base: position 616,296 of record CAWUHX010000033.1, read on the forward strand.
TAAGCAAGTCTTTGGCATCTTCGTACCGCGTCATATCTTGGATCATATCGCTCGGCGTATCGCGGGTAAGTCGGCGAAGGGCACTCATCTTTACGTGGTTGGAGGCGTCGTAGCCGAACTCATTTTCCAGTCGTATGAAGAAGCGTAACAGGCGTTTATTTGTTGCGGTGCCGTCGATTATCAGCGGGTGCATATTGTCGACGATTGTTTTGATGCGGCTATCTTCCTCACGATGAGACGTGCGCGGCATGTCGTACCCAGGATGCGGGTGTTCGTAATAATCCTCGGGTGGATAATCTGAGAAGCCAAATTGGTTTGCCGCGGGCGGTGGGCGTCTTTGAAGCGCGGAGCGGTGTAAATCTTCATCGGCGCGCGTAGTGCGGGCGAATTCGTTATTATATAAGGTATCTGTCGACGGTGCTTTGGGTTTTACTTGGTTTGGTAGCCTGCCAAAGACTGGAGCCGGTTCAGTTTCACGGAGAGTTTCGTTGGGGATATAAATATCTCTTGTTTCCTCGCCGTGAAACCGTGAGGACACCGGCGGCGGTCTTGGTGTAGGCGGATTACGCGTGCGTCGCGGCGGCGGTTGTGGAAATCAATTGTTGCATTTGCTCAGCGAGTGCGGCGAAACGCGCGTTAGTGGCTTTTGTTTGTTCTTGAATTTTGCGTTGAACGTGTAATTGCTGGGCTTGGAATTGATCGGAGACGGCGCCGATAATTTGATCGATGGTTTGTACCGTGGGGACATTGTTGGTTATACGCGCGGCGGCGGTGTTGAGTTGTTCCAGCGCGTCGCGTGCTTCAATTCGAAAATTTTGGACTTCGTTGGCGTTTGGGATAGCGAGACTGCTGCGGTGATCGTTTACTGAAGCACGGGTGGCGGTTGGGGCTTGCGGTGGTTCAATATTGACAAAGGATTCGGAAGAGTCGGTTCTGGCGACAATTTGGTCATCATTACTTCGAGCCGGTGCGGTCGGCGGCGGCATTTGGGATGCGGGCGGCGCGTTGAGGCGATTTTCGGCAGCGGCATGAAGGTTTTGGTTTACAAGCCGCGGAGTTTGGGAAATATTCGTTGCCGCAGTTGCGGGAATGAGCGGTGCTTGCGGCTGTGCCGTCCCGTCCAGCGCGGGGTTGCTGAAATTAGACAAGGGCGGATTATGGGGCGGGAGGCTTACCGTGGGTACCGCTGTCGATTGCGTAATATTTGACGGTCGCGGCAGCATCATCTGGTCAAAACTTAAGGCGCGGCGTGCGGCTGTGGGGGCATTCGGAGAACTGGAGCGCGACGGAAATCGAGTGAAGTCCGGCGGTGTGTGACTTACCGTTGGCATCTTTTTTCTCAAGGTATAATAACCTCGTTTGTACCCTTTGGCGCAGCTACGGCGGGGTCGAATTTTGAATTCTTTGGATTTTTCGGATGCAACGCAACAGCGGGGAGCGGCAACGTACAATCCAAACGGTCACCAGTGTTGTATCTTGGTTCTCGAGGAGGGGCGGAGATGATGCGGTGTGAGCAGGATTGGGATTCCGAGGTTGCATCCTTAATGTACGTGCGTCCCACGCCCACGTTTACCCGATTACCTAACTACTAGTACTTAAACCCGACAATAATTATCCCAACAATTAAAGAAAGTTCAGTTTCTTTAATTGTCTCCCTTCTTTCTCACTAACTAGAAACGAAAGGGCTTTTCTACCTATTTATTACTATACAATAAACGTACGAAAACTTACGTGACAAAACGCGACGGGCGAGGCGAAAATAAAAGTAACAATAATAAATCAACTCCCACGCACGGGCGAGCAAAGACGAAAAGGCGTGGTGGGAGGCTGCTAATATATACTAGTGGTGGCCGGCGGGGCACACAACTAGTAAAGAAAAATAAAAACACACGTAAAGTATACGTTAACGAAGTGAAGAGAGAGACCAGCGCACGCGTACCGACGTGCGATACAGTAAGATGGCCACTGGTGGTCCGCGTTGCTCTCTCCACTTGCCACCTGCGGGCCTGTGACGTATTTTGACAAAACAATGAAAAATCGGCGGAAAACACACTACAACACTAATAATCTTCATAAGAAGAAACGTACCAGTACACTGTGAAATACAGAATTCTGAACTTTGATGAAGTTCAAGAGCTCACACATCGAAAATGGTGCTAGATCAGATTGTCTTCCTGCGAGAAACTTTTTCTATGACATCAGCGAACTTTGTATAGTATGACTTTCCCGTTGTTTATTGCGGTTATAGTTTCAGAAATCAGGTATAGGTAAACTTTCGATTTTTAAGCATATTCACGCAAGTTTCAGTTTAAACTAGGTCTATTGACAAAAATGGTCGGTGTAATATCGGTTTCACCCCTATTCAGCGAAACTCACAACAGCGATTCTCAGAACAGCGAGACTCAATACAGCGATTCCCAAAACAGCGAAGTATCGAACAGATTCTCAAAATAACGAATTTTCAAAACAGTTATCTTTAGAATGAAAAAATTGAGATTGGGCGGGGTAGACGTTTTGGCACATGGCTCATTTGGTCCTCCTTTTCGATCTTTGCTTTTGTATTTTTCAAACGTTTCGAAAAATGTTTTTCTCACCGAAATTTTTTTGTGATTTTGGAATGGTCCATTCGCGTATACCTATCGCAACTGCAGCACAAAAGCATGTGAAATTTAGATGGCCAAATGCAACTAAAAATAGACTACCTCAACTAGCAAAAACGATTTTAATTTACCTAATTAGCATATTTGTCATAAAAAGGATGTGCGCGTTTACTCTAATGCATATAAATTTTTACTTTTCGCCGTATTGAGATTTCACTGTATTGAGAATCGCTGTATTGAGACTTCGCTGTAATGAAAATCGCCGTTTTGAGATTTCGCTGTAATGAGAAACGCTGTTTTGAGTCTCGCTATTTTGAGTTTCGCTGTATTGGGGACACGCCGTAATATCATTTATAAGACGTATGATTTCAGAATTTACACTTGGAGACCCTTCCGCGTGAGTTGAAATCCGTCGTAGGATTTTAGTGATTTTTTAACCCAATACCGATTAATAAACATAGATAAGTCAACCCCCGGACCCATAAATAAGTCAATCCCCGGACCCTTATAAATTTTGTACATAATTATTGAATCACAGTTAGAATCTGACCTAATTCTTTGAATTTAAAACTGAAATAAAAGGAAAATCGCAAATCCTAATTTTTTCTCATAATAATCGGATCCGAGTGAAAATCCGATGATTCGGATTTGAATCAAAACATGAAAAAAATCATTCATACACCTGAATCGGAATCATGAAATTGCGTAATAATCGGATTTGAGTCAAAAACCGCTACTATAGTTTGTTTTTTCAAAAATGCCAGTAGTCAAAAACGACAAAAATTAGTACTCTTGTCGACATCGTTCACGCAAAGCCTTTTTCGGAAGAATTTTTCGCTAGAAAAATTGTCAAAGTTGGTTGAGTATTCTCACTATGCCATATGATTCTGCAGAAATATGAAATAATGTAACTATTTACGAGCATTTCAAGAAAAATTGATTGTAAACTTTTTTCTAAAATGACCGGATTCGAGTTCAAATCTGATCCGCTTTTTAGGTTGTCGAACACGAATTCGGTTCGGAATTCTATGAAATTCTCCGAAGACGAGAGTTTTCTCTGCAACATCTATCAGTTCGTAAACTGGAACTGCAATTTTTTCTTGCTTTTTCAGAATCTCACTCTTATTTGAAAATTATGTCTCGATATTCTGCGACCGTTTTTTTGATCTCATTTTCCATGATAACCCTTATTTTTTCCACGACAAAAGCGGCCAAATCGTCGGCGTCGAAATTTTTGCCCCTCGATTTTTTAGACGACGAAAATTCGGCGATCGTTGAAAGTCTGTTAAACGACGACGGCAACGACGAAAATGAGGGAAAAAATAGTGATCGAATGGAGCGATTCGCGACTAATACGGGAGATGAAAAGCGTCGAAAACGACCGAAATTTTACGCCTGGAAAGGAAAGCGGAACGAAAAAAGTGGCAAAGAAAGGTACGGCGACGAAATAGATCTGCAAAATTTGGCCAGAAATTACGGAAAGTTTAGCGAAATGGGAGGCAAAGCCTACAATAAAAGGAAATTCTACGCCTGGAAAGGTTGAAATTTTTGTGAGATTTCTTTTGTGGGTTGAAATGAATTTTTTGCAAAAAACTTGCTTTTCCGTACTTTTTGTCGCAAGTTCATTAGTTTGAGCAAATAAACTGAAATTTGTGAAATGGCACAAGTCGAAAAAAATGAAAAATTCGGGCTGAACTACACATGAACTTGAACTTCGAAAAACTTGAAAAAAGTCTATTACGAGTATCGTCGAAAAAAGGGAATTTTCTTTCGAAAAGAATAATCCTGCCTCCAAAATTTTGGAGAGAAATCCAGTTTTCCAGTGGCGACTTTCATATTGCTTACCATTACCAATTTGATTTTCATTGATCAGAAATTTCTACCAAGAAGCAGCCTTTTACTGATGTGAATCAATGCAGGTCTTTAGTTAACGTAGTCGTGTGCAATGCTTGAGAGATAAAACTCTAGAGCATTTTCAGATCAGTTCCTATGAAAAAATGATGTTCAAAAAACTACATCACAATGAAAAAAATTGGCGTCAGAAAGATATCTGCTGCGCTGCTCCAAAAAGAACTGCATGAAATATCGGAAACTTGAACAAGCACAATTTCATACAACGCAACGAAAAAATCTATAAGTTGGTGTATCAAATAGAGAGAAAGTAGAAACAATTATTCATCGAATCAAATAAGCTGTACAAACAATAAACGAGGCACATGTGTATCATAATTGTGTCTATAAAATACGTCTTGGCACAAGGTGCATGTGGACCAAAGTCGAGGGCCTAAATTTCGGAACCAATAGCGATTCATGAGTTCTCCGTTTATCATGAAAATTTATTTCCCCAAAGGAGAATTGCGATTGCAAGACTCAATGACAGAATACTCACAAATTCCAAGTTTTATGATTATAGACTTAACATTTTTGAAGAAAGAATGAAAATTCCATTTGATCCAAAAAATAGTTCTTTTGATACTGTTGTGAGTGACTTTCCGTCACTTTTGGCTTCAGACGCCTAAGCTTCATATGTAGAAATTTCACATGGAGTTTGATTTCAAACGGTTGTAATTTTATTTTCTCAACTTGTTAAAGCTTCAACAAAACTAATGCAAAATGTGGAATGAAAGCTTTTAGTTACTAAAGCTATACTCTGTTTTTTCATAAAACGCTTGTAAATTTAAAAATGACAAAAATAAGTACCGCCCTCAAATTCATTACACATTTTCTACTCGAAAAATTTGTGGGTAGGTTAACAAATTTTCAATCCCATATGACAGATGGTTTAGCGAGAAATGGTAAAAAAAATGAAATAGAACTTGCTTTCCATACCATTACAAGCGTTCAAAGAAAAAGAGTCTATGGTACATTATGTTCCAAACTTGTAAGGAACTCAAATTCTCAACTCGAGTGATTCTGTAACAGAGGAACCATTTTTAAAACATTTTTTACGATCGATGCAAAGTTCAGGGTGTTGATATAAATGACTAACTAGCTTAAGATGTAAGTGTATGCACCGGAGAATCTATAAGTCATAAAAGTTATAATTTTCTCACAATTTTAATTTACGCAAGTTTCAATATCAAGGACCTGACAAGACCACGACTTTTTAGGGCATGTCTTAAGACTCAGACACCCAATCAGCGTGAGACAATGCTGATTAAACCGGAACTCGTGAAGCAGATTACGATTTCTATGCGTATGAAATCATCAAGCAATTAGAATCTGATCTCAAGCGAATCTATATCAAACTCTAGCGCTCATGTCAAAAATAGAGTTGTGATATTTCAAGCTATGTGTTTGAGTATAATCTCAACGATACCTACCGACTGATGATGTCTAACTTGCTGTATTTTGGCGCAAAAATATCTTCTCTCCCTGAAAAGGTCTATCCCGCTAGGGGTCAACAAAATGAGGTCACCATGGAACCTTCTGCGCCGATGCAGACCACCATATCTGATGGCATGCATTCAAGATTTGAAGCCCGATCAGCATGAGACCCACGGGAAGCTCAAAGCTGATTCAGGGTCAACTCTTGAAAATAGACCATTAGAATATGACTCTAAGTCAACGTTAAGGTATGACGGTCTACAATTCAACAGGTGTTCCTCTTTTTCCTCCACCATTTTCCTTCTTATCGTCCAAAGCAGGCAATGTCAACGGATATTTATGCAAATTTCGGCCGCCACTGTTCACGGACAATCGCCCAGAGTTGAAATTTCGCCATCTTTGGCGTTGTTGTTCGGTGTCAGCCGTCATTATTTCATCCTCGGCTATCATTTCGTCGTTATTATCACTGTTCCTTATTTTTCTACACATTTTTTGACGTTTTTTCTTTTTGGCACAATATCTGACTAATAAAAAAGCCGATAATCCCAAGATGGTCGAAAAAATTACGAAACCGAACATTATACGCATGTCATTCAAATAATTAGTCATACGATTCATATCTTCGGCCATTTTAAACATTTTGGGCATATCTTTAATCACTTGGTCGAAGCTCATCGCCTTTGTCGTGACTTTTAATTGATGAAGATCGCTGTTCTATTGCATGCGTGTCGATATAGAAAAATTCCAAACGCAAAACACGAGTCGAAAATTTTTCATTAAGATCGATGAGTATATTGACTATATTGAATAATAAACTCTGAAATTTCCAAATGTCAAACATTTAAAAAAATTTATGACATCTATAGTTTGGCTTCTATAGCCTGTGATATTGAAAAATGACACGAATATCTCCGACTTGAGAATCATTCAGAAAAATCTTTTAATATAGAACTTCTAACTCAAAAAGCTTACGGAGGTCAGCTAAGTGACCTCACAAATTTTTAGTTCTAATGTATGACGTGTGGTTTGACAGAAAATGACAAAAATTTAAAATATAGTGCTGTTTTTCAGTTTCATCATTTGGATATGCATTTCTAGAAAAACATACTATTCATGTTATTGTGATGAAACGAAAAGTTGGTCTGGTTGTATTAACGTTCCCATCGCGAAGGGGACTCCTTCGCCGACGCTGAAGAGGAAAACTTTACCCATGACAGTTGCACAATGAAGGGAACAGCGAAAGGGTTCCTACATTGTCCCTTTCGTCGAATAGAAAAGGAAAGCTTTCTCAAACGACGATGTACTTCCCATTGCGAAACTCTTCCGCCGTCCCCTCATGAAGAACTGATGATGAAATTCAAACATTTGATTAAAAAAGCACTGAAAAAGTTCCAATAAGTGTAAAAAATTTACATGTCAATATTTCATTAAATTGTCTCAGTTCAACTATTGACTGTATCTCGTTTTCGCCGATCAAAGATTTGTGAGGATCATGTGCTTTTGTCCTATGTTGAACTTAGCATTGTCGCTCATCAACAACCATCATTTTTTAAACAAAAAATTTGTGTTTGATCAACTTTTTTGTAAATCAATTCTTGAAAATTGTGTTCCAAATTGATTGAGAACTGCGAAATAAATCAATTTTTTATTTTCCTGACGGGACGGACCTATCTTGCGGACTGCATATAAAAAATTAAAACTAATATGTGCACAAAAACTGAGATGTGTACAAATATGTCAGGAAATGGCCCGCATTTGCAATATACGGGTGGATAAAACACCATGTTTTGTGTTGTCAACCGCCAGAATTATATAGAAACCGCTTGCACCAATGAATAAGAGTTTAAGGGTAGAAAAATTCGCTCACACCAAAATTTCTATTTCTAAACGCCTCTATGAGAAAATTCAACTCTTAGAGAAGTCGTTTTTCTACTTCTAGGAAGAAGTGGCTTTGCACCCAAAATCAAGGAGTTTAAGAGTTCAGGAGTAAACTAAATTTGGTGTGCAGCTTTCTACGAGTTGAATATTGACTCATAGAAAGTTGACTGTGCTATATGCCCCTATGGATTTTCGTATTCCTTCAAAATTTAACGAACATCTTATCAAATGATGATAAGGCATAAGACCAACTTTATCAAGATTGGAGAAGGGGAAAAGTTCGATTTGACAATTTGTTGAGTGAATGGTCCTGCTATAGTCTATTTTTTCCAAATGAGTCTCGACGCGCAGAAAGATGTTCGCGCAAATAGTAAACAACCTATAGTATGTTTTTCTTAAAATGCTTCTAAATAATGAAAGTGGAAAGCAAGTACTATTTCAGATTTTCACGGTTTTCTGATAAACAATATATCATATAGGACTGGAAATTTGACAGCATACTGACCTCACCTTTAACTATTTTTCGAGAGAAAAATTTTACGGTAAGAGCTCTATGTAAACGATTTTGACAACAGTACTGATTTGTGTCACTTTTGTATTTGGAAGCATTTTATAAAAAACAGACTATACGTATACCGATACCTTTTTTCTCGAGTTGACTGTAGCAGTTTAGTCAAAAAAGATTTCGGCCTACGATGCAGGTTCATTGCCTGCTTACTGATTTCTGCGGACTATTTTGATTTCCGGGGCTCATTTGAAAATGAATAAATTGTAGAATGACTTTATATTGAGATGTAGCCACACGTTTATTCCTGAAAGTACAAGTGTTACCATACTCATCGGTCATCTTTCTACTGGTACGCCGTGTAATTTTTTGTTTTATTGAGATTAATCGTCAAGAATCTTAAGTTTTCGGAATGTGATTCTCGTGTGAACAACATATATAGGGTTGTTTGATAAGCAATTGGGGAGGTTTGATCACGATTTTCTAGAAATCCATCTGGATAATCCTGTTTTTTACTTATTATAGAAAATTATCTTACTCAACATTCTGTCATAATAATGGTTGGAGCCCGTTTATCATTCGAAGAAAAGACAAAATGTGTCCGCCTACACACAACTGCGAGCAATGCTGAGCAAGTGGTCTAAGATTGGCACAAGGTTGTTGTGACAAAACCGGCCAAAGCTACTACTGTTGTGAGCATCAACAGAAAGTTTGATGAAACAGAAGGGTAGTAGATCTACCATGCAGTGGCTGACCTAAAGTTTCACGTTCTGCAGAAAATATTGGATTGGTTATTGCTGAGTTCGCTTGGAGAGCCAGGCACCTCCATTCGAAAAGCTGCCGCTCATTTGCTTATTGATCAAATGGCTATTCAAAAATTCTGAAAGAACACCGATTAAAGGCTACACGATCCACGGATTACCGGAAGACAATTATGATTGCCGTATGGAGTTTTGAAAAACATGACTTGAAAAACTTGACTATGGACCAGATTTAGAGGACAAAGTTTTATGGTGAAATGAGTCTGTCTTTCATTTGGACGACCATGACAACCGGCAGAATTGCATTTGCTGAACTCTGTAGAATCAACGCAAATTGAATTGAGCCTTAAGTCCGTCAGACTTCACGTTTGGGTTGGTGAATAATTCAATGGAATTGTTGGTCCTTATTTTTTGATGACACTGCGATGATGCAAAGTTATCTGGTGTCAAATGATAAGCTGTGGCCCGATATGTGGCCAGAGCACTACGCAGACTTAAGAACCATGTGATTCATGCATGGTAGGGCTTCAGCGCATCACGCCTTAAATGTTTGGCAGTGGCTGGACTTAAAATTCCAAAATCGATGGCTGGTTCGTCGAGCGCCAGTTGAATAGCCAACACTTTCCTGTGATTTGACCTCTCCAGATTTTTTTGTTTGGGGTTTTAAAAGAAAGGTATTTGTGACACATCCGATGGACCTTAATGAATTACGGCAGTTTATCAATGAAGGCTTGGCTTAAATGAAACCGGAACTATGCGCAAAAGTTTGTCGTTCAGTTCACTACCGCCTATGGCATTGCATTGTGCTGAAAGGTGCTCAAGTCTAATGACATTGAGATGCGGTAATAGCATCAATTCTTTATGTTGTTATGCTACAGTAATCCAAATATATTTTGATTTGAAATGAAAAATTGGCCTTGCAACATAAAAACAAACCTCCTCAATTACTTATGAAAAGATAAAAATCGATAATTGTCTTTATTTAGAACATAAAATAACACGTTTACTCCTTTTGAACTTCTGGGACCGGTTTCTCAAAAAGCGTTCAACGCTAAACGCGTCTAACTCACATCTCAAATAACGTCATATGTTTATTCACTGTTTCTCAAAAGACGTTCAAGCTAAACACGTTTAAAGTTAGACGAAAAATTTAGACCGGATGGGACCCTGGGTTAAGTAATGTGGAAATTTTTCAAATTATGCCTACACGTTTTTTTCTTAATATTATTGTTGTACTCGGTGATGGGAATACATGGCTCTAGCATTTGTTAATCAATTTGGAATTAGGCTTTAAACCGAACTCTTTCTCAATTCATAATTTTTTCATTGACCGGTAATGAATTCTAGGAAAGTTTTGGATTTTCAAAAATTACGTTTGCAAGGATTCGAGAATTAGTACCGCAGTTGAGATAACAGGGTGTCCGATGTGTGATTGATACGAATTTGGCTGTAACTTCGAATTTTTATCGAACGGGTGGCGCATATTTTGATTGTATCCAAAAGCTACAGTTTCGAAGTTGTGACAAAAATGACGGATTGTTTACCAACAAATATCCTAGACAAATATGCTAAATTTCCGGATAATGCGGAGGATATGTTATTGGGTGCGTAGCAGGGACCTGTACGGGCCGGGCCGCAAGGACGCTGCCCGGCTCGCCCAGGTTCCCTTCTCGGCCCGAGCCCAGTCCGTGAAAGCTCGTTTTTTTTAAGTCTGTCACAATGATGAAAAATTATGATAACGCAAAAAATTAACCAAAACCAAATCAAATTTAAGTTGCTAAATAAAAATATATAAAACTATTAATTTTTCTAGAACTGATTGAATTCACTTGCAGTACTAGTAGTCTTTAAAAATAATTGAATTTCAGGAACGAATCATTTGCACTTGGAAAATGAGTAAAACATTACGAGCAAAGGACAATACCAGAAGTTGTTGAAAAATCCCAATTCTTCATTGATTGCCTGATTTTCGAATTTCGGCTGCATGCTTTCAATATGATTTTTGCATTTTTCCCGACTGAAATACGATTGAATGGCTGAAAATTTAGACTTTATATCCATGAAATAAATGCTGAAAAAATTATTGTGCCAGCGTTGTTGAATATCAAAATCCAAAAGTTTTTTTCTCGCACTTTACGCCGGAAATTCGAATCCATTTCAGGTGTTTGCACTTTGCAGCCAATTTTTTGGAATTTGATTATTTACGCTTTAGGTAATTTGAAAATCATCATTTGAAAATTAAAAAATCTTTTTATTTATTGTTGAACTGTGAACTCAAAAAAGTGAATTTTTCTTAATTTTTGGTTCCCTCTGTATATATTTAATTTTTCAAACCCAAAGAAGCATGAATAACGCATCTGTGTACTTTTTTGAGTGAAAAAAGTGACTTGAAGAAAATGGCTGAAAAATTAACATGAAAATGAAGAAAAGACAATTTTGACCTCTTTCGCCAAATGGCGAAACGAGCCATGCAAAAAAACAGACGCCTTATCTCCATTTCTGATGAACTAGTGAATGAAATTTGACCAGAGAAGAGATGCATGCTGGTAACAGGAGTCTTCAAATTCGTTAGAATGCTGAACAGTATTGCTAATAGGTAAAACTGCATCTGAAACAAATAGTAATTATGCTGACGATAACATTTAAATTATTAAATATACAGTAAATATAATAGCAGTGAAATCCTAGCAATTTTCAAATTAGGAAACATACAGTAAATGAACGTTTGTCGGAAGTTCTTTTGTAAACGTAAATAGTTGCTTACATTTTCGGGCTTTTATGAGCCTGAACCCTCTGGCCCGACTCGGCCCGATAATATTTTTCCGCAGCCCGAAGCCCAGCCCACGCTCGGGCCGGGCGGCCCGTGGAGGTCCCTACTTCCCATTGGGAAAGTATAACATACAAATGCATATACATAAACATCAATGTTTACTGAAACTTCCACGCGTTCAAGTGCGGTACGGCAAAACATTGAGCTGCTATACTTCGCCGCACGCGCCGTACGGCGCCTGATGAGTGGCTGCTATACTTGCGCTGTACGATGGTAAATGATAATAAGTAAATGAAAATGATAAGTAGCTGCTATACTTACGTGCCGCGCGGCACCGTACGGCGCATGATAGGTAGCTACTATACTTACGCCCCGTACGGCACTGTACGGCACCGTAAGGCGAAGTATAGTTGGCCCCTAATGATTTCACACCAGCCTAGAGGCTTTATAAAATCTTATACCATCCTTTAACCAAATGTGACATAATGGGTGAAAAGATTGGTGGCTGAATCGATACTGAGGATGGATATGAAATGTCAGAACAGGCAGTCTAAGTTAAAGAGTTGCTGAAATCTCATTGGACCTCGCGTCAGCTTACAAACCACTTTCACAAAAAAATGATTGTGAAAACATACTATCGTATTTAGGGCCCCAAGAGTTAATTGGTAAATGATAACTTACAGTGATTACTAAAGTAATGAAATAGTGAAACAATGGGAAGTTTTCGGCCAGTATTCGATTTTAGGATTAAAAAAGACAAATTCTCACTCCAGAATTTGAACAGAAATGAGCTTAAATTTGGAGTGGTTGCACCAATTTTTCTTTTCTGTCGATGAGACAACAGTATATTCCACAATGTATGGGAAAAATACTAAAAAATTTGAGCTTAGAATTCGCGCAAATTATTTTATAGTTGGGAATATTCGAAAAATATAGTGACCATACAATTCAGAATTAAAAAGTTACAGTATTCTACAGGTGACTACGTTGAAAAAATCAATTTTGTGGAAATTATAAAATATTCTAACTGCGTTGTCGACAAGAGTCCAGATCTAAAGCAGTTCAGATACATTTTACAGCCTGCACATAAACAAACACGAACATACAGCAAAGGACCGTTAACGTACATAAAATATAAGTCAAATAATTCTTAGATGGTAAACAGTCTTTCGATATGAATGAACCTTGAATCATTTCAAATCCTGGCTGTACAACACAAAAATTTCTGTATACAGTTTAGACTGAAAAATGCCCAGTCGCAGAAACTTGTTAAGCGAAAATATCGAATTACAGAACTCACATGTTTACTTTTTTCACGGAGCGAATTTTCTCATCATCGTCATATCGTACGTATACAAAAGTTATGACAGATAAAAGTATACCACATACGCATATGTACAAAAATATTTTTTCTCGAAAATCTAAAAATCTAAAAATTTTTGTATAATGATGAACGAGACCAGTTTTTTTGGTCAACTGGTTCGTGCAAGTGGAATTTTGGGTCGATAATGTACAAAATTTTTGCATAGTTATGTATAGTTTTTGATTTTTATTTATTACAATTAATGATAATAAGAAAGCGAGCACAAAAATTAAGAAAGATGAAAAAATATAAAAAGAGAAAAAATAGAGAAAAAAATGAACAAAGAAAAAACTCAAGCTGGCACCAATATTGAAAATTTCAATACAAAACATGGGAACTCAATTTATTTTGAAATGATTGATGCAGCGATCCCATGAAAGAAAGTTTTACAGGGAAAAAATAGTGAGCTTATTGATGTGATCAATCGAAGATTTTTCGAGAGTGAGCGGCAAACAGAACAGCTGAAATTTCCCTCAATTTTCTTTTATGGCCAAAATTTCTCTTTATTACAGTTTTATGCAAATCACTACAGATGATAAGTACGATGCTGATCTTCGCATTGTCATGAAAAAATTTAGTGGTTTTCTACAGTATAAATGTTTCCTCTCCGTGAGAAGTATGTATCAAATTGAACCTAGTTTGTTGATTATTGGTGTGTCTGCAGTTTTAAATTAAATATGCTATAATAGTCTGTTTACAGTGTCTTTGAATAAAATGATAAAAATTGGCGCTGTCCTCAAAATAGTTTAATACATTGTAGAAGCTTTCCAGGAGTCTGTTTCATAAAATTGTATTAGTCGATATTATACTCCATTCAATCCATTCAAATTGAAATGATCGATGCAGCAATCGGATGTTTGGCAAATGCAGCCTTACTAGAGATCAAGAATTGAATTTCGATAATCTTAAAATGATTGAAAAGAAACTCTGTATTATGAAAGAAAAATTTATTGGATAGAATCAATGAGCCTATCATAATTTTGAAGGAAAGTTTGGCTGCGACCTGGCTGCACCGGTTGTGAAATATGGAGGTGGAATATAGCATATAGAAAATACGGAACACAAAATGGACATCGCCGATTCGGAATTTGGCGTGAAAAGTGGGCTAGAAATAATAAGTAATGGATAAGGCTAATAAGAATAAATACAAGAAAAAGGTGAAAACACAAATAAGTAAAAAGGCAATGTTGCAGATGGGTGGGACGCTGCCGTCAAAAATAACTTTATTATTTCGACAAAAATATGGCCGAAAACTAACATGAAAACGACGAGAATAAACACTGACTAAAGGCGGATTCATACTTCATCCGGCATCCGGCGTCCGGCAAGCTATTTTTAGCTTCCGGCATTCAGTGTCCGGCATCCGGCAATTTGGTTTCCGGCATCCGGCAAACTGGCTTCCGGCAAGTTGCCGGATGGGATGGCAATTCATACTTCTTCCGGCGCCGGAAATGTCGGATGACAATTTATTCTTGCTTTTACTATGTTAAAATACTTTGAAATCTGTGAGGTATTTTGTTTCAGGAGAAATTGTGTATGGAAAATATATATAATATTATTTTCCAGGTCTACTCGTAATTATTACGCTGTCAGACGAAGAAAACTTGCTTGATCTAGCAATTTTGTACTATTTATTGAAGAGAAATTTGTCAAATTTGTCAGTCTTCCATAGGCGTAACTAAACTATAATTACGCCTAGAAAAAAGTCTGTATATGACTACCCTGCACATATATATTCTTTCAAGAACGAAAAAAACATACAAAATAATCAGCAATCAAAAATTAAACGAACGCCGTGATTAAAAACAAAAAATTTTGCCAACTAAAAAAATCGATATCTCTCGCATACATTGTATATGCAAAAATCAATCAAACACGCGCTTCAATTGAAATTACATACAAAATATGCTTTCCGGCATCCGGAAAAGTACAAACTGTTTCTACTCTTCCCATCCGGCAAAATTCCAGTCTTCCGGCAAAAAATGAGACGGCAGCGTGGGAAAAGGAAAAAAATGACGTCATCCGGTGCCGGATTGCCGGACGATTTGCCGGATGAAAAATCTAAAAATAGGCTTTTTTCAGATGCCGGACGCCGGACGAAGTATGAATCTGCCTTAACTTGGCAGAAAGGGCCCACACCATAACAATGCACACAAAACGAGCAATTATGCTGACAAAACTATGAAAAGACACATGAATTTTATGAGTTATTTTAATTAAAATTTTATGAGGTTGGTTATTTTGGAGGTTTTACTGTAGGGGAAAATAGTGGGAAAAGGAGGTAGTATCAATTTAGCTAGCGTCTGGTACATTACAAGAGTCCGTTTCGGAAAATATCGGCCAATGCTATACTTCATTCATTTCGAAATGATCGATGCAGCGAGGTTGCAACCAAACCTTCATTCAAAATTATGGAAGACTCATTGACTCTATTCAATGATACAGAGTCCTTGATGATCAGTCTTGTCAATCATTTCAAAGTTATCGAAATTGATTTCCCATCTCCAATAAGGCTGCGTTTGCCGAAACACCGAAAAAATATTGGCAATATTAGTAATAATATCAACAAAGCGTTTCGCAAACTATTAAAGCTAGTATTGGCATGCAATTTCGCCAATAATATTATTATTGAAAATGTTGGTAGCTGTCTCAAGAATTATCAATACAAAAGATATGGGCAGAGCTTGTCTTATTTTTGATTACGTATTTTATATTTCTTGCGGTGGTTCAGGGAGCTAGAACGCTGTAAATGTTGACCTAGATCAGCTTGACGACCTGAAACTCAAACTTGCACCAATATTTCGGACTTGAAACAATTGAAATCACGCACTCTTGCCTTTTCTCGCTCCATTGTTAATAAATTTTGATGATACACATTTAATTTATGACCACGATTCGACTCAAATGAAAATCCATGGTCTTATTAGTTTACTCACACTACGAGATTATCTTGATTTTTTGCATTGGTGAAACAGATGTAGTGTTAATTGATTATCCTTCACGTAAAACAAAGGTATTTCCGTGCTCTTTTTGGGTAAAGGCTTTTCAATTATTGGGAATTAAATGGATGCGGTCACTTTACACAAAAAAAATTATCTTGGGTGTAAACAAGCGTGTTTTCGTGATTTTTGGTCGAAGGAGTTACCACTTTGAAAGGAGTTTTCGACCGCAGGGAGTTCAATGAATGCAGCCACTTATTAGAAAATGCCCCGATAAAAAATGTTTCATGTGCGTGGAAAAGCATATACTGCAGCTTCGTGGATTTTGTCCTCCCATAGCATTATATCAACCACAGTAAAATTTTTCTGGATGAAAATTATATGCCAGCTGATGGTTGACTTCACTCAAATAAAGATAAATTCTAAAGCAATAGCAATGTAGCATTTTAAGTCTGGACAGATCCGAGTATATGCCTCTAACTCAAGCTGAAAAATAGTGAGTGACTGGTATATTATAGTCATTTTGTTTTTGTTCTTTTCAACTTATGGCTGTGATTGAAAAGCCGTCATTGCACTATAAAAAACCTATGATAGGTTTCACTAACCCAATCTGCGAATAATCTGAACGTCTGGATTAAATTTCTGATCCTCAGCCGTGTTTCATAATGAGTATCCAGGTATTTTGAGTACCTGGGTATACCTACCCAGGTCAATTTCAAAAATGAAACCTTGGTGCTACCTAGGTATTCGGATGACCTGTTTGCCCGAATTTCTAACAAGATATTGTATGGGTAAAAGACTTGTATACGCCAATGTTCAGGTCCTCAGGTTGGGTATGCAAAATACCTGGGTAACACGAGTAAATGCAAACGGAGCAACAGGATAAAGCATACTAAAATGCCTTCAAAAAGTGTTTGACCCCCCATGCACATGCTACGTTGACACAATTATCATAGCCAAACTTATGTCTCTAAACGAATGCATGTTTCATTTCACATAAATTGTAACAGGCACCCACAAATGGAACACTATTCGCTAATTACTCATCTCTATCTCTGTTAATCTGATGGGCAAACTTGCTCTGCTCTATGCCATGAAATCTCAACGAATTATAGTTCTTCTTGATCAACCTCTGCATTGAATTGTATGTCACATTGAACAAAAAGTATACATATAGCGCCTGTTGAATGAAAAAGCCATATTTCTAAGGCAATGTTTCAAGTCAATCTTATTTTTGAATTTCAGACTTTTTCCTTAACTGTTAAAGCTCAGTGCAGTTGGAAGCATATGAGAGACCCGGAGTTTTGAAATAGTAAGTCTTTTCCTGTATGAAAAAAATTGAGTATTTTTGGGATTTTTGCCTCAAAAAAACAGGATCCACCTCTTCTGTAACCATCCTTTCCCCAAATTTCAGAGCTGCACATGTATGGTTGAAAGTAGAGATACATGGGAAGAATTTTCGAGAGGGAGAGTTGAAAAGCAAAAAATGGATTTTTCAAAAAGTTTTCAATTTTTACCAATTCTTGTCAAAAAACCTGTTTTAAGGTGTTTTTAGATTTTGAAAAAGTCCAAGAGTGACCAATTGCGTTTTTCCAGAGGCCAGCCAGGTGTATCCAGAGTCTGAGTGTATGTGCATCAATGGTTGGTAGGTGTGCTGATACACTCAGCTGCAGAATGTACTTTTCCACGGACATGAAACATTTTTAATGAGAAAAAATAAAAATCCAATATTAAAAAAGTGGATTTTTCAAACTTTGACTCAAGTTCTCAAAAATCTAGTTCAATCCTTTTTCTAGCTTGGCAACTATCCAAGCAAGTATATTCTTCTTTTTCCTGCCCCATCGGGGCATTTTCTAATAAACTAGGCCACCTCTTTTTAGTTGACTTCAACCATGTATAAAAACTTTCATAGAAGCACATTAGAGCTTTAAATATGGTCATCTTCACATCAAAGAACCAATAAAAAATAATCTTAAAACTACAAATTCTCACTTTCGGTAGAAGTAAAAGATGTGTAAACTGCATAGTAAAACACGTTGTAAAGAGAATGTAAAGTGACCATATCTGTTGAATTGCCCATGGTAAAGAACCCTCAGCCCAAAAATTCGCAGAAATACCTTTGTTTGCACAAATAACAGTTTGTTG
The DNA here is from genome assembly GCA_963922205.1 of Romanomermis culicivorax. NCBI lineage: Eukaryota > Metazoa > Nematoda > Enoplea > Mermithida > Mermithidae > Romanomermis > Romanomermis culicivorax. Next base: position 634,584 of record CAWUHX010000033.1, read on the forward strand.
TGTAAAGCGACCGTATCCATTGAAATCCTTGCTGTCGAAAATCCCTTTCAACAAGAAATCACGAGAATACGCTTGTTCACGCCCGGGATAATTTTTTTGAGAATGTAACCGCATCTACTGAATTCCCCACAGCCGAAAACTCCTTCCACCAAAAAATTACGAAAATACGCTTGTTTAAACCCGGGATAATTTTTTTTTGTGTAGAGTGAGCGTCTCCATTGAATTCCCTATAGTCGAAAACCCCTTCCCCAAAAAAATATGGAAATATCTCTGTTTTACATGCACGATAACTTTTGTATAAAGTGACCAGTGAACACATCCGTTGAATTCCCCCCCCCCTCCCGGTCAAAACTCCTTCCACCAAAAATTCGCGAAAATACGCTTTTTCACACTCAGAATAACTTTTTTGTGTAAAGTGACCGCGTCTATTAGAATCCCCGCGGTTGAAAACCCTATTTTTTGAGGAATGTGATTGAATTCCCTGCAGTCGACAACTCTTACCACCAAAAAATCACGAGAATACGCTTGTTTACACCCGGGATTATTTTTGTGTAGAGTGACCGTATCCATTGAATTCCCAATAGTCGAAAACCCCTTCCCCAAAAAGACCAAGGAAATATCTTTGTTTTACACGCAGGATAATAATCAGATAACACTACATCTGTTTCACAAAAAAATGATTTTTTTTAACCCAAACGAAGGGGAATTTTTCCAACTTTGGTCACTCATATAATTTGAGCAAATCAATATTTTCAAAAAATAAAAAAGTGTTTCGAGAGGACACTCGATAGATGCACGGGTAAAAGTATCAAGGTCCAGAGATGCATACCCATTGAGGAACTTGGTGCAACTGGGGGCCGTAAAAAATACCGTTTTTTGCATTTTTTGGCGCCCCACCGAGCACCATTTGATTATAGACCTCCAATGACCTTTGCCACCCCTATGTTTGCCCTTTTGCCCGATATTATGCAAAAACCTCATGTCTCTATCTATAACCGTTTTTGCTCTGGGGGGGGGGGTTAGTCAGATTTTGGGGGGCCAAGTATATTATAGGTTGACGCAAACGCGCCACCTATGATAAAAATAGTGAAGTAGGGGAAATGTATTTGGGTAAAGAAACAAAAGTGCAAACCAAGAAGAAATCTAAAAAGCGAATAATCAACTGAAAGAACATACAAGTACATAAAGCCCAGAAAACATTAATCAAAAAGGGTAAATCAGAAAATTAGTGACAAGACAGAATCAGAAATATAATTAAAACGAAGCGAAAAAACAAAAAAATAATAGCTTTATGAACTTTAAGGGTGAACATAGGAAACAAAGCGAAGAATCGACAACAACAAAATCAAAAAATTAAAATAATGCAAAGAATAATAATCGAGCATGTGGCGAAAATACGGAAATATGAAGTCAAAATTAAACGATATCGGTCATATTTCATTTATTTTGAAATGATCGACACATAGATACCACATGGAAGTAAGTTCAACTCAGAAAAAAATAGTAAGCGACGAGAAAATTTTTTTTTTAAGTGAACGGCAAACAGCTGAGAATTTCCTTCGATAGCCTGGCTTAGTAGTTAACATTTCTGAGTAGCACTCTTTTCAAATTAATAGGGAATAAATTCTCGTTGCAACTGATAAATTTATGTTTTCTTACGGTGTAAGTTACGGTATAAGTAAAATCAAACTGAACATACTTGTTTGGTTGCCGCTGCGTCTGTCGTTGTAAATTAAATGAGTTATAGTAGAGCCCTTGCTGGCGTATTTTTTGGATAGTGACACTGTAACCGATGAAGCATTTTCTTGTTTTACAAAAAAAGAATAATAACAAAAAGCCAAGAAAAATAAGAAACTCCACAACGTAATGAAAAATAGATTAGAAGATGATAAACTAGGAAAAAAAGAAAAGCATCATTTATTTTGGAACACAAAAGCTTACAACCTGGACGAAAAACGTAGTCGAAACGATCAGATGCACCATGTATACCAGCACTGTGATTTTCTGTCTACTTTTTTTATTTGTTCTCACGACTATTAATCTCAAGTTCCTCAAGAAACCTCATGAGACCAAAACTTAGAAACTTGCCCATCGATCGTACGTTATCAGACTACAGTAGCAATTTTTTTAGTACAAATTATCGTTGAAAAATGTATATCTGGCCCCTGGTCTTTTATCCATCAAAAAATAGTGGGGCGATCGATCGAAGAAATATCGCCGAGCGCCCGGCCGTTTACGGACGATGTCCCTGGCCCACGAATCGGGCACGAAACGAGCTCCACCTCTTTTATCCCGGAAATCTTCGGCGTCGCCGTTCGCCCCACCTCCTCCCAAAATGTACTCCGCTCCGCCTCTTTTTTTCAAATAATCGCGGAATCGCCGCAGCAAATTGAGGCGGCGATTGGTGACGTCTCCGTCGTCGCCGTCATCCAAGAATCGAGCGCCGGCCTTTTTGTCGCTGCCGGTTATGAAACGGGCACCGCCCCTTTTATCCATGTAGTAGTCACTGTGCACAAAAAATCAAGTCGCGCGATACTTTCGGCCCGTATGCCAGAAGGTGGAGTAGAATACTCCACGGAGTAGGCTAATCCGAGGAGTAGCCACATCCTGGAGTAAGCTAATCCTTCGAATAGTTACTCCCCGGATTAGGCTAATCAACGGATTTTCTCTTTCGGCATTCCAGAAAGTGGAGTAGTGGCGGAATTCGTAATCCGTGGATTGAACATTAGAGTAGTGGCAAAAAAGACAAAGAGTCGTCACATTTTTCACAATGGATTTCTGCTGTTCATCGTCGGTTTATCGATTCTATTACTTTTCTCTACAAGACCACACTTTGGCCCAAATTACAGAAAGTGGGTTAACCGTGGGTGAGTAAAATGGAGGGTGAAATCGTAGGTAAATAAAAGTCGAGTAAAATCTCGGGTAAAATCGTTAGGTAAATAAAACTCGAGTAAAATCTCGGGTTAAAGCCGAGTAAAGTTCGGGTAAAATAACGGGTTAAAGGCAGGTAAAATCGAGAGTAATTTTTTTTTACCATCGATTTTATCCAATCCGAGATTACTGAAAGTGAGTAAAGTAAAAGTCGGGTAAAAAGTTGATGAAAAAGACGTGAAAATAACCTGCGATTTTACCCGAACTTTACTCGGCTGTAACCCGAGATTTTACTCGAGTTTTATTTACCTACGATTTTACCCACCGTTTTACTTTTACTCTTACCCACGGTTAACCCACTTTCTGTAATTTGGGCCTTTGTCAACTTTATCGGTTTTCTCTGCATTCGTTGCATTGTTTTAATCTACATAATTTGAGACTTGTGAAATGAGCAACAAAAAATGAGGTGATAATTTTTTGAGCTTGAAATTGATTTTCGAATCGAACCCATCAAAAGTCGAAAGAATGTTATCCAAAATAAAACGACGGGCAATTCGGTTAACAAGACAAAAAATCGGCATGGGTCAGCATTGAGAAAGACTTCCGAGAAAATCCAAAATGCCAAGAGAGGAATGTTGGCTGATGAATAATTGGAAAAGTTTGAAAAAAGTAAACAATGCGATTTTTAATCTGAAGTATTCCTTGCAAAAATGTATGTCATGCTTGGTGCATAAGTAATCATCACACATTTATGAGAAAAATCTCGAAAGGATCATTCGGCGTGTTACCATTCCTTGAACATTAGGCAAATCTGGACCTGTAGTTTTCAACAACTTCCATAGTTATAGTGCTATGAATCAGTCTTACTCCACGGAATAGACCTGCTCGGTGCAGGTTTAGAAAAAGACAAGAAAAAACGCTTTTTTAGTCCACTGTTTGCTCTACTCTTCTTTCTGGCATACGGAAAAAAAGATAATCAACTGATTACTCCACCGTTTAATCCGTGAATTTGCCTACTCCGCTTTCTGGCATACCGATTTATTCTACTCTACTCTTTTTACTCCTCTTTCTGGAATGCCAACTGGAGATAATCCAGGAAATAATCCACCGTTTACTTTACGGAGTAGGCTACTCCACCTTCCGGCATACGGGGCTTAGTGGATATTAAAGCAATGAAAAGGAGTTGATTGGTCCAGATATTTCGATTGGTTGATCTTAGTCCATGTAAGTGTGTCGCAACATGGCGCCTTGTCTCACTTTCGCACCCAAGCGGCGAGTTGGTTTGGTGCCAGTCTTATTTTGGCGCGCTTCTTAACTTGGCCCCATGCGAAAATAAATAAATTTCGAAACGTGATAAATAATATTTATCCAGAATTTAGAAAATATAAAATAGAAAACTAAACAAACGAAATTAGAAAAGGGCAAGATTTATAAATGAAATTTGTATTTTGAATGGACAAGTTTAACATGAAATCAATAATTGCTTATTTAACCTGATAGTGTAATTGAAAAGTTTTGGTAAAATTTAACAATAGTATGTACGAGAGAGCATGATAGGAAATATTTATTTTGACAGAAAAGGCTGAAACACCACTGTGTACAGTAATTTGGTTTTTCAGTGGGATTCGATTCAAATTTCGAGGAGTCTACAAAGGCAAAAGTTGAAAAACGACGAATCCTATGATTGATTCTTCACATAATCTATTTCAGCTAAGAAATGGAGAGTTCTCATTGATGTGAAATATATACTATAGTCTGTTTTTCTTGAAATGCTTCCAAATAATGAAAGAGGAAAGCAAGTAGTATATCAGATTTTTGCGATTTTCTGATATACAATATATCATGAAGGACTGGAAACTTGCGAGCATACTGACCTAACCTTTACCAATTTTTCGAGTGAAAAATTTTACAGTAAGAACTTTATGTAAACGATCTTGACGACAGTACTGTTTTGTGTCACTTTTCTATTTGAAAGCGATTTATAAAAAACGGACTATAGAGCTGATCGAGTTTTCTGAATCTGATCGCAGAAAAAAAGTTAAGTAAAAGTGCAAGGGTACCGTCATTAATTATACAAACCTTACTGAGTCAGATAGAGTAATCTGAATCAAGAAGAAACAAAACAACAAACAAAAACTATCAACAACAGGTGGGCATAGACAGAAAATTAAAGAAAGAAAAGAAACTTTTCTTTCTTTAATTTACCTTTCAACTTTTCTTGCTTGATTCCCTTCCCTACCATTTTTAAATTGATTGTTTTAATTTTAATCTCATGTTCGATGGGAATTTATTATAACTATTTCGTACTCTGACTTTCTTTTTTTCTTATCTTTCTTTCTTGTTTATTTTTTTAAAACTATTTGTATAGAAGTTTTCCATGCATTACACTTGATCCACCTTCTCAATTTGGTTTATTCTGATAATTCGTTCGTTGTTCTTTCGTTACTTGCTTTTATTTGCATTTGTTATTTTCATTTCTTCATTACTTTCTCACCTCAACTGCGGAATAAATCTCGCTCCGCCCCTTTTCTCATCGTTAGCGCTCAAATATCGAGCTCCGCCTCTTTTCTCCGCCATGATACGAAAGTCGGGGGTGTATCTGGCTCCACCTTTTTTTTCAACGGCAAGAACCAAACCTGAAAAAGTAGATGCTTGCTCAATAAGGTGTCTAAAATGAATGAAAACAAAACGACGAAGGCAGAGTTTATCAAGTTTTTCGTTTATTTCCAGCCTTGGTTGGTTTTTTAGCCCCTTCTAATTCTCGGAAAAATCAGAGAAATAGACTGATGAGCCTCTGGTGGTCAAATTGGATTTGCTGCTCAAGGCGAGGCGTTATTTTTTTCAGGATAATGTTGCCCTAACGAGGCCCAAAGAAAAGCAGTAATAAAATCGAGTGGCAAAAATGTATATTACGTCAATGTTGAGTATAAAAGGAATCAAAAATAGTCGACAATAGAAATAAAAGTTCTCATATAGAAATTTGGAAATCATCTGTTTTGTCACTTACAATCTGTGCAAACGAAGCGAAAACGAAATAGAAATTTTCTATTATGACTATAGCAACCTAAAATCACATATGCCGAGGATCAATTTGTCATCGCATATGCCGAGGATCAATTTGTCCAATCTTTTCTTCAGATTTTTCGTCAAAGATAAGTTCAACTGAGCTTTCCCGAAAAGGTATCTCGGAAAGTTCCAAAGAAGACTAACAAATTATTTGCGTTGTAACGCAAACTACGAGCTACATGCACGAGGCCAAATCTGAGGGTCTAAAGTTTAGAAACGATTTTATTGTATATTATTGGAAACTTTCGATTCTATAGTTTGTATTTTACAAATATGCTTTAAATTGGAAAGCGACAAAAATTAGCACTGACGTCGAAATCGCTTGCATAAAACTCCTGCTAGAATTTTGTGTTACAAAAATTGTTGAAGTTTGTTTGTGTAGATTTACAATATTCGATCGTACATGACACACGGTTCAGCAGAAAATCGCAGAAAAATGGAATTTTAAACTTGCGTTCCAGTTTTAGGTACCGAGACATTAGAGTGCGGGAAAATAGGGCGCGGACATTAGAGCGCTGGAAAATTAGAACGCAAACATTAGAGCGCAGGGACATTCGAGCGCAGGACAATTGAGCGCTGGACAATTGAGCGTAAGGACAAGAGAGCGCGAGGACATTAGAGCGCAGGACAATTGAGAGAAGGGACATTACAGGGCAGAACAATAGAGCGCAGAGATAATAGAGTGCAGGACAATAGCGCACAGGGACAATAGAGTGCAAGGACGTTGTAGCGCAGGACAATAGAGCGCGGACATTAGAGCACGAAGATTAGAGCGCAGAGACAATAGAGTGCAGGGACAATAGAGCACAGTACAATAGTGGATAGCGACATTTGAGCGCAGGACAATTGAGCGTAGAAACACTAGATCAGAGGGAAATAAAAAAGCCGAAAATAGAATCATTTGAAAACTGACACGTTTCAGCTCAAAAATGTTTTTTTCACATTTTTACGACTCTGGAAAAGTTCAGGTTCAATCATTTTTCCACCATTGAGTATTTTTCCAGTTTTTCTTCTTTTTCTTCCCTTTTCTCTTGTTATTTCACTTTTCTTACTTTTTCGGTCTCCTATTTTTTATGTAATATCTTTTTTCTGTTTGTTTTCATTTTCTTGCGTTTTTTCTCTTTTATTCTTTTTATGTCTCATTGTTTGTCCACTCTCTCATTACCCACATTATTTTTGTATTCAGTCGTTCATATCGGTTTACCTCTAATCCATGTTAAAAAACACTTTGTGAGTAGATAAACAGCGGAATCAATGCTTGTTCGAGTTGTTAGTAAAAAGATATGGTATGCAAATCCTTCATACAAAAGTTGAGAAAGACACGAAAAATCGCAAATATCTGGCCTTCGAACCTGAGAATCAAATTATTTTTTAACTCGCATTCAGAATGACACACGCAATTTCTTGCCAGCTATTAAAACGAAGCTGCTTGCTTAATATTTTTTTTATGTTCAAAAACAATTCAAACTTCGCGTTCATTGCAGATCAGGCAACGTTGGCCCGAAAAATCGGGTTTTCCACATGCGTTCTAATGTCCCTGCGCTCTATTGTCCTGCGCTCTATTTTCCACGCGCTCTATTGTCCTGCGCTCTAACGTCCCTGCGCTCTATTGTTCTGCGCTCTAATGTCCCTGCGCTCTATTGTTCTGCGCTCTCTTGTCCCTGCGCTCTATTGTCCCGCGCTCTAATATCCCTGCGCTCTGTCTTGCGCTCTATTGTCCGCGCCCTAATGTCCGTGCGCTCTAATGTTCGCGTTAATGTCCACGCTCTATAGTTCAGCGCTCTAATGTCCGGTCACGCCAGTTTTATTACCCAGATGCACCATAAAAAAGCAGACTAAAGTTACAGGTTACAATCTTCAGATTCGGCAGGTACCATATTTTTTCGCAAGCCGATATTTCTGAGTGGTGTAACAGATATCAGGTTCCATTTTCTGAATTCAACCATCTACAAAATCTCTTGAATTTTTTCATCACTTTAATTTTGTTTATACAAATTTCATCCAATTTCAAAGTTCAAAACACATAACAAATCAGAATTAGGGGATAAAAGCACCGATTTTTAGTTCCAAAATTGGCACTGCGATAGATGGTAGAATTCGAGGAAAATAGTTCGAAAATCTACTCTGTATGAAATAACAGCGGAAAGAAAGAAATTAAACTACAATACTTTCAATTTTCCACTACTATTGTTTTTCTTACTATAATTATAGCCATATTGGAAGCAGCGGCTCGTTTCTGAACACTTTCTTTTATTGATGTGTCCGAAGACATAACTACTATGAAAAGGTTATGTCTAGAGCCGTTTATGTGCAATAAAATGAAAGAAAATGTGCAAAAAAGGCCAAAAAATGCGCAAAAAGTTTTTGCCAAAAACATACAAATTATGTTTTGTACAACTCGAAAGTCAAACAGACATCACAAATTTTGTTCACTGATGGCATTATTAAAATAAATCACGTTTAACATGTCAATATTTGCAATTGTTAGACTGACGACGATCAGTTAAAATCGAAGAAGGTTCTTTCTTCTGCCGTTCAACAGCAGCCTTGTGCTTAAGAGACTGAATGTGTTGTTGCAGCACTGTCTCTTGATGTTTTTCATCAAATTTGATCACTGAATCACATGCGTTACATTTACTACTTATCCATCAGTTACGATTTCATCGCCAGAAAAAGGCTTAACAAGATTTATAAATGACAGTTTTTCGCGCACTTTGAACATAATTTGATTACAAATGTTGTCTAACGTAGGTACGAACAATAAAAAGTAAAAAATTGGAAGCTTAATGAAAATTACAACTTGCATCGTAAAAGTACGTAAGGAAGTGCAAAAATGTGCAAAAGGCGAAAATATGTGCAAATACCTAGAAAAATGTGCTGCACTATGTGCTTAGGTGCAGCACATAAAGATCCGCAGTTATGTCCTAAGACACAAAAATGTTTCAAGATATTATTTAGAAACGGGCTTAAAAATGCAAACACAATTATTATTTCATGTTTCTATAGTGCTCTGGATAATGCCCACATGCTGCACCAATACAGACTATAGTTTATTAAGTTCGAATGAGCCTCGGTGATACATGTTACAAAACTTAGTGAGTAAATGAGAAAAAATGAGAGAAAAAGTGATTTCATCGTTACAGAACAAATCAGGATTTTTCATTTTTCGACAAAGTCAACTTGTGAAAAAATAGCACCGACTAACGATGTGAATTTTTCATTTGCATAGACATTTTTTCAGGTCGGTGGATTAGACTATAGTTTGTTTTTTATAGAATGTTTGCAAATCGAAAAATGACAAAATTTGACAATGTCGTCGAAATAGTTCACACAAAGCTTTTACAATAGTTTGTTTTTCCTCAAAAAACTGTTGAAAGTTAGTAAAAATATGGTCACAGCTTTTCAGTCCTATGTGGTATGTAGTTAGGCAGAATATTGTAAAAATATAAAATAGGACACGCTCTCCATTGTTATTATTTACCAGCATTTCAAGAAAAACAGACTATAGTTACTTGGTTATGAGTCTCAAAACATAACATACTGTGTAGTTTCCAGAACGTCACAATAAATATGCCACCTTGGTTATACGACGCATGAGTGATTTTGTTTACCTCTCTATAGAATCTGTTTGCCTATAGCTTTTTGAACTTTTGGAGTTGAACTTAATTAGGAAGGGTCATATAAACTGTTTGATGAGCGTTGTGTGGTAATTATTAACAGACTTAGTAGTCTGATTTTCCTATGCTTCCAAATATTAAATGGAAATCAAGTACTATTTCATATTTTCACGACTTTTTTGCCGATTCATACCGTATAGGGCTAGAAATTAATGAGCAGATAACAAATTTTGAGTAAAATATCCTATGATAAAAGTTATGTGTAAATGATCTTGACAACACTACTGATTTTTGTAAATTTTTGTAGTTCGCAAGCACTTTATAAAAACAAACTATGTCATTTTGATCAAAATGTTATAAAATTCAGCTATAAGTGAGAACTCTACGGTGATCTGCCAGCTTAGCGAAGCATGATGGTGCTGAAAAGGAATATGGTTCAAGAGATGCGGTAGTGAATCAGGAATGGATGGAGTGGCGCAGGAGCGCAGGAAATCCAATGAAATCTCGTATGCATAAACTTGAGAAACTTACTGAAACAGCAAATAACAGCAAAAATAATCATATCGTGTGTCAATGTTGCTCGAATATAGTAAGTAAGAATTAATATGCGCTGAAAATGTAGAAAAAATTTTCCTTTTAATTTTCATATTTGATGCTTAGAAGAAAAAAGTAAAACTTCCTCAGGTCACAACAACACGCTTATTGTACAAAATTGCGGAAGACGAGTACCATCAACAATGAAAAGCAATTCTCTTTCTATAATGTTGCTTAAATTTTCATGATTGGCCGACAATTTGTTGGAAAAATTGCTCAATTTCCGGAATCATTATAGGACATAAAATGGTCAAGTTTGTTCGCCGTATTCCGAGGAATAAAAGTTTCGATCCACAATTCCCGCGGCGGTCTTACTGTAGAAAAAGAAAATGGTGCGTCTTGTCTTATCAATAGTGCCAAGACTGGCAGCTTTTTTCTCATTTTTCTAGTTCGTATACCCGAGACGCAGTTTTCGGAAGATTAGATTTTAGGACGGTGGAAAACGAACGAGCGTATAGTTATACAGAATCCTAAACGCAAAATTCTATTTTTACGTTACATCATGATAAATTAGCGTAGTAAATATGCAAATTAGGGTACGGCCGCAAAAAAGCTAGCGTGGGAATTCCCGCGAGGGCCGGACACGTTATAGGATATAATGCATATGTAGATAAGTGATGATGATGATCATTGGCTGCGTAAGACTAATGACCTTTATTCTGAATGTTCAGCGAGGAAAAGATGTAGAAGCAGGAAGCCATTCTTAAGATTCAATTAAGACGCTTCAAGTCTAAGAACATTTCTTTCCCTGTTGCTCGACAATTTGTAAAAGATTTCCGAGGTTCAAGTAAGTTGCTTTCCAGAAACAAAGAACTTCTCGGCGACAGTTTGAATATTTTATATGACACTTATTGTAAGTAACATGCATTATAATACGTAGAATCTCGATTTTTCCTCAAGAAATGAAGAAGAGATTACGACATCAGTCTCGCTAAAGCTTACTGATAACGGAAATAGCAAAAAACTGGAAAGGAAACGTTGAAAATTCGCAATCGAATCAAAATGAGCACGATCGTAAAATCGACAATCGTATCAAAAACCGCAATAGAGAAATCAAAAACTCCTCGATCTCTACAGCCCATTTACTTTAGAATGGTAGACGCAGCGACAACCAAAGAAGTGGGTTCAATTTTGCACACAATTTTCATGTATTTTTTTACAAAAATGGACAAAAGTTGGTAGATTTGTCAGAAATTCCTAATCACTCCCCAAAAGTCACGGCTAAATGTCAAGTTTTGTATGATTTCGACGAAAAAATCAAGTTAATATCAAGATTATGAGAATTATGATCTCTTTCTTTTTTAATCAAGTTGCAACTTGATTTCAACAAACATAAATCAATTACATCTTGATTTAAAAAAATCATCGTTACTCTAAAAAAAGAAGTCGTCTCGATTTCTTTTTTTTGGAATCAAGTTGCAAGTTGATTTTTCGTACGTGAAATCTCGAATCGCGTGTGGAATTTTAGGCTAATTTTGTTGACATGTTGAATATTGCGATGCAAAATTTAATTTATGGGGTGTGATTTTTGATGATTCATCGAGAATTTCACACACTTTTTCAAGTTTTGTACTTTATCGAGTTAAAGACGAAAAAATCAACTGGCTCTAGTCGGATTTCGTACGATTTCATTTCGATTCCAAAAATGAAGTCATTTCAATTCCTTATGCTCAATATTTATGACATGAAAATTTTAAGGAGATAAAATTAAAGATTTTAAGCACAGATAATGGAGACTTTTGACACAAGCTTGGGCACAACCGGAGTCATCTTGATTTTTTAAAAATAATCAAGATTGTCGAACGAAATATCAAAAGCGTTGCCCACCCCATAGTGAGGATGAACCACGAGAAACACTACCCGTCGCAGCGAGGGACATAAGATTTTGACAGTGATTGTCAATATTTTATAACTTCTTCATATAAGGATCGCACAATTTTCAAATTGCAGATTCGTCGGTTACCTGATCTACAAAGTTGTGAGCCTCTGCAGAGATTACAGTGGTGTGCATGCTTGCATTTTCCTCTGACCAGCGGTAATGAATATCGGCAAATATACTAATCTACAGTGTAGGAAATCTTGGCAAATTAATAATGTTGAACTACGGGTTCAATACAGTGGATGCCGCAGAAAAATTTGAAGAAAAAAAAGAAATTTTCGTATCGTTTTCAGAGTTCAGCTGATGTCAAAAATTTCTTCTGCTACAACTTCAAAAACATTATATCTGAATCATGGGTTTCCTAGTATGTAGTCAAACGAGTATTTGGTAGGCTGACAAAATTTAATGATTTATTAGCTATCGGCTAAATTTTTCATTTTTTTGGGTAAAGTGTAAGGCCTTCTTTTGTTTTCTATCTTTTGACACGTTTTTTCATATTGTGTAAATTGATTGTAAAGATCGTGTAAAAAGTGTAAATCCGTCATTATGTCAAGAAGGTTCAGGCAGGTTCTTTCACAGAAGTTCAACCTTCTGTGTGTCGTGTCATTCGTTACCGCCTTTTTTGAAAATGTTTTCTGGATGAACCATCACTGAGACTGGTCGTGTCGCTGAATAACGACAACTGAATTACTGTTGAGGCTCGGCCGTTCAGTAGTCGAATTTCTCTTTGGTTGCACAAACGCGTGCACTTATCTATAGTTATTTGTGTATAATGCTTGTAAGTTGAAAAATAGGTCAAAGGTTATTTGAGCACGCTCAGAAATTTTAGTCCTATACGGTTTGACATCGTAAAAGTGCGAAATAGTACTTGCTTCCCACAATTTTATTAACAAGCATCAGACTGTAGAGTAATCGAACTATATTCCTTCTTTTCCAAGGGCGGTAAGTTTGTTGGCCGATTAAAATAATCCAGGAATACGTTTAATCGCCGATTATGTAATCGTGGATTAAAATTTAATCGGCGATTAAAATAATCGGTAAGTTCGTCAGCCGATTAAAGGACGATTAAGTAATCGCCGATTAAAAATATAATCGCCGATTAAAATCATATAATCCAGGATTAAAAGTATAATTGCTGATTGAAAACTGTACAACGACTGTCTATAGTGTAGGTGTACAGCTTTTCCTTCAGTACGTCGACTTTCGTCATGAATTTATCGTTATCAATTTTTTTCGCGATATCCACTTTGAAATCCACGTGTCCGTAGAAAACTGATAATTTTGATTCTGGAGAAATTGAAAAATTTTGAAGAAAATTAACTAGAGTGATTTACTATGGTGTTTCAATTTTTTATTAAACAATTTTTATAGAATTTTTCGTTTTTAAATAAATTTTTTTGTTTATTTTTTATTTTTATTAACTTTTTTATCTAATCAGCTTTCTTGCACTGTCTACATAGTTCAAATCACGACCAGAACTTCTTATTTGAATATGCTTCCATCGGATTCAATCTATCCAGGAATGACGAAATTGTGCTTGATTTTCTGCTCCATTCTCATTTAAACTTGATTTTCCGCTTCATCCTCGTTTAAATCGTCTAAAAAATCACCAACATTTATTTTTCAACTACTAAACCGACTATGCAATCGCAAAAACAGATATAATCGGCCTTTTAAACCTGGGGTGGGGCAGGATTGAAAACTCGGATTATTTTAATCAACGATTATGATAATCGAGCTTTAATCGGATGACGAACTTACGGATTGCTTTAATCTCAGATTAAATTAATCGACGTTTAATCGGCCAACAAACTTACGGAAAAAATTTAATCCTGGATTATAAGCGACGTTTAATCCCCGATTACTATAATCGGCCTTTAATCCGCCAACAAACTCACCGCCCCAAGTGGAACTTAGAACGCAAAAAGATCCTTAGGTAGAGAAAAACAACCGGCATTCGCGGAAACGCTTTTTTCGCAATTTGACTGCAACAAAGTGTTGAGAAAAAATGCTGATTTGCACTGCGCGTTTTTCATCTGCAAGATTCTTTGGATCTTTTGTGTAAGTTTACCAGTGCGAAAGTTTTGGAATATTTGGTGTACATATCACTCGTGTATTAGGCTTAGGATTAATGTTTATGATGGAACATTAGTAAAATGCTGTGGTGTTAAAATTATAGAAAAGGTCCGAGTCTTCCTCCACGTAAAGAGTCTCTCATTTTAATGCACATTGACTGTACGAAAGCTCCGGTTGAACGAAAAACCTAGTGGATTCATAGTTCAGTGGTTCCTGCTGTTTGATTTTTCATTTTCCAAAAAATACTTCTGATTGGAACTTAAATTATATTTTTCCTTGAAAATTTTTAAAATTTATTCAAAAGCTGTGAAGCATAATTAGATTTCAGGAAGTGTGCTAACAAAAGTAAGCTTGGTGAGGCCGCTTTTTTTCTCAGATTAACTACAGCACTTATAGAACTACAACTCGAAAAAAGGACGAAAAAGAGAAAAGAGATAAATGAAAAAAGAAAAGAAAATGAAATGAAATGAAATGAAAGATAGGAAGAAAGAGAAATAGTAGAACACGATGCATAATCATCACTATGCATGGTCATCATCTTCCAGTTATTGTTTTGCACTTGGTGGCTCGTTTGAAAATGAATGTATTAGCCTACTGAACCACTGAACTACTGACGTTGGCAGAACCGGCCCCAGATCGAGCAATAAAATAAACAAAAGTTTTTGACTATACTATCGTAATTTCCATACTTACGAAAAAAATTTTCGACGTTTCATTACCTTTTTTTTAGTTGTTGAAAGAAATAGTTAGGCAACAAGAAATTTAGACGAACCGACCAAAAATTACAAGTAAGAAAGAGCACTTCGAATGGAAAATTCTTGATTTATTAACGATCTGTACTTATTGTATGTTTACGTAATGACAGAATATTCGCAAGTCACACGAAGCATGGGTCCGTTATAGTACATTTATATTTTTGATTGAAGTCTAAAATAAAGTTTATGAAATACTGAAAAGCAGTTTTAAAATATTATCGTCTCCTCTAATTGTGACAATGCGATAGTGTCAATTTCTCACGATCAATGCTCGTGTGGATGAGCAAAGCATCTGATTGTGGTTCCAAAGTTTCTTAATCAAGATGATTGACAGTTCCAAAAATTTCATCAAGTCGATTGGTCGGCAAACTTGATTCTTTTTTTGAATCAAAATGATTACGTGTGTGCCCAATCTGGAATTCGCGTGACAAAACTCTTGGTTTCGCGCGTGTCAAAAAACTTTGGTGTGCACGAAATCTTGATCGTGTCGCCGTCAAAAGACTTGACTCTGTCCCCGTAAACTTTTGATGTCCCAAATATTTGACATCAAAAATCAAGATGATTCCTTGTTTTAAATAAACTTCATCATGATTTTTTGAGATCGGGTTGCATCCTGATTTTTTTTTGAAATCGAGTTAATCTTGATTTCGTTAGTGAAATTTTGGTTTGATTTTTTCGTCGACACCTCAAATATTATGATGCAAAACTTGATTTATGACGTGCGTCTTTTGATGCTTCATCGGAAGTGTTGTGCACATTTTACAAATTCTACACACAATTTCTCAAGTTACTAGAAAAAATTAAATGACTCTTCTCGTATTCCGTATTCATCAGTTCAAGAAAAAAATCAGTCGGGTACACCTCAAAAGAGACCATGATTCGCCGTATGTTCTACTTCGAATCTCACTTTTATTGTCTTTATGTGTGTATCTAGGCTACTGATAATTTATGCAAAAAATAATAAATCGTTAACACGACGGCCTACATATATCATTTTAGTAGAAGTCGATAAGAAAAAACCAACAAAAAGCAGCTGAAATAAAGGTGAGGTGGACATACAGTACGAACTAAAACTCTTCGAAATGTATCCTAAACATCTGTACTATATATTTTCATAGGGTCTGAATCATTGATGTTAGGGAAATATTGGCAGGGATGATCTGCAAAAAATTTCAATGTTTACACAACTACTCGGTCGAGAATAAAAATAAGAAAAATTATTGCCATGGAATTTAGCAAAAACTACGACAGTAAATGCGACACGTCAAGTATATGTGCAATAATCTTGGAGAAAAAATACGGTAAGCAGGTCAGCTTGTGAGAAAAATTACGACATAGCGATTAATAGGAGCTTTTCAGCGCAACAGTTTCTTATATTGTCATCAAATACAGCGATTTTTTCTTCGTGTCATGGAAATGCTGTGCTACACATAAATACGAACAATGGAGCTAATCACACTTGGATTGGTTGACATAACACATTATTTTTTCAAATTTTATCAAGAAGTGCAGTAATTGTAGATACGTTCATACATAATTGGTTAATTCAAAAATCAATCTGCACAGCGAGAAAAATCAAGAAATATCATGTTTCATCAGAATGCCTGTAGTAATCAGTTTCCAGTTGTGATTCATTTTCAACGGGAAATTTCTACTTCTATCCGTATTTCCGAGAACTGATAAAATTAGCAGAAGTTGGAGAAAAATAATAATGAAAAAACTGAATCGTTCAAAAAATGGCCCGTATAAAACTGCTATTTTCACAATAGCGACAGTTGAGGCCAATCTATACATTTTTGCCGAAAATTTGTTGCGAGAGATTGCAACAATCAAAATCGAACGAATCCTCTATTTTCGCTGTACGCAAGAAAGATCTTGACGAGTTCTATCCTGTGAATTTTATTTCGCATTGCCGATATTAGCCATTTTGTGAGCTTCTTGTGTTTCTTGCGTTTCTTGCGTCAAAGCTGGATTAAAGTGCACAGTAGATACTTGTTGAGCATGTTGGGTATCTTTCGATAGGTAATTTCGATCTCTACCTTGCAATATACTAAAATTGCTCCAATACTTCACGAGAAAATCACTTGCGTCTGTTTTTTGCGAAAAAGGTATAGGTGTGCCATTATGGTCTTTTGGGTATGACAGCGAAATTACTCTACATGTTTCACATTTTTATTAATTGCTTGTACATTAATGAAACTAGAGAACAAGCAATGTTCTGTATTATTGTTATTTTCTGTTGAAATTTATTCATTTTGAATTTGAAATCTCAAATGCTACGGCGACGCATTGAAAGCTCTATTGAAGAAACGGGACGTCTATTGACAATGTTTGAAAAACTTTTTATCTTCATGATTGAGAGCTTCTTTGGCCCGTTTCACTAAAGTGGTTTAAGATCGAGCTCGAGATTACCTCGACTACAAAAAATAAAACCTCGGTTTCATCAGTTTCACTAATATTGAGATCATCCCGAATTCGAGATTATCTCGACGTCAGGATCATCTTGAGCTCGGACTTGCAACCGAGCTCGAGATGTTGGGTTTCACTAACATTTTTCATTTAATCCTGAGCCTGACGTCTATTGGATGTCGAATTAATCCATCCCACCTGTTGGAATCTTTGGCGTACACCAACTGCGTCGGAGGGATTCCGAAATCCCATGGAACGCTGCACCCCGGAACTCGTATGATCGTTAAACATAAATAGTGGAAGTTGAAAGGAAATGAAAAAAGTCTATAAACTACCATACTAAATTACATTTGGAATGAGGGAGTAGAAAAGAAGGTTGATCCTCATGTTGTATCAGCATCAAGCTCATACGACACGTCAGTTTCAGTCAAACACAAAAGATAATCTTCCCTATCGAGCAGGTTTAAGTCCGAACTTCTTTTTACCGTGTTGAAAATAAACATTCGGCGTTATTGATTAGTGATAAATGGACATAATAAACTTGAACAAATTTTTTGGGATTAGTCGAATTTATCAGGTTTTATAAATGATGCTAAACTATGCGATCGTTACAGATTTGACTGTGCATCAATACCTTTTATTGCTGATCTTATTGAAGCTTGTTTGACGGTCATGAAAATAGAACAACTAACAGTTCTAATTTTCTGGCCATGCTTTTAGTATATTATTGGGACCTCTCCAGCCGTTACTTTTTCGCATAGTACGAGTATGTTGCACTCATGTTTTACGTTTTTTTCGACCCTATTTTCCAAACAAACATCCCTTTCTGAGTTTTTTATTTTTTGCAGTTTTTCGAACATATGTCTTACAAATATCTTTCTTTTCCTGTTTTCACAATTTTTTTAATGACGTGCCAAAGTGTTCTTATTGGCGTGGTCGAGAGGCTTAAACCTCATGTTCAGCTAATCCCGAGCTCGAACCTTTTAGTGAAACCCAAAAAAGATAAACCGACGCCGCGCTCTGCTGAAATTCAGTTTCAAGCACTTTTAATACCGACGTCAGGATAATCCTCTGTTTCAATTAGTGAAGCCGGTCCTGAAAGTTTGAGACCATTCAAGTATAGTTTTCTATAAAATGATTCTAAATTGAAAAATGACAAAAATCAGTAAGATGGTTCAAATCGCTTGCACAAAGCTTTTAGGGTAAGATTTTTCATGCAAAATAATGTTGAAGATTATGCTCACAAATTTTTAGTACTTTGTGACTTTAATGATGCAGCGGAAAATCGTAAAAGAATGAAATACTACTTTCCTCACACGTTCATTATTCAGAAGGTTTCAAGAAAAACGTACTACAAACCTTTGAATTTTTTTTCGTAAAAATTCTACAATAGAAGATTCGGTTAAAATTTTTGAGGTCAGTACATATTTTCAACTTTTTGTCAAAATTTTATTCGTTTTTTGGGTTTCCCGTCAATATTATAGAAAAGTGAAAATTTTTATGGAAACAGTCTTTTGCTCATGATTATCAAAATCAACGATTTCAGCTCATGAAACTAGACGATCAGAGTTAGCCCACGTTCGTTGTGTGATAAAGCATGTTTACAGTAAGCCTTTATCGCAATATCCGAATACTGTATCCGAATAATGGTACTGTATAGATATAAATTTTTAAGTATAGAAACTACGCACGGTTTGGATTTCATGCAATGCTTGTGAATTGAAAAATGACAAAAGTCAGTACAGTCGTCAAAATCATTCACACAAAACCTTTTGCAATGTTTGCTTAAGAACTGCCAAAAGTTAAGGATGCTATTTAGACAATTTTTTCGCAAAGGGCCTCGGGAAGAAAAGAAATTTCTACGCAACCGCCTTTTTCCTCAGGACCCGGTGCGCTGCAGCGTTTTGAGCTCGAAGTCGTGATTATCTCGAGAATCCTGAACCTCGAGATTACGGGTATCACAACATCCAGATGATCGTGAGCTCGACCTGTTGCACTAAAAAATTGCATTGCACGGCGGATCATGAGTGATGTTTTCCAAAAAATTTATGCAAATATATGTTTATAGCAAATTTAAGAAATTTGTATAAAAAATTGATTTTGCCATGGCCAACAGCTGAAAGGTACTCGGGGTCGGGAGTGCCAGTAAGGTCATACTTGTTTGTCATCGATTTATAAATGTTTCATGCATAGCTGACGTCGAATCAATGTCAGTCAGTCACAGGATTATCATGGAAAATTTAACAATCTAACGAGAAAAGCTCGTAAGTGTACATTTTTTCAGGAAAAAATCAATATCAAGTACGATAAATGATTCCAGACCGCAAACTGCACCCTTTAAACATAGTTGACACTAAATTTTTGCACAACTGATCTGAAGATTCTCTATTTACCCTCTATAAATAAATAAAAGTCGGATTGGAACTCAGATATGAATAAGCTCTGTCGATCGCCGAAATGATCTTGAAAATTTTTCGACCTGCAAACTGTCCGAAAATTTAGATCATCTGATAAACTAATAATGGCGCTTATTCATCATCGTCGTATGAGCTATAATCAGTCAAATATATGTATCAAGGTTGCCATTCAATTTACGAGTAATTTCTTGGTTCAACTGGTTGATCTTTAAACTATACAATAAATTTTTCCCATAACCAAAATTTTCATACTTTTGCTACTGTGGCTTTTTGGAACGCTCGAAAAACTGGTCAAGCCCAAAGACGTGAACAGCATTTCTTCTCCTGCAAAGTGCTACGATATCTGTGTGCGGACAAATAAAGTTTCACTTTTTAAGCTGCTAATACTTGAGTACGGGCTTAAACTTGAGGATTAGATAATGGCGATCTCGGAATGTTCAGAGCAATAGGGAGAAAATAATTCTGGCGTCGCGATTAATTAAACCTGATGATTAAAAGTCAATACTCGATCAGGATAATCGTCAGGATTAGTTAGAGCAACCGGGCTCAGATTGACTGTAGCAGTAGGACTAAAGCCTGAAAAAAGAAAACGTTGGCGAATGATGCATGATCACCGCCATCCTACGGATTTCATTCTATCCTTTTGCATTCCAATTGAAAATGAATAGACTATAGTCCTGTTTGGCTGACATATGGCAGCAAAAAATCGGAAAAGTATGAAATAATTGCTTTTCAGAGATTATTATCCGGTGGTAAGAGACAATAGGGTAGATATTCTATCTGAAGACCTAATGCTCTAGCTTAACTAGTTCGTGGCTGAGACAGGCTTGGTAAGCTGACCGTTTTTTGGCCCTCTCTGTAAGGTCATGTGATATTCCCAAGAGCTGACCATTCTGTTTGCTAAAGGTATAGAAATTCCGACATCAGTTCTAAAATGTTTCTACAATAGTCCGGCTCCTATTATTGTAATAATATTTAAATAGCATTCTAAACCATTATTTACTGTAAATGGGCATTACTGAGGAGTTACTGCAATTTGTGCGTAAAATTCAAAAATTTAAAAATATGCTAAATGTTTTGAACCCAATTACTTTGCCCACTGTAATCGCGAGGAAGGAATACTATTAAAGATACTTGTCGATCGATTGGAAAAAACCATTGCATCTAAAGCAATATCCATTACGCCATTTCCGGTCGTACGAACGTCATGAAAAAAGTTTCTGAGTAATTCTGATGAAAATCTGAAAATGACAGGTGTAGAATCGAGTACCTTTCTGGTGTCAAGGAAGTTACATCTTCCAAATGTGCACGAGAGTAGCTATAATGAACAAAAATCTAGAATGCTGTTGCAGCATATTCTTTCATTATGTCAGCGCTTATCCGCGTGGGAAACACATCCGAAAAAACCAATAAAAAAAGTTACTGGGTGGGAGTAGAGGCAATGACGTTCGAAAATTTATCGTAGCTTACAATATGTTTCACTTTGGGCACGCCAAGAAGAATCGCGTTTAAGGCAAGATTTCTAACGACCCGTAGGACATTCAAAGCTGAAATTTGGCAACAATATAGAACTCGATGCGGGGTACAACCTGGTACTAGTTAGGATACTGTGGCCCTACTGTAGCCTGAGTTATTGAACAAACTATAAAAGCGAAAATTCAGATTCTTAGAAACAACGATTATTCTAGCCGATTAGCTCAATTGTGGTATTAATATAGGGTCATATCTCGTGACCCCCTCCGAATTTTTTCGAAATATGCAAATGCGACCTTAATCCAGTGTAAAGAAAAATCTGAAAACTCCGACCACCGGTAATAACTTTGCGAATATCCGGTCTTTCTAAACGATTCTTGTTCCGTTGGCTGCAGCTCGTCAAGTTGTACAAGGTTCCACTTGGTGGTTTGAAAATGTGCGCTGTAAACTTAATTATAATAAAAGATATGCAAATTTAGCTGAGCTGGGGTATGAGGGACAAAAAATATCTCATGTTTTACAAGTGATAGAAAGTTAATTCTTTTTTTGTTCGATAGCTAAGTAAAGCGAAAATGTGCTGAAAAATTCGTTTTTCGAGATTTTTAGATTTTGAATTGCACCACTGAAATAAGCTTGTTTTTTCTACCCCCCAGGTCGTGTATTCATTTTTTTTTAAATATTGCAACATATGCTAAAAATTTGCATAAATCTTATTTACGCCAAGAGTAAACAGCCATAAATAGTGTTCTGTGTGAGATAGCGCTTTGATTCCGCGATTTTTGAACTCAGCATGTTCGAATTATGTCTAAACAATGTTTTGACATTATTCTGTACAGAGGATCAAAATTTTCAAAATCCAATATGGCGGAAAAAATTAATGAATTAGGTTGATTAGCAAGACAAAACATCGTATATTTGACTGAATTATTTTCATTATAAACTTATGTAACGGTTACTGTAAATATATTATGATGGCGAAGAAATTAAGATATCAATTGTGCAAATTAGCATAATTAGAAGCTTAAAAAGACGATATTTTCATTAAAATGCCAGGATGGCATATATAAAGTAAATATGTTTCATGCATAGATTTTTCATGGACTTAAAAGTGTGATACTAGCACTCGTACATGGTTTCATTCCAGCAAAATACTGACTAAAAAAACTTTTCATTTGCTGAGAAACATATTCGCGCCCAGTTTTTTAAAGCAACAAAAATTTTTTTGAAGCCTTCATTTTGTGCCATATGGACACTATAAGTCGTCGTAGTATTTTTTTCAATTTATAAACATCACATAAAACGTTGAAATGGTCGAAAATATACAAACAGAAACACTAAATTAACCTAATAATAACAGTACTAAGCGAATAAACACAATTATATGCTAATTAAAAAATCTATTGCACACTTCTTATGATGATTCCTGGAATGATGATGAGCCATCCATTGCCATTGCGTTGTGCTTCAACCTCGACCCTGAAAAAGTTTATAATAAATAAATATCATATGCAAATACACATTAGAGTCAAAATCAGATATATGTATTTTTAGTTGGCACTCGGGTATATATATTATAATCTGTAAACTAATGCAATTCAATGTCAAATGAAGCTGAATGAACTATAGTAAGACAGCTCATGTGAGACATAATCTTTGTTCACTTATAGAGTGCCAACATTAGTATACTTGTGTCATAGGCAAGCATTGTTCATTCCAGCAAAATTCTACAAAAATCACATCATCATTGAAAACGTTGTGCATGTAGTTGGACAAATCAAGATTTAGACCTAAGTTCATTTACATTTTCCAGTGATCATTATTGAAATATAATATTCTGCATAATGAATATTCACGTTTGCGATATGGAATTGAGCCAGTTAAAAAACTGGGCGCGTATATGTTTCTCAGAAAATGAAAAGTTTTTTAGTCAGTATTTTGCTGGAATGAAACCATGTCTTAGAGCTAGTATCGCACTTTTGAGTCCATGAAAAATCTATGCATCAAACACATTTACTTCATATGTCATCCTGGCATTTTAATGAAAATGTTTTAAGCGGTGACTTCCAGGAATGACTGATCTTCAAGTACCGTGATACATGTGGCTTTTCCGTGCTGTGCAGCCACAAAATGTGCATCGTGGAAAATTGACTACCTTTTCCCATCTTAACTTGAGTATGGTCGATCAAGAAGTGAGGACATTGCCTTAATTTACCATATAGGAATTTACAATTTTTATAAGGATTCAGCACATTTTTAAAAGTGACTTGCACTTCAACAAATTTGTTCCATTTTTCTGATTATTTGAGCTTTAAAATAATTGGCTCGACCGTAAGTGTATAAATTTGTCATCTGATATGATCTATTTTTCTTGAAACGCCTTCAAGTAATAAAACTGCGCAAAACAAATACTATTTAACGTTTTACGATTTTTCTTTTGAACCATATATGATATAGGACTGGAAACTTGTAAACACCATAGTCTATATATTTTGAAATGACAGCGATCCAATGAAAGTAAAGGTCAATTCGGAAACATTAGTAAGCTTATTATTGTATGTAATCAATGAGAAAAACTTCCTCGACCATCATCGAAAAATAGACTGAATGAAAATTTGCTCCAATAATCTGGTCAGGTAGTTCTGGTGTCGATATAGTTCTATCCAAAGCACGACGTTGTTGCTTTGATTTTTTGGCCTCTCATTTTCTTGAAGAAGTTCGTAATAGCATAAAATTTTCTACTCTGTTAAAATTAAGTGTCAAAGTGAACCGACCTTTTTTGCCATCGCTTCACCTGCCATTTGAAGTAAGTAGGCTATCAGCTAATCTTCAACAACTTTTTGAGTAAAAAGTCGTGGCCGGTTTCACTAAAGTGATTTTAGCTCGAGCTCGAGATTATCTCGACCACACAAAGTAAAACCTTGATTTCAGCGGTTTTATTATTGTCGAGATGATTTCGAGCTCGGGTTGATGGTCACTAAAATTCACTAACATTTTCACTAAAATTTTTCATTTAATCCTGATCCTGACGTTGGTTTCAGTCACGCACAAAAGTTAATCTTCCTATCGAGCAGGTTTAAGTCCGAACTTTTTTTGTTTTTTTGTTACCGTTGATCATTGAAAATGAGTTTTTGATAAATTGATAAATCGAAATATTAAACGTGAATAAAGTTTTCAGGATAGGATGAATCAGTCATATTTTATGAATGATGCCGAACTGTAAGATAATTACTTTTTTCAACGTGATTGCAATGTATAAAAGATGAAAGAATCAGTAAAGGTAAGAGGAAAAGTAGAACAAATATTTCAACTTTATGGCCAATTTTTTAGCGCATTTTATTTTGCCGTCAGTTTCTCATGCAGTACGGGTATATATGCATTCATGTTTTACATTTTTTCACGGTATTTTCTTAACAAACATCTTTTTTTAATTTTTCCTTTAGTTTTGCAGTTTTTGTAAGGTCTCACCTTTATTCGGCGAAACACACAACAGCGAAAGTCAAAAGAACGAGACTCAATACAGCGATTGTCAAAACAGTGATTCTCAATACAACGAAGTTTCAACACAGCGATCCTAAAAACAGCGAGGTCTCAAAACAGGAATTCTCAAAATAACGAATTTTCAAAAAAGTTATCTTTAGAATGGAATAATGGAGATTGGGCGGGGTAGACGTTTTGGCGCATGGCCTAATTGGTCCTCCATTTCGATCTGGTGGATGCTGATGGTCACACATTTTAGCAAAAATCGTCATATTTCTGACATTATGGCTCTATGCCATGTGTTTTCATGAAATTACAGATTTCATTCTGATTTGTTTGTTATTAACATATCACTATGCATGTTTTTTGTTCCTATTTTCTTTATTGACTCATTTCCTTTTATATTCTTCTTATTTAGAGCCTCTTTTTATTCATTTTGTTTAATTTTTCAGGTCGTGTACTTTTTTTCATTTTATTTTGTTTTATTTATTTCATTAATTTATTTTTTTGCAATTAAGTTGCATACGGAACAATTATCCTTAGGATACTCATACCGAGAGTTGTGATGAGTAAAAAATTAACCCTACATGAAAATCACATATTTGGTGTAACTTGATGTGCTAGGAACGAAAATGATATTGATTTCGTCTGAAAATCAAAACTCGCGTAGCTACAGTAAGACAGAAGTTGACAATTTTCGATTTTTTTCGATTTCTGACATAACTTTCTTTCAACTTTTGCAGGTTTAGGTACGTCAAACATCATTTTCTGAAAATTTACCCAATATTAGGTCAATGAATGGGCCATAATTTACTGTAGGATTTATTAGTGTAAAGTACGTATTAAGAATACATTGGTGCTCGAAACATCAAATTTTGAGAGGAAAAATTGCCTTTTTGAAAAAAAAATCATCATATCTACCATTAAAGCTCAGAAGCACCGAAAAATTCCCTATACAATAGATAGTTTACTATGTCTTCTACCTGCTGACAAACAATTACGAAAATTCATGTACTGCTAGAGGATCGCAGGACTTGGAGTATGAATTTAATCTTGTACTTGCATTTTCTGATAATTGCGACGTCAATTGTGAGAGAATCACAATTTAATGAATTTCAAAAATGAGACATTAGATCAAGTTTTGTATGCTGAATATCGAGATAATTCTCATATTGCATAAAAAATTAAATCCGCATAGGTACAGTACCAAAAAGTTCGGAATATTCGCATTTTTTGGCATTTTTGTGTCTATTTACGAGACTTAAGATGTATTGGCCTAGAAATGACCGAGCTTTATGGTTGAGCATTCATTAGATGCTAAATACAATGCTCTATAATGTGGTATAAATTTTTTTTCCCCATTTTGCGTTTTAAGCTTTTTAACAAGATTTAAAATGTTGAAAACAAGAAGAGAAAAATGGTTAAAAAGCTGATCATTTCCGCAGAAATGAGTGTTTCCACTGCTAACGTTCAAAAGAACCGAAAAATTTCTCGTGCAGTGGATAGCTCACGATGTCTTCTAGTTGCCGACGAAAAATGATAAAACTTTGTGTACTGCTATGGGGTTAAATCTACAAAAAAACAGTGAACCATTTTAGTTGACAAATTTTGATTTTCAATTCTTGATCAACAAAGTTGAATTTTCTCGCAATTTTATATTTCAGAGTAGCTTATCTTAAAGCATTAGGAGTGGACAAAGCATCAGACTTGAAACAGTTGATTTGGAATAAATCGCTTTCCATATTCAAATTCGGGTCATAGCTTGGGATATTTCATTTCCTCTGCTTCATCTTCCTCACATAAATCGTTTGCTTCACACGACAGTAGCAGGCTCGTTGGTCTTCACAAAAGCGATTTGCTTCCAATGATCAGAAACCTGAAACTTGTTGCACTGTTAGTTCATCTTTGGAAACTGCCCTTTTTTGTGCATCAGTCTGAATATCACTTCAGCGTCAAACTCTTGCTTGAGCCAAACTTTTTCATCAAACATTCTTGGCAGAAGCTTCTTTTACTGTGGCATGAGCATTTTACATGTTCTTTGACTCTTGAGTGCTCATCGTTATCCTACAATATTGGTGCCCCTGTAATGTAGAATTCTTGTAATGCTTCTTGAGGATGTGGGATTAATAGCATCAAACGGATGGCTTCATTGTAAATGCACCAACTCAAAAGAATTTATTCAATATGCAGTGGCTTTTGGTGGAGTCAAAGGTACAATCCTAATCCAAAGTTGACTCGGATATTCTGCATTTTTAAAGAGGTATAGGCACTCGAAAGTCAAATAACATGTGGAACGTTCAAACAAAGCAGAATCAGTTTCTGCAGAAAAAATTGATGGAGGGAAATCATCTAAAACAAAAGCTTGATGCTGAAATGATTACCGGACTTATGTGCCGAAATTGAATTTTCAAAAAAGGAATTTCTAACAGTGCAACAAGTTGGTGCAAGTTTCTGATCATGGAAAAAAAATTCAGTCGTCTCCCTGAACACAGAGAAATCTATTATCCTACTGAAGCGGACAATTTAGGTGAGGAATATGAAACAGAAGATATGAATGGCCCAACACCATACATGCACGCGGGGGTGGATTGGGGGGATTTTGACCACCAGCAGGTTTCTATTGCCCCCAACCCCTGTCCTGGCTGACCCTCAGCAGAGTTTCTATGCTGTGCATGTATGCCCAACACTATATGACCGAAAGTAATTTCTTAGAAGCCATTTTCTTCAAAAGCTTGTAATACATTGCTCTTCTATTTATGTCCATTGCCAATGCTGTACTAACTTTTAATCTGAGACATAAAATTTAAAAAAAGCTAATTTTTAAATTGCAAATCATATCAAACTTTATCAAATGAGAATTTCAAATCAAACTTTATCGACTAAAATAGTTAGCAGTTTTTTGTGGACTTAACCCTCTAGCAGTACGTGAATTTTTGTCATTTTTTGTAAGCATTCAGGAGACATCATAAACTATCTACTGCACAGTTAGGTTATCGGTTTTTTTGAGCTTCAACAGTGCATATAGTCATTTTCATAGAAAAAACCAGCTTAACATTTTTGTCGTCTCATTTTCAACACTTCAAAACTTTCTAAAAGTGTAAAATGCAAAATAGGGAAAAAATATTACACCACGTTATAGAGCATTGTATTACGCATGTAATGAATGTTCAACCATAAGGCTAGGTCATGTCTAAGCCAATGCGTTTCAAGTCAAGTCTCATAAAAATAGACAGAAAAATGCCGAAAAATGCAAAAATTCCCAATTTTTGGGTACTCCAGCCATGCGAATTTTATTTTTTATGCAATATGAGAGCATACAAAACTTGATCTAATGTATCATTTATTAAATTTATCAAACTGTAATTCTCACACAATTGAGGTCACAATTATCAGAAAATGCAATTATAAGATGGTATTCATTTTGTCAAGTGCAACACAAGTTATTATTGATTTTTATGAAAATTAGATAATGATTACTAAATTTGTTGATGCGAAATTAAGCTCCCAAAGGCCAGTTAAGTTTTCGTGAATATTTTGACCACTTCTTATCAGTAATGACCCACTATGTCTTGACCACTTGTTTACGGCTATCATTTTTATCTTATTTTGACTTGTGTGCCAATCCGCTTGTAATGAATAATATTTAGTTCTCGCCCCAAATAAACTATTTATCACAAGTAAGTTTTGTTCGACTATAACCACAGGTTTGTTATAAGCTAAGTACTGGGTACTTTTGTGTTTCTGCTTGAGGCTAGTATTCACTAGAAAGAACCTGTGTCACAGACCGTCACAATATTCCAAGTCGAATTTCCGTTATTTTTTGTCAGCTGGTAGAGGACATGGTAAACTATCTATTGTATAGGGAATTTTTTGGTGCACCTGAGCTTTGACGGTAGATATGGTAAAAATAACAATGTTTGCTCTCAAAATTTGATGTTTCGAGCACCACTATATTCTTAATATACGCTTTGCACTCACAAATCCTACATTAAGTAATGGCCCATTCATTGGCCTAGTATTGGGTAAATTTTCAGAGCACGTTGTTTGACGTACCCAAACTTGCAAAAGTTGAAAGAAGCCTATATCGAAAATCGGAAAATTGTCAATTTTTGTCTTACTGTAGCTATGCGAGTTTCGATTTTCAGACGAAATGAATATCGTTTTCGTTCCTAGCGCATCAAGTTACACCAAATGTGTTATTTTCAGGTAGGGTTAATTTTTTTACATATCACAACTAAGTTGAATCCTCCCAGAAATCGCGTCTCAATGCGTAGAACTTGTTATGTACTATTCTCCGTATTGAGATTCGCCGTTTTGAGAAGCTGTATTGAGAATCACTGTTTTGTGTTTCGCTGTATTGGGGACACGCCGTTTTTCTGACATATGTCTTACAAATAGCATGACGTGCCATCGTGTTTTTGTTATGGTCGAGATTATATATCGAGCTACCGCAGGTTCAGCTGATCTTGAGCTCGAACTTTTTAGTGAAGCTCCCGAGGTCGCGTTCAGCTGAAACTCAGTTTCCAGCATTCAATACCGAAGTCGGAATGATCCTCAGCTTAAGTTAGTGAAATCGGCCCCTGTTGACTTGAAAATCTTTCAAAATTTTTATTCAAAAAATTTCCGAATGTAGTGGAGCGTTGTCACTTATTTCAAGTTCTGTATCACACGAGGCTTGATATATAAAAAATACTTGCTTTCCAGATTCATTGTTTGGAAGCATTTTAAGAAAAAGGCTATAGTTAAGCTACAGTTCAGCTTGAGCATTAGTCCCCTCCATGAAACCAGCCCCACACGAGCAATGAAGAATTGAAATTCTTCAACATCTTCTGTCGTTGTATTATATTTTGTTTTAATTATTTTTGAAATGCGAAAAGCTCACGTTCCCAAAGTTATAAAAATGCTTAGACTTTAAAAACACGTGAAATTATGTTAAGTAGAAAACATGATTATCGCCGCTTCCAGCAAATGTCGCTTCGGCACTAGGCATGTTATTATAAATTTATAATAGAGAATCAGTCCTGGAAAAATTGATGATATGATATAGTTTCGTGTATAGACTTCGACGATTTAACCAATCTTTTTTCTAAAGCGCCTACAATAGAGAATATAAAGCAAAAAACGTACGAGTACCAATATTTATACATTTAGAAACGATCCACAATCGCGATAATTACCAACATTCTACCAGTTATCATCGAAACCCCTTTTATAAAGTGAACAAAATTTTGCCTTTCTTTTTCTTCTTTTTTCCATTGCTGGCATTTCCGTCGTTATTTTTGGAATTGAAATTTTCCAACGCCAGCTTAATAGCGTCGCCGAATTCGGCTCTATAACTGGTCAACGCGGACGGAGCGTATTCTTCTGAATCTTTAGGATCAGCGACGATTCTAACATTTTGTTTCGGTTTACCGCATTTCAACATCTGAAAAATTTCCAAAAACATTAAAACGTGGGAATAAAATTTTATAAGCACTCCAGAATAAAAAATTACAAGTTTTGAAAACTGACTTGTTCAAAAAAGTTTTACACTTTTAAAATGACACTCATGGACGAATTACCGTCAGCAAACACCCAGCTTATTCTATCACATTCTTTGCTTGTACCGATTAAATCTGAGCATTCACGTGATTGGGCATTGCAACCCTTAAGAACTCGCTATCATGTTATGGGAAGTGGACTCCCAATTTGAGGAATGGAAAAAGCTGGAAAATGTGTATTTTTGGCAGAAAATTGTAATTTTTAAAAAACAGTCAAAAATATAAATTTTTTCAGCGCTATGCGCTATACGAATTTTATTGATTCTTTAGCCACAATAACAACTATTTTTAAAACTATTCTTCCGACTTTTGGGACAAAAAGTTTCAGCATTTTTCTATCAACGACTATCTTCCGCGAGAGCCATAAAAGAGGGGTCTAGGGATCCGTTGACACCCAGGCCTCTGAGCTCCGTTACATATATGCAAGAGTTTTCCTGATATTCAGAATTCCTAAAATCGGGTATGGCAACGAGATTGTAAATTTGATTTTTTTTCCACAAAAAATTATTGGCCTCGAAATGAAATGCATAGAATTATCATAAAGAGGAGAGAAAAAACGTTCGATGATCTTTTTTGTATCTTTGATTTTCGTTTGATATTTTTTTCGAGGATTTCCACTAGAAAATTTTTCGACTCTCCACATTGAACTGCGGCGATCCATCCAAAATTAAATATTTGAAACCTTGGACGAGATTTGCTTTCAAATAATTTGAAATCTTAGTAAACTTGTTTTGAAATACAAGCTTTCAGAATATACTGAGAAGCGTAGAAGTAGTTATCGTATAAAAAAGGGAAAACGGAAAAAATAAATGAACAGAAAAAAGTGATTACAGAGAAAATCAATTAAAACCAAGAGTTAAAAAACAATAATTAATACAAATCAGATTATAGAGTAGGTTTCAAGAACGAAATTACTTGAGCGAATGATAAACCATGCTCGTCCAAAGACGAAGCTGCCGATGTTTCAGTTTGCACCCCGCTAGTCGAAGGCAAAGTTCGATTAATATTTTCGATTAGATTACTATCTGACGACGTCAAACTTGCTTCGATTTGACTTTGGACCGAATGGACATAAGTCGACGACGGTAAATCAATTGATAATGTAGAATTATTGCCACTAATGGAGCCTAAAATTTTAAAATTATAACGCTGATTAAATATTCGAGAAAATATTACTTACTGGCATTATGAAGCACTGCTTTTTCCCACAATTGACAACGCTCTTGCTGTTTCTTCTCCTGGTCAAGCTTTCTTGCCCGAAATCTATCTCTTTTTTCGAATTCGTCTAAACATAACCAACCGAGTGAAAAAATCATCAAGCTATAATGGTCATTTAATCAAAGCTTACCTTTGAAACATTCTAAAGTTTTTTTCGAAACTTGACCATCACTTTCATCAAATTTAAATTCAATCAAACTGAAAACACTGGTTAACGGCAAATGACCCAAATAGCGGTAGTGTTTTCGGACGTCGGGACACATCGTGAAAGTGTCCGCTTCGACTACGATGCCAGTTATAAGTTCGGGTGCGCGAGCCAAGCTGCCGTATTCCATTATGAGACAGTGGACGTTCAATGGATGCATAAAAATGGGCTGTCCGTCATCAGCTAAAAACGAAAAAGGAAGTTTGTAAGAAAAACTATTTAAATAATTAAAATACATTTAAAGAAAGAACACCATTGAAGTCAACTTCTTTTTGATAAAGCTTGACTCTGATAAAACCTATGTTTTTGACGGAAAATTGAATGTTATAATAATGTCTTATTCGGTCAAGAATTAACAGAATGCTGGACATTATTATGATGATCTTATCTAAGGAAAATTTCACATATCGAAATTAAAAATATGTTTTTCGATGGCTCACAACAATATTCGGTGTGATGCTAATCAATAGAATTCGATCCTATTTTGGGCAAAATGTATTAATTTGCAGAAAATATATAAGAAATATATTTCTAATATAAGCAGCAAGCAATGTGTGTACTGGGAACTTCGAATAATCGTATAAAACACTATTGTCATCAGATTTCGAACATGGAATATTGTTTTTAGCGGCGTATGTAGGCTAAAAATACAATTCGATGAAATTTATGACATAAAAAATCGTTAACTAACGTTTGGCAGCGGATACTTTTCCTAATTTGTAGTCTCCAATTTAAAAAAGCTTCTGTATTCACTTCATTTTGATTTATCTTATCACAATGGTTGATTTTTCGAATCGAAGTTTGAAAATCAACTAATTTAAAAATTGGTCGAAGACTCAAGGAATTTAAAATGATAACAATATCCAATGTTAATCGAAACAAAAAAATTATCTTAATATAGCAGGATTATTATCATTTTTCCGTTACAATGAAAAAGCAGAAATTTCTCTTGTGAAATCAGCGTTAGAGACAAAAATTAAGATCATGAAATGGCAATGTCGCTCAAGATATAACGTCGTAAACTCTTCAAAAAACGCCATTGACCTTGATAAAAATAGTAAATCTTTTCTGTTAATGGTTTATTCTTCATATTGTTTGTATTATTTTCTCCAATCGTGGATGTTTTTTCGTTTTTCGCATTTTCGTTCGGTGCCATCACAGATATGTCATTGAAAGCATCGATAAATGTTTCAATCTAAATAAAAGAACGGGATTAAAAAACAGCACGTATAAAAATTAGAATTTTTTACACATTCTGTCCTTGGTGCATCTTTTGGCGTATCGCTATCCTTGCTATTGGAATTAGCGACTGGTAAACTTCTCAGCGTTTGCTTTCTACAATTGATTGCTGCAATAATCGAATAATAGACAAACATTTATTGAACTCTTGTTTTATTTGACTAAAATTACCTTCTAATGCTTCCAAAATAAAACAACTTTCCGGCTGATCTTTTTCTTGGGCATACTGGCATTCTAGTTCTACTTTTTCTCTCTCAATCGTAGAAATTAACGTTTGCTGATTGGTCGTTAATAACAACTTTGAAAATCTGGCGAAACTATCTGAACAAATAAAAAAGAGTGAAAGAAAGGCGGTTAAACTTGTTTAACGATATCTGTACCTTCAAATCGATTGAAAATTGACGAATTTTCTGATCTCGAATTCGATACTGGGGCAACAATATTGGAGCCTTTTTCGCGAAACATCAATCTAAAAATCAGCATGAAACAGTTATTTGCGCCATTCGAGAAAAAAATTTTGACCGAAAAACTAAAATCATTGATTAGTGAAATGTGTCTTAGTCATCACTGAAAGTAATTTGAATTTCACCAAAATTGACTAACCCTATTGACTTCATTTTCGAAAATCGGATAGCACAATTTAGAAAAACTTGATTTGTGTTTTATTAACCTGAACGTGATTTTTTCACCCGTTCTATATAATTTGGCTTTGTTGGTCAAAACGCTCCTCAGTTGATTTTTGTACACCGACTCGTAACATATGGGGCATTTGCGCCATTGTTTATCCGACAACGACAAGTAATGCAAAATACAAGCGTAACAAAATACGTGACCACATTTGGTTATTTGAGCAGCCACCGGCGGGTACAAACATATAGGACACGACGGTGTTTCTGGCTCTGAAAGACGCTGAAAACAAAAAAGTTTGTGCGAATGACTTACACAAGAAACCGAGACACTCATAACTCACGATTTCCTCAATATTTTCCCAGTCAACCAATAAATCGGGATTGATTAGATGAGCAGTATAGTCAAATTTATCGTTAACGACGAATTGACAGCTATAAAGAAGTCTGTCAAGGTTTTTAGCATTCGCAATGTACGGGTAAACGTTGAAACTCGGGGGTGAACAGGTTTCACATTTTATAATCACTTCAAAAGTTTCCCTATAAAATTTGAACTCCAAAAATTCACCATACAGTCTATTCAAAATCCTAATTCTGCAAGCGGAGTTGGGAATAAAAGATTTGAAAAAGAGCAAGCAAATTTTACATTAAGAATATTATACTTCGGAAATGTCGATCAAACAAATTAGCTTCAAAATACCTACTTTGCGAGCAAAAATTGCTCTTTATTATAGTGGGCGTGAGCGCATTTTTGCGCCGACAAGAAGGATCGATCCTCTACGGCAAACTTTCGGTTAAACGAGTAGGCTTTTCTCTGATTACGACTGTTGCTGTAATGGAAATTCAGCAAGTCGTTTGTATGGCCACTCTTTTCAGAGCCAGGTTTGAAAATGAACCCGACATCAGCCGATTTTGATTGATAATGACTTTTTATCTATAAGTAGGCTAGATATAAATTGTATGCCACTGGCGCGCAAATAAAGGCATGCACTACTTTATTTGATATTGATCTTTCGCCTGAATCATGATTTTTATCTCGCAAAGAATCTCTCTTGGAGTAACGGCAATTATCGGACCTATAATGACAGGATTTCGAAGAACTGTAGTTTGCATTTGACCGATCGGCTTTCGATTGAAATGGAATATTGGAAAAATCTAAAATTTAAAACGAAATACGTTTGTTTACCAAACAGACAAAATAGTTTTTACCACTGGCTGATCCTAATCTTGAATTATTGATCGGATTGGATGACTTTCCGCATTTATTGTTGGTTGACTGAAATGTTCACAATTAAACGTTAATAAAATTAACAAGACTTTGATTTTTTGGTTCTTAAGAACCGAAAAATCGAGAATGTCACGAAAAACAGTTCTACTGTTACACTCAGAACTTCACAATGCCAGATTTTCTGGTAGGGGTAAAAAATTTCAAAATTTGTAGGGGTGGCGTACTAACATATCCATTAAAAGAGCTAGTTTTCTCTGGATACATAATGATCTTATTTTGAGAATCTAAGGTAGGGGTAATACCGCCTCAAACTTCTCCCCACCTGGTTGTACATATTCACACAGCATAATTCCTAATAATACTTATGTAATCCACCAAAAAATTTTTTCTTGAACTTTATTTTACTGGAAAATTTGAGAAATGTCATGCTTTTATAGATGTATTCTATAGAAAAAATGTCCCAAAATGAATGTGCCACAACAGTTCCGATGACGTTTTTGCTTAGAGCTTTAATCTACGGCTGATGAGGTGTTCAACTTCCGGCCGCAGCGAAAAGTGGCAAGAAGAAAAACATAAATTTACATACATACATGTAACGGAGCCCCGAGGTCTGGGTGGGGGGGGGGGGGGGTTGGGCGACTTTTTTGGGGCCGGGGGTCAGTAATTCCCAAAATTTTGGGGGGAGGGGTCTCTCAAGGAAAAAAATTCGATTTTTCACGAAAAAAGCCATATGGTAGTAGTCATTTTTTGATGAAAAACGTCAATTTTCGAACAAAAATGTTCAAAAACGTCAATTTTCTTGGCACTTCGCCCCATGGATACATTTTTTACAGTTTTTCAGACAAAAATTTGTTTTTGAACCATTTTTCGAACTTTTTTGGTGAAAAAGTCGATTCTTTTCCTTCAGAAACTACTCCCCTAAAATTTTGGGGAATTAGTGACCCCAGCCCCAAAAAAAGTCTCCATCATCCCAGACTTCGTGATCGTGTTACATGTATGAATGGGGGGCGCAGGGGCAAGTGCCCTTTCAGAAACGAAATGCAAATTTTTTACAGGTTTGAATGGTTGGAAAGGTAGTTTTAAACAATCAAAAATGAAGACAAAGGGAAATTTTTCAGCGCTCAGTGACAATAAGCATGTCTACCACACTTACTAGTTAGCATTCACTTGTTGTTACCACATATAATGTCTCAACTCGTGATTTAATTGGTTTATTCTTGATATTGCGTCTAGGTATTAACATTTTTCGATTTTTACTACGAATTTTTCCGTGGTCTTTGAAAATTTTTGAACATTGTGAAAATAATTTGTTTGCATTTAGCAAATAATTGCAAGATCATCAGTTTGGAAGAGTGACAGATGTTCTAGCCGATTGAAAAATCGAGATTTTTGGTTGCTAATCTGATTCTTCAATTTAGTCACACGTTTTCAATATAACTTTTTGCATGTTGTTCGACGATGAAAAATGATTGAATTGGCTGCAAAAATTGAACATCTATCCAGGAAATAAATGTTAAAAAGATTCATTTTCCAGTATTGTAGAATATCAAAAATCCAAAAAAAATTCGGCGCTCCAAGCCAAAAGTCTATTATTACATTTTGCTGTTTCGCCTGAATTTGTGAAATATCTTCGACTTCAAGCTGACTTTTTAGCAGGTTAGCTGACATCCACACATTATTTAAGCCTGAAAATCATTAGGCTGGAAAAATCAAATTTTAGATCATGAAATAAGTGTTGAAAAAATTATCTTCTAACGTTGTAGAGTATCAGAATCTGAAATTTTTTTCGGCGCTTCGCGCTTGAAGAAAGGATGATTCAAATGCAATACATGATTCTTCATTTTGGCTGAGCACTAGGGGTTTTTTAGCACGAGTTCCATTAGCATTTGTGCTAACGAAAAATATTTTATCAGCACAGTTAGCACGATTCACAAATGTTACTTTTTTCAGAAAATCTACAATTATACTTGGTACTCACTATTACTGAGTTGCCTAAACTTCGGCATATGTCAAAACAGCTCTTTTCAAGTTACTTAAGCTATGTCCAAGAGATTAGGGCCAAAGCTGATTCAGATTCGAGCTACAGTGCTTCATCATGCAAAAGTGACAAAAAGAATGAGGATATTTGCGAAGTTGTTATTTGTGAAAACGGCGATTTTATATTTTTCACCACAATTTTGTGGTATACTTAATTTTCTTCTTGAACTTTTTTCAAAAATTTCCTACTTCCAGTCATTAGCACGCATACTGACGCCAAAAAATTCTATTAGCACGGCTCTGGTTTCATTAGCATTGTTCTAAAAAAACTCTGCTAACTACATATATGTCAGTCATCTAATTCCTATGTAATTTAGGCTTTCCTCGCTTTGGCTTTTTGTTACTATTCTGTTACTATTAAATTTGATATCTGATATATTCTCACCACAATATTTTTTCTTCATTTTTGGTAAGTTAATGACTGCAGAAGCATGAATATGTTCTAATAAGCTTTAAAATGTATAAATAAAGCATGTGATGGCATTAGTAGGAAAAAACGACGTGGCGAAAACCGCGAAAAAACATTTTACTTCTTTCGCCATCATACCGAGGTACGACCAGTTGGGGGAGGGTAAACCCAGAATTATGTGGGAGTATGGGGGTCCCAAATCAAAAAAGCCTGAAAAATTTTCCTCAAAAAGAGAAAAAAGGTAACTTTTTCCCCAATTTTCCGAGTTTAGGGGGTTGGGCATAAAGTTGACCAAGTTGGGTAAGGGGGGTTCCTGACATTTGGGTATGAGATTCGACCACGTTGGGGGGAGGGGTTCCCCCAACCGTCCCCCTAACATTCAGGATTTTTAAAAGGGGGGGGGGGATTTTCCAAAATTTTTTAGAATTTACTGAATAAAAAGAAAATTTTTTTTGCAGTGAAGACGACTTATTTTCAGCTAGTTTGTGTGCTTGGATTCAAATTTTTTTGCACAGGCCAGGTTGCAATGTGCAACTTGGAAAAAAATTTTGGTTGCACAGATAGATTTATGGCTGTTCGCTCTAAAATCAATCAATAAATTAGCTTATTTTTATCGGAAAAAATATCAGAAGCTAGCTTTCTTGTATTTCATTCGATTCCCGTCGGGTTTCAATTTTCAAAATCCAATTTTCCGAGTTTTGGAGAGAAAATGAAAAAGGTTGGTATGAATTAACTTGTTCGACGCGTAGCACCGGAAATTTTTTATCGGATTTGGATGTTCTCTAACGCTGGAAAGTGAATCTCACCTTTATTTCCTAGACAGAAGGAGGTTTAATTTTTAAGTGAAGTTAGATGAATTTTCAGTCGTGCAAACTACAATTTAAAAACTAGGAAAGCAACCAAGAATTTTAATTCTTCAACCACCAAGAATTTTGACTTTGACTAAAAATGTTTTAATCACACAAGTGTCAAAAATTTTTTGAAAATCGCGAAAAAAAATTTGGGAAAATAACAGAGAAAAATCTTCCTTTCCGTTAAATTCACCAAAAAACAACAGAGTATCATACCTTTATCCATAATATTTTGATAATCAGAAGCTATAAGGATTAGCTAGAATGACATTTTCTAACCGCGCGGGAATAATATAGAACAATTATTCATTTTATAATGCAAATTTAATTTTGGAATTGTGATATATGAGTGCAATGATATTGCTGAAAATTTTTAATGTAAAAAAATTTTGGGCAGAATTCTCCCCTTCCCCCCTGAATACGGGCCTGGCCCCCTCCCCCAATTACAGCTATGTTCGTCATTCGCAGCATACCTGTAAGAGGTCCGACCAGTTGGGGGGGGGGGGGGGGAAGTAAATCCGAAATTTTGGGGGAAGGGGTCAAAAAAAGTCAAAATTTTTCCCAAACTGGGGGGGGGGGTTGGGTATATGGTTGGCCAAGTTGGGGGGGGGGGGGGTCCGCCCCAACCCCCCCCCAATTAAGGTATGATTCGCAGAATGCATACCTGTAAGAGGTCCGACCAGTTGGAGGGAGGGTAAACGCAAAATTTTGGGTAGGGGGGTCGAAAAAAGCCCAAAAAAGTCGAAAAAATTTCAAAAATTTTCCCAAAAAAGCCACTTTTTTCCCCATTTTTTCCGAGTTTGGGGGGGGGGGGGTTAGGTATAGGGTTGACCAGGTTGGGGGTGGGGGTCCCAACATTTGGGTATAGGGTTGGACCAAGTTGGGGATGGGGGTCTCCCCCAACCTCCCCCCCCAATTACAGGTATGGCAGAATGGAGGAGTGGAAGGGTCTCCGCGAAAAAACAGTGACGTGACTTACAGGAGAGAGCAATTTTTTTTCGGTCGACATATCTTCGATCATCCGACGAAAACAACGTGAGAATGACGAGAAAACAACGATGAGAAAAGAAACGATTATCACTTATAATGTAAAATGCGTCGTTCATCGTTAATTCAAAACATTTTCCCGAAAATAGCAAAAAGTGTATAATGTTCAGAAGATAACGTTGATCGAGCGATATTTAACTTTAAAAAATTAACGTTGAAATCGGTATTTATTTGCGAAATTAGCGAAATCTGCTGCACAGATTCCCCGTTATTCTTCCAGTATAGAGCAACTACACGGAATAATCACGTAATGGAAGACAGAGTTACCAGATTTTCCTTGAGCGTACGTGAATACAATTGACTTACAGTAAAGTAAAAGTTTTTCTGAGGTAATCAAACTTCGAGGTCGAAATTAAAATACGTCAATCGTTTTCAAGTCACGTTTTTCGAATAGTGAACTAGAGACATTGTTGAGAAATTTACGTCTGCACACTGATTCTTACGGTGGACGAGACCGGCAAAAACTATATTTTTGAGATTTTAAGCTATATGAAAAAGTTTAATGTGAAATTGTTTACTGTAAATATTACATCGAGAAAAAAGGAAAACAAACAAGAACTGAAAAGAAAAAATACGACAGCACGTAAAATTGAAGAAAATTTTGTTGTCAGATAAAAGTTTGTTCAGCTTACTAATTGCAGAAGTGAAGAAAAATGGAAATGTTTTTCAATTAACTTAATAGAATTTTACGATCATGTGTGATTTATACATGTTTATGGCCTGTGGTATGTTCACTTCATCATAGGTGTCCCGACAGCGTCAACCTATAGTATACTTGGCCCCCAAATTTCATGTCCCCTAGAGCCAAAATGGTAAGAGCTAGAACTTTCGGGTTTTTTTGCATAATATCGGGCATAAGGGCTAACTATGGGGTGCCTTTTGTCATTTCGCCTCTATCTGCAAGTGGTGCTCGGTGGGGCCCCAAAAACAGGTAAAAAACGCACTTTTTTAGGTTTTCGACCATGCACAGCAATCCAGTTCGACCATGCACAGCAATCGGTGTGCCATATCCAACCTCCATACTGCGGCCTAAGCATCTTGGGGGTGTAATCTCAAATGCGAATTTTATTTTTGAAATATGGCCTCAATTCAATTATATGGTTGTCCAAAGTCCCGGAAAATGCCAAATTCTCTAATTTTGTTATATAATACTTATGGGTTCAAAAAAATAATTTTTTAGCAGTTTCAAATAAACCTGTAGCCTTATCGGGATTTTAGGGCTGCTAGGGTTTTCGACCATTGGGAATTTGATGGACGCGGTCACTTTACACGAAAAATTATCCCGGGTGTAAACAAGCGTATTTCCGTGATTTTTCAGTGGAGGGAGTTTTCGACCGGGGGAATTCAATAGATGTCCTCACTTTACACAAATAAATTATCCACGGTGTAAACAAGCGTATTGCCGTAATTTTCTTGTGGAGGAGATTTTCGACCACGAGGAATTCAACGAATGTGATCACTTTACACCAAAAATTATCTCGTGTGTAAACAAACGTATTTTCGTGATTTTTTGCTGGAAGGAGTTTTCGACCACGGGGAATTTGATGAATGCGATCACTTTACACAAAAACTTATTCCGGTTGTGAACAAACGTATTTTTGTGATTTTCCGGTGGACGGGGTTTTCGATCACAGAGAATTTGATGAATGCGATCATCTTACAAAAAAAAACCATCACGGGTGTAACAAGCGTATTTTCGTGATTTTTTATGGAAGGGGTTTTCGATTGCAGGGAATTCAATAGATGTGTCACTTTACACAAAAAAATATTCCGGATTTAACCAAGCCTGTTTTCATGAGTTTTTTGAGTTAGGGGTTTTCGACCACTGGGAATTGAATGAAAGTGATCACTTTATACACTAATTTATATTGAGTGTAAACAAATGTATTTCTGCGATTTTTGAGAGAAGATGTTTCTGACCATGGGTAATTCAATAGATGGAGTCAGTTTACATGAAAAAAGTCATTTGTGTAAACAAAGGTATTTCTGCGATTTTTTGGGTTGAAGGATTCTAAACCATGAGGAATTCAATAGATATGGTTACCTTTCAGTATCTTTACAACGTTTTTTAAGTACTATGCGCTTTACACATCCTTTACTTTTGCCGGAGGTGAGAATTCGTTGCTTGAAGTTTTTTTATTGTTTTTTTGAAGTACAGATGACCAAATTTAAAACTTCAGTGTGCTCCTATGAAAGTTTTCGTGCATGGTTGAGGCCCACTAAAAAGGGGTGAGCTAGTTTATTAGAAAATGCCCCGATGGGGCAGAAAAAAGGAGAATATACTTGCTTCGATAGTTACCATGCTAGAAAAAGAAGTGGACTAGATTTTTGAGAACTTGGGTCAAAGTTGGAAAAAATTCACTTTCTTTATATTGGATTTTCATTCTGTCTCAAATATTGGATTTTCATTCTGTCTCAGTATATTCTGCTGCATCGTGCATTTTGTCCTTCCCCTGGCATTAACTACAACAAAATTTTTCCGTATGAAAATTATATGCACATGATTTCAAATGTAAAAAAATGGTAAACCAATAGCTTTCTAACTCCCGACCAATTCAAAACTCCTGCCTAATGATAATTATTAAATTATAACCGACATGAAGCGCCGGAAAATTTTGAGATTATGAAC
The DNA here is from genome assembly GCA_963922205.1 of Romanomermis culicivorax. Lineage (NCBI taxonomy): Eukaryota > Metazoa > Nematoda > Enoplea > Mermithida > Mermithidae > Romanomermis > Romanomermis culicivorax. The sequence goes on from CAWUHX010000033.1 coordinate 676,247, forward strand.
TTCTAAAATGCACCAAAATGCGTATTTTCTCTACCTTATCTCCTGCCTAAATGGGAAAGAGCCGTTTGTAGATACAAATCACTACTCCAATTTTGTTTGCCCCAAAAAATTTTCATTTGCCTGCGGCAAAAAAACCCTGTGTTGCACTAACATTTTCGAATAATTTTCTTTTCTCTAAAGCAAATAAATATTAAAATGTCTGCAATTCCCAAACGCAAATCAAATCTCAGTATTAGTTAATCCTGAAGTGAGTATTGTTTGTGCACTGGAAGAGAATAATTTGGACATTGCGATTAGCTCAAACTCTGGATCAGCAATTTAATCCCGATGTTGAGATTATTCTCATGTTGGGTTAGTGCAACCAACTTCAGGTTTCTTTTACAGTTCTGAAAATGACTATAATATGCCTGCCTCACTATTTTTCAGCTAGTGTGAGAGGCAGGAGTTTTGAATTGCTCGGGAGTTAAAAAGCCTTACATTTGAAATCATGTGCATATAATTTTCATATAGAAAAATTTTGCTGTTGTTAATGCCAGGGAAAGGACAAGATGCACGATGCTGCAGAATATACTTCTTCACAGACATAGAACATTTTTTTGAGACAGAAAGAAAATCCAATATAAAGAAAGTGAATTTTTTCCAACTTTGACCCAAGTTCTCAAAAATCTAGTCCACTTCTTTTTCTAGCATGGCAACTATCGAAGCAAGTATATTCTCCTTTTTTCTGCCCCATCGGGGCAGTTTCTAATAAACTAGTGTATTAATTACTGATGATTTTTGTTCTGAAATAAATTGACATTTATGGGGAAATGACCTAGAAAAGTCAGGAAATCTTATTTTGGAAAACTGTTAGGTATCCTGTGAATGTCATGCTCCTTATGCCTTTGTGCAAGTTTACTGTAATGCAGCTGGTTTAAGCAGATTAACTACTGAATTATATGCTAAAAATCACATTGCATGTATGCTTAACCTGAAGCCGAGCTTGATCAAAATTTGCCAAAGTGATGTAACACTAAAAACTAATGTAGCTGTCTGGTGAAGCTCAGCTTGCAGTTTTCGCAATGTGATTGGGTGGTTTTCCTGATAAAATTCATGGATTTTGTCACACATCATTTCCCCCTCTGTAGGCAGAATGTTAGTTTTTGGTGCATTCCGTTTTTTCTTTTAGGTTTTATTTTTGTTGCAATCGTCCTATGCAAAGTCCATTCAGAAACACTGGTCCCTATTTCCAATCGTTTGAACACCTTTTGTGGTGAAATCAATGACATTTTGGCCGCTTTTTTGAAGATAAAATAATTATACACATTTTCTAATATTATGCGGGATAGATCGTTCAAATGTCCTTGGGGTTTCATTTGAATAACTCCAAGATCCACCAGTAATTTTTGTTTGTATTCGTCTCTCTGTCTTTCCATTTCCTCTTGTCTTTGCTTTTCTGTTTTTTCTTGCCTTCCGAACTGGTATACCACTTTTTTGTTGGCTTCCGTCCTAAATCTGAATAAATTGGTCAGCAGTTAGTCTATAGCTATGTAAAAAGTGAACATGCATAGCAGGGTAAGTGCATTTACAAGTAACATGCTAGACAGTCTGATCTGAAAATTTTATTGGGCATTCATGATAAAATCACAAAACAGTTTTATTTGTTGTTCCCATGAAGTGATTAATTGCCCCCAGCCACTGGTCATTTTTGTGGTAAATTTTATCATGAAATCAAGCATGTCACATTCACCATTTCATCAAGACTGTCATAGCATTTCACTAAAATGAAAAAAATTGAAGAATGTAGCCTTGTATGGACATCAATGTGTAAAATATAATCTATCAGCTAAAAGTTGATTTGTTGAAAACTTGATTTTCATAGTTCCACTGGCTTGCATAAAATCAATTAAACATAATGACAGAAACTATTTGGGGCATGCCTAAGATATTTGTTTATTTCATCAATTCTTCACCAATTTATTTGACTGGCATATAGGGATGCCAAGTCTGAAAAACTCCTACAAAGATAGCAGTTCACATCAAGTTCCTAATATAGCTGCAGTAAAGGAAATTCATATTTTTGTAAGGATTAACCCTTAATGGGCAGTGACTAAACAGCCGCGCAGCTACTTAGCCAAAACATATATTTTCAGCTAAACAGCCACATGGCTATATAGCCAAGTTCACTATACAGCCATGCAGCTAAATAGCCATACTCGCTAAACAGCCGTGCGGCTGTTTAGCCAAAACATACCTTCTTGGCTAAACAACCATGCAGCTGTGGAGCTGAAATATACCTTTTTGGCTAAACAGCCACACAGCTGCGATGAGTATAGTTGGCACTTGTGTAGTTTAGGGGATATACTGAATTTTTTTCCAAAATTTTTTCAAATTTGCACATTTCCGACTGAAATGATGATGCTGATAACGAATATGTCAATAATTTTACATAAAATCAAATATCTTGAGTGGAAACATGGTGTCCTATGAAATTTTTTTCTAAATTGCATGTTTGTGATCATGTTAAGCTCTATTTAGAAGTAAAAAATTCAAGGATTTTTGTTGGCGACATTAGGGGACTTGATAGAATGAATAGGCAATTTCCAGAAAGCTCGATTCAGAAGTGAAAAAATCCTAAGATTTTTGTCACCGACAATCAGCATCTGTGCTTCTGAATTGGGCTATATGAGTAAACTAATGATGCTGATCACAAATATGTCAGTAGCTTACCGTGCTAAAACATTTGCTGGGGGTTTGCATTTTTATAAACCTATAGTATTGTGTAAAAACATCAGTTTACACTTTATATAATTACAATAGTTGATAATTCAATCTGAGTGAGTGCAGTGTGTATTATTTGGTCGCTTCTTCTGTTGTTCTATTGTGTGACATCATTCAAGTTTCATCGACTTACCAAATTCCAAGGGGAAAAAATTGATTTTGTCAAAAAATGTAAGAAATGCAAATTTGGAAAGATATGCTACACCTACACAATAAGCTACAAGCTGATAAAAGTGCAAATCACATAATCAATATAATTGATAGAATGGAAACCTACTGACATATTTGTGATCAGCATCATCGATTTACCCATAACATGATCACAAATATGTAAATTTGGAAAAAAATGTTTTCATAGGAGGTCACCCTGTTTTCACTCAAAATATTTGATTTTATGGAAAACTATTGGAATATTCGTAATCAGCATCATCATTTTAGTCAGAAAAATGCAAATTTGGGAAATTTTAAGTAAAAAATTCCATACCTCCTAAACTACACAAGTGTCAACTATACCCATAGTAGCCGCATGGCTGTTTAGCCAAAAAGTATATTTCAGCTCCACAGCTGCGCGGCTGTTTAGCCAAAAAGGGTTTAGCCATAAATACAAGTTTTGGATAAACAGCCACACGGCTGTTTAGCTACTGCCTCCTTGATGTATTAATCCAGGTGTTGAACACCCCTCTATTTTTTTCTGTTTTTCTCTTAGGAAAGCTGCATGAAAACCGTTTTATTATTTATTTTAACAATAAAAACATAAAATTACATATAAATCATGTATCTAAACTGTGATGGCACAATGAAAGTAAACATACCTGTAATTGGGAGGGGGGGGGGGGGAGAGGGTTGGGGGGACCCTCCAGCTTGGCCAACCATATATCCAACCTCCCCAGACTTGAGGAAATTGGCAAAAAAGAGCCTTTTTTTGGAAAAATTTCGACTTTTTGCAACCCCTCCCCAAATTTCGGGTTCCACCTAACTTGGCCAACCATGTACCCAACCCCCCAGACTTGAAAAAATTGATAACAAAGGGTCCTTTTTTGGGAAAAATTCCGACTTTTTCCGAACCGCCCCCCAATTTCTCGGTCCTCTTACAGGTATGAAAGTAAATAAACCGCCTTGTTGGGCATGCTCTGGTAGTTGTTTGGACATTGCCTAAAAATGAATCAACCTGAAAAGCAAAAAAGATAAATTTTCAAAAATGCATCATGCTAGGTAATTCGATGCAATGAAAAGCATTCTGGTGAAAAAAAGGATGCACTTTTTGACTGCATTAGCTGAATTTCTTGGCTAAATCTGCTTCGGGCGTGAAAAATAAATAAGAATAAAAAAAACCTGAGAAAAATTTAGCATTGGACGAAAATTTTAATTTTTCGGCACTGACTACTGTATACCAAACATAATCTGCACTTTTCTGGAAGCACAAAACCTTGAAAATCAAATAGAAAAAATGACACTGTTTTTTATTGTGAATTGAGTGGGATACACTGCATTTACTGAGGCCATATATTTTTACCACGATGTATATATGGTATGTTAAGGGTTAAAATTAAAAAAGCACATTTTGTAGCAAAAGGCTGTCATGTAATTAAATAATAATGTTCACTTATCTGATTTGAATTGCCAATGCTTCTCAGACGTTATTGACATTGGTAACAAATGACAGGCATATGTTTTTACCTTGATGGATGTGTTGCATTATCGTATCAAATACTTGGCATCATTACCAAAAGATTGACGATTTTCTGAAAATCTAAGAAGGAAAACATCTGAAATTGAATACAATCAGGTGGCATCAAAGATTATAACAAGATTATCAGAAACAAAATTTTCGAGAATCAGAGATGCAAATGTGAAAAATGTGTACATTAGCAAATTTTGCTTGTTCATCAGATGTTGGGCATTTGTTACTCTGTGAAACAGACTTTTGGTGAGCTACAAAGAGTTAATGTCCACACAGCGTAGAGAGTATAAATTTTCTGATATCCGGTCAAAATCATCCAGTCGAATTCCTAGTTTTCATGGAGGTTTTATGCAGGAATGGTCAGAATATATCTACAATCACTTGTCTTATTGCTTAGAGATATCACAATACAAAAAAGATTGGGACACCAATAAGCAGAATTTAATTGCATTTTTATTTTTCAGCAAATGTAATTCTTTGTACAACACAAGTCAAAGCATTTTGATAAAAAAAATTTCAAGCCATATTGCAAACTTTTTCGGCACTTTGCGATGAAATAGGCACCCTTATCTCTCATCATACCTGTACGAGCTCCGACCAGTTTTTGTGGGGATTCCCTGAATTTCCGAAATTTTGAGGGTTCCCGAAAAAGTCGAAAAAATCCAAAAATTTTCCCGAAAAAAACCAAAAAAGCTACTTGTTTCCGAATTTTTCTGAGTTAGGAGGGGGATTTCCAACATTTGGGTATAGTGTTCATGTTGTATTTGTAAATATGGTCGGGGTTTCCAGATAGTGGTAGGCAGGAGTTGGGTCCAAGGATCGTCCTTAATGCATGTGTTTCCAGCACCCACGATTACCCGATAAACTATTTCCTTAAAGTACTTAAACCCCACAATAATTTAACCCAAATTATAAAACCTTCAGCTTCCTAATTTGAATTCCCGATGAGTTAAAACCAAAAGAGGAGAACTCCCTCTTGATAATTTTACCTACTAAAAATAACACACTTACGTACAAAACTAATGCATAGGTGAGAATAAAGGGAGAGTCCCCCTGCTGGAAAAATATGACGGGAGGCACGGGGACGCGCATAGTATACAAAAAATATTAATAACAACAACAATACAAGAGCACTCACCACAGGTGTACCGAGACTGTACTACAGTAAGACACCCTTCCATGATCCTTGTAGCTCACTCCACTTTGAGCCTGCATGCATCTTTAAATAATCAACGAACTTTTCCAAATTCTTATGCATTGGTGGAAACACACTAAAACAGCCCTCAGTGTTATATTTTAAAAATTGTAAGATGGTGATGGTGTTGGGGTGCTCTGACAGATTTCTTGCCTCCTTGATCTGTGGAGTCAGAGGAAGAAGGGTGAAATCGGCAAGGGGAATTGTTATGCAGGAGAGATAGCCAGGGATCGACTTTAAGGCCAGTGCTTCCCTGCCCCTGCCCTAAACCTTGGAATAACTCCTCACTCAGGGGTGAGAAGTCAGAGCAAGAATACTGCTTACCTGAGAAATGCGGGACTAAAACTAGCCAGACTTGGTAACACCCTTTAGAACACAAATAGAACAATTTTCTAACTAAATATTTATTTATAATGCTTACCTCTAAATCGCCCATACCAAAAAGTGTGACGTCTTACCAACATAAAAATGAGGTGAGCAATGTACAGGCGAAATGATAATTATAATATAAAAGATGAGGCACACGAGAATAATCAATAATAATTCACTAACCAATTCACAAAATTCATCTTCTACAGTAACCGTCGCACTGGGCCAGGTTGGGTGTGGTCCACATGTTGTACTTGCAGGCGTTTTTATGAAATTGACAAGCTATTAAAAAATCCTGAGAAATCAGCTGAAACACACTACAACACCCCTCCCCCCTTGCCATAGATGGCCCTGAGTGATCGTCACATGGACAAACAAAACTGGCAAGGGGAGGGACTCGGCGTGTACAGGCCGTCACTGGGGAAGCCAAATATGAAATTGGCAGCACACAGTGGGGCCGACGAAGTCGTTGTAGTGCTTTGAGCCAATTTGGCAATGTGTAGGGTGAGTCCTCTTGACTTAGCGAGGACAAAATACATCGGCAACACCAGGGCTCAAATTGTCACTCCATCCACACAGATGTACTGGAGCGCACCAGCATACAAGTCCATGCGGATGGGAGGGTGAGGCAGAACACCCTGGGGGCTGCTCTCAAAGCATACAGTTTCCCGCCACAGCTGCTCAGTATGCTGTTCCCGGAACACCACTGGTGGGACTACCAGCTGGCTTTACAAGACCAAATTAAGGAAATTTTGCTGCCACCTACGACCTCTGCCCCCCACCCCTCAAAAAACGCCACCTGTTCCAACGGCTCCAATTGTCACACAATTGGCACCTCAGCTGATGGTTCTGCAATTGCCGTGGATGGTACCTATGGATGTTCAACAGCCGCAGCAACCGAGCATGTCAACTGCTAACCTCGATCGCTATGTGCAACTGATTCGCAAACCTGCTTGGTATGAGCACTCAGTTAAATGGAAAAATCAACAGCAAGAAGAAGTTGAATCCCATAAAGCCCATAAAACCTGCACAATGGATGAACTGCACAGCTGATGTACACTGCCACCCAGTACTTCCCATACCAAATGCGGCAAAACACTGAGCGAATGGACAACCAGAGGCCGTGAACAATGGGCCAAACAAAAAGAATGACAAAAAGCCTGTCAAACCAGTTCATCCACTGGGGAGATGGTGCAGCTGAAAGTCACACTGACGAAAAGTTCCGGTACTCAAACCAAATCAGTTCAATTGGCGAGGCCGCTGCAGCAAACACCACCAGCACAATGTTCTCTCCACAAATCACATCAGTGTGACAACCATTGCCACCAAGAAAGAGATGATTCCTGTCACCATGAGGGCAGCACTTGAGGTAGCCATGATCAAGACTACAGTGACACCACCACCCATCACCACACGCAGAGTGAACAAACACATCAAGTTCACTCTACCGGATTCTATGAGAAAAATTATCAAAGTGCTTTTCACCGATTGCTGCCCAAGTTGATCGATTATATTAGCCTGCTGCACCATGAAGCTGAAATCCAATGCCACGTTAAAGCAGTGAAAAATCCATAGCCACAGTTGGAGTTCAAAGTTCCATTGCCTCTGGCCCCCCGATGGATGTGGAACCTACTATTCCAAAATCGGCAAGGGGTCCAATGTCATGGATGACCACAGCCTTGACGTTGGTATCCCCAACAACAGCCACACTGACAACGGCCACAATGACTTTAACTGCCGCTACCATCAGCACCGCCCCCACGGAGTCACGTTTGGTTATTGCCACCCATCCCATATCAGGAGCCATCCCTCCGGGTGGTATAGACTTGCAACTCGAACTGCAATTGCCCAGCGCGACAATTACTTTGCCAAATTATGTTTGTTTTTGCACCACAGATTTGCCGCATTGGATTACGCTGGCAATGCTGCCTTATCTTCCCCACATCGACCTGAATGTCGAGTTCTTCTCACCGCATACCTTGCATGAAATGGTCCTCATCAACCTTTTGGTCGCATCAGAGTTCATGTTACCATGGCAGTCCACGTCCGAGCCACAAATGCCTCATTGACCATTCACCAATACTTCCCGGAACACTACGGCATGAATTTTAATGAACCCCTGCCGCCCATTCCCCTGATGTCACCACTCTCATCCTGCGATGGGTTGCGGGTATTTGGGCCGAAGAACTCAGTTGCATTGATGCTGTCCAAACCACCCATTTCGCCTTGTTGCTCTACGAAGCTCGCGGATTGGACAACCCATCTTGTTTGATCCAGGCCTATAACACTGCCATTGGCCTCATCCATTCCTGGATGGCATATCCTCAATATGTGCCATTCTCGCAACCACCCAAATCCACCGATATTTACTGTATCTATTTGCAACAGCACAGCAAAACAGATCGCCTGGTTCCCATGTTATGACACCATGATTTCTCGGCACACAGGAACCTTCTCCAGCCCGCAGCCTCCGCCACCAACAGGATTGCCATGGGATCACCCGACTATGATTCCACTGCTGACTCCTTGGCCCCGAACCAATCCCCTATCGCCGATTCCAACACAAACATACATGTCATCATCCTGGGGCAGGGGTGACACCGACAATCACAGCCACACCCAGTATTCTTCGCAATTGCATAGGTATGACGAACCCTATGATAATCGCCGCGACCCTCCTTGCCGTTGCGATGACTGATACCCCGATGACCGCTACAACAACTGCATTGATTATCAGACCCACCCATGTTCCGCCCCGGACACACGTCACCACTGTCACCATTGATCCCCGGCTGTTTTTGTACTGTAATTCCATTTTGTTATTTTCTTTGTTTTTTCTCACTTTTATTTCTCACCTGGTTGTTTTTTGCTAATATCATTTTTTGTGTGCTTTACCGTTTCTACTAGTTTTCCTCACTGCCATGCAGACGATGCACATTGACACAGTAAGATGCTCCAAAATGTTCTACCACCAAATGCCCCCACTCTCCTCAAATTGTCTTCTTGCCAGGGCCACATGGTTGTGTTTTATTTTCACCTCAGGAGCCGCCCGACTGTAGTCGCGGGCCTCACCCTCCCATCCGCATGAACTCATATGCTGGTGCACTCCAGTATATCCATGCGGACGGAGTGACAACATGGGCTGCCGTGTTGCCCATGCACTTCAGCGTCACTAATTGTGAACCGAGTCGAGAAGTCTCACCCTACATGTTGCCAAATCAGTTCAAAACACTACTAGGACTCCATCAGCCCCACTGTGTGCTGCTCAATTCTTATTCAGCTTCCCCAGTGATGGCCTGTACAGGCTGAGTCCCTTCCCTTGCCAGTTTTGTTTGTCCATGTGACGATTGCTTAGGGCCATCTACCCCTTGGGGGGAGGGATGTTGTAGTATGTTTCAGCTCATTTCTTGTCAATTTTGTAAAAACGCCCGCAAGTACAACACATCAACCATGCCCCACCTGGCTCAGACCCACGGTTACTGTAGAAGATGAATTTTGTGAATTAGTCAGTGAATATTATTGATTATTCTCGGGTGCCTCATCCTTTATATTATAATTATTATTTTGCCTGTACTTTACTCGCCTCGTTTTTTTATCGGTAAGATGTCACATTTTTTGGAAGGGGCGATTTAGAGGTAAGCATTATAAATAAATATTTAGTTAGAAAATTGTTCTATTTGTGTTCTAAAAGGTGTTACCAAGTCTGGCTAGTTTTACTCGGGAATTTCTGGGGTAAGCAGTATTCTTGCTCTGACTTCTCGGCCCTGAGTGAAGAGTCATTCCAATGTTTAGGGCAGATGCAGGGAAGCACTGGCATTAAGGTCGATCCCTGGCTACCTTTCCTGCATAACGATTCCCCTTGCGGATTTTACCCTTCTTTCTCGGACCCCATGGATCAAGGAGGCAAGAAATTGGTCAGAGCAAACCAAAAACCAACCAATTTTTCAAATATAACATTCAACAAAGTTGGGGGTCGCCCATACTTGTAAGAGGCCCGAGGGGGGATCTTAACCCATAATTTTGGGCATACCTGTAATTAGGGGGGATCCCCACCCCCAACTCGAACGAACCCTATAGGGAAAGGTTGGGACCCCCACCCCCAACTTGGTCAATCGTGTACCAACCCTCCAAACTCAGAAAAATTAGCAAAAATTAGGAAAAAAAAATGATTTTTTTGGCCTTTTTTGGGAAAATTTCTGAAATTTTTTTGACTTTTTTCTGGATTTTTCGAACGCCTCCCCAGAACTTTGAAAATTTTGAAACCCCCACCTCATAGTTTTGGGTTTACCCGCCCCAATGCCACACTTTTTTTGTTTGGCACAGGGACGACCCATTCCACAAGATTTCGATTAATCTGCTCATTGAGCCAATCATCTTGGAATGTACATACCATTCTTTTAAATAAGCTCTATAATTCAAAAAATGAATATATTCTGATATCACACATACAGGAACATTAACCTGTATAACGCTGAAATATCAAGAGAAATACTCGGCATAAAAAACAAAGCATTTGAAAAAAATTTATTCGTCAAATCACAAGAACGAAACTGATATCATGAAAAAATTCCTTACTCAGGACAAGATTCCCAGTTTTTCCCTGTTTTCCCGCCTCTTAAAAAAATTCCCGGCTTTTTCCCGGTTTTCCCGGTCCAGGGGGCACCCTGGTATAGGGTTGAACAGATTGGGGTTGAGGGGTCTGACATTTGAGTAGTAAGGCCGGACCGTATAGGTTGTACGGTTAAGGATACCCCTATCTTTTGTGTACGACCTATAATTTGTCATTTTTTGTCGATTTATAGGTCGTACAGTAAACATATACAGTTGACTTTTGGCGGATTTACAGGTCATACAGTAAACATATAGGGTCAATTTCTTCGTCGATTTATAGGTCGTACGGTTGAGTATACAGGCTTTAGAGTTACCGTAATAGTGGAATTACGGTAATTTTCGATTATGGTAATAATGGAGTTATGGTAATAAGTGTGTTACTGTAGATGAAAAAGGAAAATTGATGAATGGAAAATGAAAAAGGAAAACTAAAATGAACAAAAAATGGAAAAGAAATAAAAAGAGATCGTGTGTAAAAACGGCTTCCCCTCTGGGAAGAGGAAGCCCTTCAAAAATTTGGGCCCCCGACCCCCTTTGTCAAAAGGACGCCACCTGCAGGCGTAAATATGTTTCGGAGGTCCCATTTCTGAAGGATCATTCAAGTCAACAAATGTCAGAATGGTCAAATTGGTCAGTAATGGTCTGTTTAATAAGTAAAATCTCGAGAGAGTCAATACGCGATGAAACATTATCCTTACAGGTGCATGCGTATAAAGTTTGATGTTCTGCCAAAAATGACCAAGAAGGTCTTTTATAAAAAATGACCAGAGCGAGCTGGCCATAAAAAGCATGTAGACAAATAAGGTCCTTTATAGAAAATGACCAGAACGAGCCGGTTGTAAAAAGCATGTAGAAAATTTGACGAGTTAAAAATCTTTACATATCAAAAATTTTTAATTCAATGCAACATTCTAGCTTATTATTATAAAACTTTTGAAACACTATTTTATTTTTGTTTATCGCCAAAATACTGTAGTCTAAATACAAAAATAATGATAACGTGAACAAAAAATGGAAAACAAGAAAGAAAGAAAGCATTTATAAAATTGACCCCCTCCACCCACTGAGGAAGTCCTTCAAAAAAAGCACCTTCGGGCTCCAAAATAAGAGGTGCGCCGTCTGCAGGTTCACAGAATAGCTAATCGAAAGCCCTGCATACTGAACGATTGTCCAAATTAGAATGGTCTTTTAGATCGGAATGCTCAATTCCACATATAAAAACTGTAAGAGTCTATAAAACTTGAAACATTATTCCTACGGGTTTATACTTATAAGGTTGTAAATGACCAAATTCTTTTATAAAAAAATGACCCAAAAGAGTGGGGCATAAAGCGCATGTAGAAAAGTGAACACTTGAGATGAAAAATATTCTAGATGTAAAAAAGTAATTGATACCACAAAAATATTTGAAGAAGAAAAGAAAAGAAAAAGAAGAAAAGAAAAGAACTAAATCATCAAGGGTAGCTATACATGAATGTTACCCTACATATAGAAAATTAATACATTATATTGGATGATTTATGCAGGTAGATACAATTTTGTATACAGAGTGTTTTCCAGAGCAAACATAGAAAGGTTAGACAGCTGAAACCATTTAGATGGCAAAACCAATTAGAAATGCTAGAAAAGGTCAAAGTTCTATAAAACACGGTAGCAAGAGACACTTTACCAAAATAATTAAGGTGGTGATTATTGTTATTTTGATAGTTTTCTAGAATAACCTAGAGCCTAAAGCCTTTAAAGAGACGCAATACCAAAACAATTAAGGTGGTGATTATTGTTATTTTGATAGTTTTTTAGAATAACCTAGAGTCGAGAACCTTCAAAGAAAAACCGAAAAGATTCAACCAAAAAGCAGAAAAAACCGGAAAAGGTTTGATGAGGGTAAAGAGGTATAAATAGAAAAAATAGAAGAAGAAGAATCATTCTTATTTTTGTACCTGGGCGACACCTGAGAGTACCAATGGAGGCCCTATTTGTTACGTTTATTTCGGCGTTAAGAGCCGCCTACGAGGCTTACAGTAGGATGATTTTACAAATATTTTGATTTAAAAATTAATATGGATGCTATTTTATAGTATTATTAATTTAGAGCCGTTTTTAATGACGGCCGATATTGACGCGTGGGTGTCCGTCTTTTGGGAGGAGGCGTCGGCAGACTTCAAGAGCTGGTGGAAAAGCCAGCGAGGGGTTGAATATCCGGCTAGACAGAAACCCTTTTAGGGTTTTATGAAGCATCTACGCCGGATGTTCGACAACCCTTCGCTGACCGACGGCCACCTAGCCTCGCACCTGTGGAATATCCTCCCCCAGGTGCAAGGGCTCAATGGGGAAAAGCCGACAATGGGAGAGGATAGGACTGGCGCTACCGCGTTTCTAGTAAGTTCTGATGTTATAGTTAAACCACGTCGTAGATATATAAATTTTATATTTAATGAGAGTAAAATTATTAAAAGCTTTTACTACAATATTTCAAGATGAATATGTGTAGGTTAAATTGTGCTAGCTGTAGTATCTTACAGATTCTTAATTCATCTATATTAATGTATGGTATATAGCTGAGTTGTCTAAAACTTACCAAAGAACATTTCTAGAATATTCTAGAAGATTTATGATAAAATAAAGACTATTGATAGATCTTGTACTTATTACTTAGGAGTTAAAATGATATATTAGAGTAAAAAATTTTTGTTTAACTAAAATAGTTATTAAATTTTGTAAAAATTTTAGTGGATACGCGTGAAACCTCTAGCGAGGTCTGGGACGGCGGCGGCAGCGGTGGCTGCGTATGTATATAGTATCTATGTAAGTAAAAATTTTTGCAAAATTTTTGAAATTTAATGTTTTTATTTTTAGGTAAAATTTGTATATATATGTATATTTTATTTTGTTTTAAATTTTGTATATATGTATAATTTATTCTATTTTGTTATAAATTATGTATATATATATATTTTGTTTCAAATAAATTAAATTGAATTAAAATTGATAAAATTTTTTATTTATTGTGTTTAATAGTAGAAGTAATGTCTTTAGAGTTCTACTATGGGTCTGTGTGTGTGTGTGCGTGTGTGTGCGTCAACTTTTGGAATATAAAAAGGGGTTTACTGTAGTCAGATAGTTAGAGATGTACGAGTAAACGATATGTAGAGAATATGCACAAAATTGCGTAAAGTATAGTGGTGCTACTATTGAGAATTGTTGCTGTATTATATAGCTTTCTACAGGTCTTTGGGCAAAAAGAACGTACAAGATAATTACATAGTACTGTAGAACTAAAGGAGAAAATAAAGGAAAGAAGGAGTAATAAAAGGAAGTTCATTTATAATTAGGAATAAATTAATTAAAAGAATATTTCTAAACAATAGCTAAGGAGAAGGGTTGTATAAACAACAACAACTATAAGTGATTTTTATTATTATAAAAAAATGAGATGAAATGTACATATAAATATAACGTATTTAAATACTATAATCCGTAAAGGTTTCACGATTTTTATCAATCATTACGAGAGAGTCAAATTCTGCGTATATAAGTGCTTCAATACCGCCATCTGGTATATCCTTGCCAAAATTCATCTGTAAACTGATGGTTCCTTCACGTACGAGTTCCCAAAAATTACCATCCATACTGCAAGGAGTCAAATCAAAAACAAAAACCGTGTTATGCGTTGTAAAAGAATTTGGAGTAGTTTCATTACCCTTGTTATCTGTACCAATTCCTACACCCTCAAATAATTGTATAAAAGTGCCCAAATATTTGTTTTCTTTAAAATTGTAGGTAATGTTGTAGTACTACTTGTTATTTTAATTTCGTTTAATCCGAAATGTTTAAAATTAAAGGGGCTTTGATAATAATCACCCCTAGCAGCCGAACCATCAACGAGCGCCACAACCAGACAATGAGGTAAAGGACCTGTGAACAATGAGTTCAGAGGAGCTGAGCGACGACTAGTTGTTATGCATAGACTTGTAACATGACATCATCGAATAGGGTACTTTGCAGCTGTATTTTGTAACATGGATTCAATAGCTAGATTGACATTATCCACAACTTCAACTTTTTTAATAAATAAAGACATGCTTTTAACCTCGATTTTATAAGCTTCGTTGTCAGTAGATATAAATTTTTGCAAGCAAAAATCATCTCTATGTCTGTATAAATCAATTTTCAAAGTACATTGATTCAATAGAAAACGTTCTTGCATAAATAGATCGGCATGTATAGGAGCCATTAATTCAACAACTGCACTGTTTTTGAACACCTGAACTCTTTCCAAAGCAGCCTTGTTTTTCTTTATATCAAGAACATCGCCATTTTCAAAAGCATAACTAGCAGCTGCAACATGTGTCAACTTAGCATCACGACCATAGTTCAATTCTGTTTCCAAATAAGATCTGTAAGCGTATCTATCCCCACTAAAATGTTAAAATGTTAAAATTAAAAAATGTAAACATACATTTAATTATAAAACTTACCTGTCAGATATTAATTTGCCATTTAAGTACATCTTGATCTGTTTAAAAAATGTTTTGCCGATCAAATTAATTGGCGCCACAATGTTACCACTGATATTGTTGTTGGCATCTGCTATTAAAGTGCAAGCAGCGCCATTAGCTTTTGTAATTCGAATAGTAAAATATATAAAATTTTTTGATAAGTCCAACATATATGAATCAGGTTAAATAACAAACTCGTAAGGTCCTTCGTTAGTACAAGGATTTTATAACTGAATTTCAGACCAAAAACTTCTACAAATAGCAACTTGTGTTGGAGGTACGGTAAATAAATCTAACTCCATTTTACTACTAGGAGATGACGCAGCATCAATAAATTTACTCATTTTGAATAGATATCCTTGAAACCGACTACTCTACGTGGAGTGTTTTTTTAAGAATGAGGAATGTGGTTTCAGGTGTTTACTTTATGTTGTTTTTGATGTTGATGTTGTTGACGCTGACCATCATTTAACTTTTTATTGCTTTTTATATGTATCGTAGAATTTATATGTTTACGCTTCCCTAAACCTTTTCCTTTATAAATGGGTTCGCCCGTTTCGTGTAATAAGCTGCCAGCTGCGTTTCGTCCATGCTCAGCAATACTTTCTTTAAAAGAACGGCCTTCTACAACATCGCCTGCAATTTTGGAACCTGCAGCAAGTGCATGCTTTCCTGCAGATTTTAACAAAGGCATAGCTAGATGCCACAAACTCTTGAAAAAATTACCAACTCCAGCTCCTTAATGTCTATAATAATAGGGCTATGCTGCTCGGAAACCTTGTAAGGTACCACCTAACTGAAATTGATTATCTTGAATGCTGTGTTGATAAATTTTGATCCTGTGATCAACAATTTCAGGGATAAATACGGTATGCATATTTTGCTTTGAAAATCAAAAGGAACAACTAAATGAATTAATTAATTAAGAGCATTTGCGAAAATTCAACCTGACGACAACGTGTCCAAATGCAAATGAATGAATGAATAAATAAAAATTTGATACTATGATTATAGGAATAAAGGAGTACGTCGCCCGAAATGTAATTTAACTATAACATTCCCAAACTGAAAGGGTATAAGCTCATTCATACTGTTTTTTATATTAATCTCGAGTACTGTAATTTCTTTTAATTGAATGGGTATATAGTGAGGTGTTTGATATAATCGACTCACATTATCTTTGTATTTTCCCTGAACATTTACTATACGTAAAAGCGGTGCTAAAGTATTTCCAATAATCTGATTTTCAATAATATTACAGTAAACATAAAAACTCTGTAAATCATTCAAATTTGGTGGTTGAATGCCTAACATGTATAAATGATTAGTTCCAGGCTCGGCAAGAAAAACAGCTTTGGATGGTGGAATATGTGTGTTAGAATTTTTTGGAGGTTTCTCTTCAACAGTATATAAGTTAATATTCACAGCTCTATTTAAAAAATCATCAGCAGTTGCATAGGCCTCAGTATTGGTAGCGCTAAATCCGCGAAGCTCCATTAACCATTTGCTTATATCGATTTTACGTAAGATTGTACCACTTTTTATTTTCAAATTAACTAATCCTCTACTATGTTCATCGTATGAAAACATGATTTCCATGTTAGTTCCGGCAATAGCTGCTCCAATTTTTGCATTCAACTCTTCAATTAATTCAGATATGGTAAAGTAATGTTTTTCAAAAACTATTACTTTAATTTTTTTGACCTTATTCCCAACACCATCCGTAATTAACGTTATTACATTATCTCCACCATGATTGGAAAATGTAGCCCAATTATAGGGGTATATTATTTCACTTAGCCCTACCTCCCAGCTTCCATCTAGTTTTGAACGGTAAGGTAGAATTGCTGAAAAATCAGAGGGCTTGTTTCCATTTTCGCTATTACTAGGTAATGTGATATAAAATTGATCTTCAAAGGTTGTCATTATTTATAATGTTGTTTGTTGTTGCTGTAGGTATGGTCTTCAATGTATTAGATGACTGTAATACTGTCGGTACGGGGCTAGGTAATAAATATCCTATACAAGCGCACAAAAGACCAACCCACAATTGTGTATTATTATTGTAGAGAGATAAATTTATTATAGCTGTAATGACTACAATGTATATTAGTATGACCTGACTGAAGAAAACCACTTTGTTTCGAGGTAGATGTTTTCCAAAAAACTCCCAAACGCTAATGCGAGACGTTTCTGAATGCGTACTATTACTACTATCCATTTCAAAATAAAAAATTTTTTATTTAACAACTAAACACTCAGTTATAAATTTATAAGAAGGCGGAGCTACTAAAGTAACCAATAAAGTTATACAAAAATATAAAGGAGGCGGAGCTATCAAAGTGACATAAAATTATATATAAATACATAAAGAAGGAGTTAACTTTTCCAAACCTGTACATAATTTATTTCGCAAGTGACCTTTTACAGAAAATTTACAATGAAAAAACTTACAAATCAATTTATCATTATAAACAAAATTTGTGTTACTGAAACTTTTAAACATTTTATACATAGGAACATGTCGCACTTTATAATACAAAAAATATAAAGTATATATACCACAAACCCTACTATAAAAATTTTGTAAATGTTTCTTATTTGTATATCTTATTGAAGCATTTTTGTTAATATAGTTTATAAAAGCAGGAATAACTGGTGATAAACCATAAGAATCAAAATAATATACAGAGTTAGCATTATCAAAATACATAGCTATCCAATGACTTCCTTTTTGAAAAGATGTATCTGTGTTTGCAATTAAAGCCGCAGGTCTTTTAACTATCTTCAGTAGAGTATCACAAGCAAAAACCCCTAAAAAGTTTTCTGATAATAGCGCATCTTGTTGAACATAATATGTCAATTCAAAGTTGTTCATTCTAATTGTCGTCGTCCTTGTTTTGTATATCCTTTTCTAAAATCCAGCTGTTGAATTTTTCAGGATAACCCCACCACTTCACAAGTACTCTATTTTGACCATCTGGTAAACGTTTAGTTTTCAAAACCTTTTCAATTTTGTATTCTTTGATATCAGGATTAAAATCAATTTTCTGTAGTTCTTTTTCATAAAAACGTCCTTCCATATCTTCGCCTTCCAGATCTTGAATTGTATAAAGTATATGATTTTGGGTCTTCACAATATGCTTTACTTTGAAAACTTCTTCACTCCATTGAGGTAAACAACCTTTGTCAAATACACCTCTATGTTCACTAATTGGCACGTAATCTCCTATATCAATCTTAGACTTTCTAGTGTATAATCTTTCAGGGTAAAGTCTTTGCCATATAATGTTTTCGTTAGAATAATCTACATTAATAGGCTTTTCCTTAATCGATCTATGAACAGAGTGATTGTAGTTGGAAACAACTGAGGGTAAAATATCAATCCATTTATAAGTAGTAAACTCTGTAAAATATTTAAATAATTTAGTTTTTAAAGTTCTATTAAACCGTTCTACTATTGAACATTTAATGTCTTCGTTTTGAGAAGTAAAAAAATGTATATCATTAGTTTTCAATAATTTTTGGAAATCTTTGTTGACAAATTCTTTTCCTTTATTGCTGCACACTCTCCAAGGGATTTGACCTCTTTTTAAAATATTTTGAAAAGCATCACAAACATTCTTTGAATGTTTTGATTTTAATGGTTCAACCCATGCGTATTTACTTAATACATCTATACATGTAAGCATAAATTTGTATCCATCGTTAAAATCTGCTAAAGAAGACATATCTGCCAAATCAATTTCCCATTGCTGATCCATTGCTGTAACGTAAATACGATTACGTGAAAATTTTTTGTTGACTTGTTTATGTAAAGTATAACTATCTTGTTTTGAAAGCCAATCTTTAACATTTTTACGTGTAATTGTTTTATGGTGTTTTCTAGCTTCAGCATATAATTTTTCAATACTAGAAAAAGCTGTAGGATTTCCGTGTAAATTTTTGTATAATGTCGAAAGTAAGGTGTTCATCTCTCTAGTACAAAGGAGTATACCGTCTAAGTGCTCTAACTTTGCATTGTATCTTCTTTTCTGTCGAGTTTCCTTTATTAAAGAATGAATCGCCTTTGATATCTTCCTCCGCACCACTTGAAAATAAATCAACACCTTTCACAAATGGTTTATTCAACCGTTTGGCAGTACTAACTGTATGATCATGTGACTCCTCCGGAGGTGTATGGTAGGAGTGTTTCCGAGGTAAAGTGAATAACATTTTACGTAAAGGGTTTCCTATAGCCTCTAAGGGTACATTATATTTTTTCAAAGCATTAACAAACTCATCTACTCCAAGCATTTGCATAATTTTTGAACGTTTACGAGACAAATCATGTAATAAATCAATAATATGTGATCCTTCAATTAATTTTCCATCAATTAATACTTCACCTTGCTTATTAACATTTATACTAGGGTTACGTCGCACATGTTATATGTAATATAATATGTAAGTATAATATGTAAGTTACGTCACACATGTTATATGTAATTTGTTATATGTGTTATATGTAATTTATAATTTTCCCGTAATAATAATTTCCGATGTGTAACATTTTTAGTATTTGGTATCGTAAAATCTGTAACATTTTCAGGTTCTTCATTTTCATAAAATTAAAAAGGGTATTGTACCCATACAATAAAAACAGCTATGAAAAGAATCACAGCGAAAGTATTAAAAAAATGTATTTACTGTATATCATATCGCTAAAATAATAGGATCCGACTAACTTGTACAAAGTTTTTTTGTAAAAATGATGAATCATTTAGGTGTATACGAAATCATGTGATCATTGTCAGGAAATATATTAGATCTAAGTCGATATTTTTCAGGACATGTCTGTGTAAGATCTATCAATAAATAACCGTATGGTTTACTAGTAGCATCGTCATACGCCTCTACGAAATAATTTGAAGTAGTTGGAAAAATCTGTCGAGCCAGTGTGCGGACTTGTAATCTATCGCTTGGGTTTTTTAAAAGAATTAAATATTGAGCGTTTATCCTATTCATACGCATTCCATCAAAAAAGGCATTCTGAACTATATGTATAATTGATATATTCCAATGATGTGATCCTTTAGTAAAAAGTTGAGTTAAACTTTGATCATTCTTCATCTCTTGCATCATATCATCCATAATTAATAATTTAGGTGTATCTTTACTTTTCTGAAGTTCACTCAAATCAGGCCAACCTTGAATAAATTCTACATAAGAACATTTCTGAACTAATTCATCGTAAGCTTCTTGCCATTCCGAATAACACCAATAAATTTTCACAGGAGCAGGGTGAAGCATTTCTTTAGCAAAAATTACAAGTTTTTTAACAAATTGTGTTTTTCCTGATTTTGTTGGAGCAGAAACTATACAGCTAAATGGATGTTTCCATATATAAAACTTTTCATCATCATCATTTGACATCTCTTTTTTGACAACAACAAAAACCAACCACTTTTTACTTGAACAATTTTTAAAATGATTTTTATTATTATTTTAAAACAAAATGTTATATATATAATTATCAAAATTACAATATAAAACAGGGCACATGTAAAATATAAAGATAGATGATTATATAAAATAGAATAACATTACTGTATGCAAAAATATATGCGCAATATATGTATGAAATTATATAACAAGCAAATAAGTAAGCAACTACATAAGCAAAGCAAACTATAGCTAATTAAAACATACAAACTGTAATGAATGTAAGCAAAACTTTTACAATTTACTGTTAATAAAATCGCGTAGTTTTTTGATAACAACAGCATCATCAAAATCATAATGATAAAATTCATCAATAAAACAAGCTACAGTATCCTTAAGAATTTTACCACCAGTACTTGTAAGTGGTATACATCTAAATATGTCAATCATCTGTTTGAAAGTGTGAAAACAGTAATAACCTTGAACTTCACCTATAACATATTCAAAGCAGTCAATGATAAGTCCCATCTTTTCATATAAACGATTAACTGTTGGTGTAATTGCAATATTATATATGGAATTACGAGCTGGACACTGATGATCCTCAACAATTCCTACCTCTTTAGTGCAATAACAATCAAAAATACACCCATTAAAGATGTCTTGTTATAGTTATAGCTCAGCACATAAATAATTTTTCACCTTTTACTACTTGCTCATCAAAAAACCATGGAATATCTAAACCCAGAACACGTAACTCACAAATACGCTTAGTTTCGGCGTCCAACAAACTGGTATCCGACGTTGAATCGTAGTTAGGATCATTGAAACAGTTGATGAAGAGATCGTTAACAAACGTTGTTTGAACACTAGCTACCTTTTGATCTTCACTAGCATTGCGTTGTTCTCCGGGGAATTTTTTAGCATGAACCCCTTCTTCTTCTTCTTCTTTAATAATTTTATTATCTGCAGCAACTTCTTCTTTAACCATTTTTGGGGTAGAACCATCTTTTCCAGCTATGTCGTCGTTTTCGTTTGTTTTGCATTTTATCGCTAATTGGTGATTTGCTGCTAAAGCGTTGTACTCATTTGAAATAGCTGGCGCTATCTCATGTATCATATTGGTCCAGCACCAAAATTGCTAAAGAATAAGACATTATATATTTTAAAAGAAAGAAAGAAAGAATTCATATATCAGCTCACTTCTTTAGATAAACACCATGTCGTTCCATTAAACAAATTGTTAAATCGTACTGTAACCCCGTTGCTCTCGGCCAACATCTTATAACCAAGGTTGATGCCGCATTGACCTCCATGTGAAAATGTCTTTTCAATAATATTGACATTGCGACCTAGTATACCGTATTGTGGTAAAATGAGCTTGAATCTGCGACCGTATGCCTCTTTTGTTTTAGGGTCGACGTTACGAAAATAAATTGACACGTATCTACCTTCAACCACTACAAATAATGCCATGTTTTCGTCTAACATGAACTGGTGTTCCATTTTCGAAAATTCTTGAAGAAATATACCAAAGAGAGAGAGAGAGAGAAAAGAAGCGAGTAGTTTTTGTAGCAACAAAACAGATAAATGTATAAAGTGTTCAAAATTTTAGAGTAAAAGGAGGTTATAACTATAATAAAATTACCAGGATATATAGCTTATAGATGTAAGAGGAGGAGTAATAAGCATAATAAATATTCAAGATATATATCCCACTGTATTCTACTATTCTGAGGAGTATATGAGAGGAGGAGCTATGTTCTACAAAAATAAAATAAAATGTGTTTATGTGCTATGGTAACCTTTGAGATCAAAGCTAGAAAAATATATGTGTTTTATGTGTTATAGTAATTATCAAGGTCAAAGCTATAGAAGCAATATAGCCACGTGCGCATGAGTTATAAGGGTCTTTAAAGCTTTCCCACATAAAAAGAAAAGATGGTGCAACAGGGTTATAAGCAGCTATTACAGTTATTTTATAGCTTCAAGAATCAAAACAAAAATACTAGGGTTGTACAGTAAAACAGGTTTTCAACTGGTTTTATCTGGTTATATGCTAATAAAATAAGCTAAAGAAATGATATGGGCACATGTTCATGAGTTATAGAGGTCTTTAAAGCTTTCCCATCATAAAAAAGAAAAGTACTACAATAACCTCGTAAACAATAATTAAATTTCTACCATAAAATTAATAGTTTTCGCTAATTTATAAAAACTTTCTATTATTACTGTATAAGTTTTGATGAATAGGTTGTTTTCTATTTTTCTAGTTTATAGTTTTTATATTTTCTAGTTTGGATAATTTTTATAATGA
Source organism: Romanomermis culicivorax (assembly GCA_963922205.1). Taxonomy (NCBI): domain Eukaryota; kingdom Metazoa; phylum Nematoda; class Enoplea; order Mermithida; family Mermithidae; genus Romanomermis; species Romanomermis culicivorax. The sequence goes on from CAWUHX010000033.1 coordinate 699,103, forward strand.
AACCTATTTACGAGGATATTACTTCGGACGAAGACGACATGCCTATAGAAATTTCAGAAGATATTACTTCGGATGAAGATGACATGCCTATGGAAATTTTAGAAGATGTTACTTCTGATGAAGACGATGAAACGATCGTGAATGGGTCTTCAGAGAATATTACCTTTGAGAAAGAAGAAGAAGAAACACTTGATAATAATATTTTGGAAGAAGAAGAAGAAGGAACTGTTTTAGATTATGATGATGATGAAGATGATCAATACAAAAATTATACGCCTTATAGTTCTGATGAGGAAGAAATTTACGAAGCAGCTCAAATTGGTGGCGGTGGTGGTGGTGGTGGTGTTGGGGGTAGTGGAGGTGTAATGAATGCATCTTTTGTTGCGGATGATTTTTTCGAACTAGGTCAACCCAGTACCGTAAATATTAGGCGTTTTAATACCGAAGGTCGCGAGTACTCTGTGAACTTTCATAATACTGAACATATGGATAATTTAAATGCTCAAATAGTGCCAAGGTTTCAACGTACAGTGGAGCAAATTTCTGAGAATGTCGCTGATAATGCGTTTATAGGGTTTTCCTTTGCCCATCCAGATTTGACGAAAGGTCGTGTTTTGATACGTTTTAGACCAAAACATGCTTTAACTGGAGATTTGATTGTAAACACTCTTAATGCTGTTCTTCAATCAAATGAGCAAATACAAATTGATAGTCGTCAAGCTACAATTCCCACGATTGTTGTAACACCACCTGAGGGTAGTGGTAAGCTAATTAAAATTACTTATGTAACATTTTATTTATTTATTTATTTATTTTATTTTAATTTAAGGTATTCACAATGCTCATCAATATTTAAAACATAATGATTTTGTGAAAGATAAACCCTGTATTATTCAAATCAACAACATGGATGATTTATGTTTTGCTAGAGCTCTAGTTGTTGCTAGAGCTTACATTCATAAAAAAGATAGGAACACTGAGCACAAATGGGAAAGTATTCGAAAGTCTGACAAGCCACATCTGCTGCAAGCAAAGGTTGCTGAAGAACTGATGACCTTGGCAGGATTAGCTAATCATCAAGGGGCTTGCGGTTTTCATTAGTGGGAACAACTGCAAGCTGTTTTATTACCCAATTATCAAATCAAAGTTTTTAGCAAAGAATGCTTTAAAGATTAGATATTTAGAGGTTAGAGTTTTTTATTTTTCTGTTATTGTGTACATATTTAGAGTTTTAAGGACCTGAAGCAATGCATGTTTTGAATATTTACCACCATGATAACCATTACTCCATCATTACAAAGATGCCTGGATTTTTTGACCGCGGCTACTTTTGTCCTCATTGCGATATGGCCTACAATAACAAAATGGAACACAGATGCAGAAACGCTTGTCCTCTGTGTTACAATACACCCCCATGTAATCAATTTAATGCTCGAAAATGCAAAGATTGTCTGCGATATTTTAAAAACGATGAGTGCTTTGCTCGACACAAGTTTGTTTTTACTCAAAGAGGTCAATCGAAACGTCAAAAAACAGGGGTAGCTATTTGCGACCGTTTCAAAGTGTGTGAACAATGTGATACACTGATTCGACGAGCACATTCTAAACCTCATAATTGTGGTTATTTTGAATGCAAAACATGCAATAAAAGCGTACCTAAAAAAGGTAGTAGATACGGTATAATTATTTTATTTTATTTTATATGAAAATTTTTAATTTTAGGACATTTATGTTTTATGCAACCTGTTGGTAGCAAACAAATTGAAGAGGAAGAAGATATATTTAAAACAAATGTTGACGAGGATGAGTGTCTAGTTGATAATGAAACAGGAATTACTGATAAGTGTCCTGTTAATCAAAAATTTGTTTTTTATGATTTTGAGAATATGCATGAAAAAATTCTACGACAAACCGAATTAGGGGATGTGTTTGAACATGAACCAAATTTATGTGTTGTCCATACTGTATGCGATCAGTGTCATCAAAACGAGGGAAATTTTTGTTGCGATACATGCGGTCAACGTGAGTGTATTTTCAAAGGCTCTACATGTCTAAATGATTTCTGTGAATACCTTTTTGCAAAAGGTATGAAAAACATTACAGCAATAGCGCATAATTCTCGAGGATTTGATGGACAATTTATAATGCAGTTTTTGTATCGTAATGGACATCATAAATTACATATCATTAATAAGGGGAATTAGTAAATTGTTTATAGTTTTTTCATTTTCATCTATTTATTTATTTTAGGTTTAGAGTTGATGTCTATCAAAGTAGGGTCAATAAAAATTATTGATTCTCTGAACTTTCTTCCAATGCCTTTGGCGGCTTTACTGAAAACATTTGGAATAAGTGAAATATGTAAAGGATATTTCCCTCATTTCTTCGATAGAAAAGAAAATTACGGCTATATTGGCCCATATCCTTCACCCGATATGTACGGTTACAATGCTATGAAACTTGCTGCTCATGCCACATTTCTGGAGTGGTATAATGGAAAGCTTGAAGCAGTAAGTTTGCAAAAGTATAAAGTTTTGCATTTAAATGTGTCATTGTTTAGGGGTGTCATTTTAATTTTGATAATGAGTTACTTGACTACTGTCCTAGGGATGTGCAAGTTTTATGACAATGTTGCATGAAATTTCGCGATATTTTTATGGAAGAAACCAATGTCGATCCTTTTGAAAATTCAATAACCATTGCTAGTGCTTGCAACTTAGTTTTCCGACGTTTATTTTCGAAGCCACATACTATTGGTGTGATACCGTACAAAGGTTATGGTAAAGAAGAAAGACAGTCTGTTATAGCCTTAAAATGGTGTAAATGGTTAGCCCATAAAAATGAAAAACTGTATATTCGACATAAACTTAACGGTGGTGAAGCTCAAATTGGAAAATACAAAGTTGATGGTTTATCAGGTAATTTTGTTTAAATTTCTGAAATTTTAATATCTATATGTTTGCTCATTAAGACACCACAATTTATGAATTTTACTGTTGTTATTGGCATGGTTGCCCTAAATGTATGAAAAATAGATATCAATCAACAGCCCATAATGATACAAAAGCAGTCGATCCATATGAATGCACTTTTAATCGGGCTATGGAACTTCAATCACTCGGTTATACCATAGTTGAAATGTGGGAATGCAAACTCTTACAACAACTTCACTCAGATCATGAAATGAACACATTTTTTGATACAGTCAAAATACCTGAACCTATAAATCCTCGAGAAGGTAAAATCTTGAATTGTTCTTTTTTATTTTGTCAAAAGTTTTCATGTTTTAGCTTTCTTCAGCGGTCGCACTAATGCTGTAAAAATGTATCATAAAATTAAGTACAATGAAGATGGTACACCTGCAGAAAAGATCAATTATGTAGATGTATGCAGCTTATACCCATTTGTCAACAAATATGGGAAATACCCTACAGGCCATCCAAAAATCTTTATTGAAGATTTTGAAGAGGTCAGCTCAACATCCTAGCCTTATGAGGGGTTAATCAAGTGTACGGTTTTACCACCTCCCAAACTCTTACATCCTGTTTTACCGTATCGACATGATGGTAAATTATTGTTCCCTTTATGCAAAACTTGCACGCTTGATTCACAAAAGACCACATGCGAGCATAACAACCAAGACAGAGCATTAGATGGTACGTGGGTTATGATAGAATTATATAAAGCCTTAGAGAAGGGATATAAGGTATACTGTTACTGTAATGGTTCTTTTTCTATGTATATTATTTTTGTTTCAGATCCTCAAGATTTTTGAGGTTTGGCATTATGATAATATTGAGCAATATCATCCAACCAAAAACCCTACTGGTAACTTATTCACTCAATACGTCAACACCTTTATGAAAATGAAACTAGTAAGTTTTATATTATGTAAATGTGATAGAATTTGATTGTAATTTTTATAGGAAAGTGAAGGCTACCCTGCTAAAGCTCAGACAGATGAGCAAAAACGTGAATACAAAATGGAGGTCTACAATCGTGAGAATATTTCATTGGATTCTTCGAAAATTTTAAAAAATCCTGGAAAGAGGGCTTTGGCCAAATTAATGCTAAATTCTTTCTGGGGAAAAGTAACTTTGCATAGTTTTTTTGTATTTTACTTAATTATTTTTATGTTTTTTTAGTTTGGTCAATGAAACAATATGGATAAGACTGTTATCCACAATGCACCCAAAGAATATTTTGAACTTGTGATGAATGTGGCCAACATTATTAAGAATGTTAGACTAATCAATGAACAATTGGTGTCAACAACATATTGTCAACATGATGATTTTGCGGAAGTCATGGGAAATACTAACGCTGTTATTGCAGCTTATACAACAGCTCAAGCTCGACTAAAGTTATATTCTTACATTGAGTGATTAAAAAGTCGAGTATTGTATTTTGACACGGATAGTATTATTTACCTGTCAGCAGTTGACAAACAACAATATCAGGTACCCACTGGTTGGTGTCTTGGTGAAATGACTGATGAGTTACATGAATATGGTTCTGGATCTTACATTACGGAATTTGTCGGTGGAGGTCCTAAAAATTACGCCTACAGGTTGTACAGTCCATCTACAGACCAATACGGTCACGTAATCAAAGTCCACAGTATCACTTTGTCATCAGATACTATGAAAAAAGTTAATTTTTATTCGCTTCGTCGAATGGTTTTTGCTTTTGTAAAAAACAATGGAAAAGAAGAAGTAGATGTACATAGTCTCCGTATAGAGCTTCAGCAAGATCGTAAAGTTGTTACTCGTAAAACGTTGAGAAAATTTCATATAGTATATGATAAACGTATTTTGAAACGTAATTTTTGTACATTTCCTTATGGTTGGATTAAATGATTTTTACAATAAAGTAGAATGTTGCATCAAATTAAAAAATTTTTTCTTTTTGATATGTAAAGATTTTTCAACTCTCCAAATTTTCTACACACTTTTTACGACCAACTTGTTCTGGTCATTTTTTATAAAAGACCTTCTTGATCATTTTTGGCAGTCAATCAAACTTTATAGGCATGCACCCATAAGGATAATGTTTCATCGTGTATTGACTCTCCGGAGATTTTACTCATTAGACAGACCATTACTGACCAATTTGACCGTTTGAGATTGACTTGAACGATCGTTCAGGAATGGGGCCTCCGAGCATTTTTACGCCTGCAGGTGGCGCTCTTTTGTCAAAGGGGGTCCAGGGGTGCAAATTTTTGAAAGGCTTCTTCTGCCCACGGGGGAAGCCATTTTTACACACGATCGCTTTTTATTTCTGTTTCATTTTTTGTTCATTTCAGTTTTCTTTTTTTCATCTACAGTAACACATCTATTACTCTAATTCCTCTATTACCATAATAGAAAAATTACCGTAATTCTACTATTACGATAACTCCCGAATCTGTATGCTTAACCGTATGTCAACTCTCCAAATTTTCTACACACTTTTTAGGACCAGCTCATTATGGTCATTTTCTATAAAAGACTTTATTTGTCTACATGCTTTTTATGGCCAGCTCGCTCTGGTCATTTTTTATAAAAGACCTTCTTGGTCATTTTTGGCAGAACATCAAACTTTATACGCATGCACCCGTAAGGATAATGTTTCATCACGTATTGACTCTCTCGAGATTTTACTTATTAAACAGACCATTACTGACCAATTTGACCGTTCTGACATTTGTTGACTTGAACGATTGTTCAGAAATGGGACCTCCAAAACATATTTACGCCTGCAGGTGGCACCCCTTTGACAAAGGGGGTCCGGGGCGCAAATTTTTGAAGGGCTTCCTCTTCCCAGAGGGGAAGCCATTTTTACACACGATCTCTTTTTACTTCTTTTCCATTTTTTGTTCATTTTAGTTTCCCTTTTTCATTTTCCGTTCATCAATTTTCCTTTTTCATCTACAGTAACACACTTATTACCATAACTCCATTATTACCATAATCGAAAATTACCGTAATTCCACTATTATGGTAACTCTAAAGCCTGTAAACTTAACAGTACGACCTATAAATCGATGAAGAAGTTGACCGTATATGTTTACTGTACGACCTGTAAATCGGCCAAAAGTCGACCGTATATGTTTACTGTAGGACCTATAAATCGACCAAAAATGACAAATTATAGGTCGTACACAAAAGATAGGGGTATCCTTAACCATACGACCTATATGGTCCGGCCTTACTACTCATTTGGGTATAGGGTTCGAACTATACGTTGGGGGGTCCACCCTAACTCCCTCCCAATTATAGGTATGAAACCAATTACAGGTATGTCTTTAATCAAGTTCTGATCATCCTTATCGAGGTACATTTATCATTTTTTAGAGTAAACGTTGTACTTACTTCTTGATATATTCTCCAGAAATTTTGGACTCGCAGGCAACTGGTCAAACCCCCTTTTAGTACACTGTCAGTATGGCTGACGTGCCAAGCTGAAAATTGCATCTGATTCAAAACTTTTTTTTGAAATCGATAGTTATAGAATAAGCTGACACTATTTTAGTTATAACTCATAAAATGCACCCGATGCATGCGATGACAGAATTCTTTTCTGCCTGAGAGCAGCATCAAAGGCCAGCTTCCACAAAATCCACATCATCCTCATTCATCAGGGAAACGATCGTTTGTTCAGCTTTTTTTAATTTACCGCTTTTCCGGCCGCTATACACTATATTCAACATCAAGCGCAAATATTAGATGACACGAATGTACTCTATTTCATCTCTCCGCGAAAAAATAGCATTTCAAAAAAAACAGACTATAGAAAAACTATTTTTTTCGTCGCAGAAAAAAATTTGGAACAGAAAAAAAAATTTTTGCCGAAAAAATGTTTCAAACGGAAAAAACTGTTTTTCGGCCAAATTTTTTTTTGTATTCCAAAATACTTTTTTCTACTGCCAAATAAAATTTTTTCTGAGATGAAATCTTTTTTCTCGGTGAAAAAAAGTTTTCTTGATTTTGCCGGTCTCGGCCGACGCAGGTGCGAGAGCGGCAAGTGCTATTACTCCAACTTGTTGCCGGCCTCGTCCAGTTGCCGGACAGACAAAATGAAAATTTCGATTTTTCACCACGGAAAGAAAATTGAAAAAAAAATTTTTCGGACGGAAAAAAATTTTTTCGACCAAATTTTTTTTTCTGTTCCAAGTTTTTTTTCTGTTTGCAAATAAAAATTTTGTGGCACAAAATTTTTTTTCTGCTTGAAAATTTTTTCTTGATTTTGTCGGTCTCGTCCGCCGTAAATTCTGAAAAATTCGCAGTTAAACACTTTGATTTTTTTTCAAAATGGGATCTTGATTTTTTCAATATCATCTTGAAAAACTTGAAATGTGTATGAAAAGAAAGTTGAACATCGAAAAACTTTTACATCTTGATTTCTGCAATACATCTTGAAATTTTCACGATGCATCTTGAAAAAATGTTATTTATAATATTCAAAGTTACTTTTCTCGTATTCCGTGCCATGATTTTTCAGTTCAATATGGACGTCAGGCTCAGCAGCAGCAGAAAATCAAAAAAATATGCAATATCACTTGCTCCAGTCTCATTATCACAAACGTTTCAAGAAAAATGTAATTCAAATTTTATGCCTTCAAAAGTGAAAAACTGCTTGTCATCAATGCGGAACAAGTGAGCCTTTTTCGACAGTTGAAAACGAAGCAGATGTCAATCTAAAGCTTACGAACTTTATAGAATTCTCTGAATCAGGCTATTCTTTTGATAAAAATTTTGAAATACAGTAAAAACGGAATATTGTTTCATCTGGATGAGCAAATAAAGAAATTCTAAAAAAAGAAACTTTTGCAAAAGGAAACATCATTGACAGTAATGTCTTGCATGTCGAAACAGACCTTTTATTTTTTAGACGCGTCGGAATTTGAATGTAAGACGCCTCGGATGAATGTTATACTGAATTTCGCACTGTTTGATCTGTGTTAAGCGAATTTTCTCAGTATAATAATCAATTTACGTTATGGACGTTCTTCACATCATAGGAGGAAAATACGTTATTACGAATGTTATAAGAACCCGTAAAATTCATAGACGTTCTCGTCGTAAAAGCAGAGCTTTCAAGCGCTTCGACATTCCATATATTTTTTTGGAATAGGTGATGCCTCGAAGATATGGAAGGAATTCCTGTTCAAGATTGACAGTATTTGAAATTTTTTTCAGGATTGAGATTCGTAAGGACTTCTTCAGATGGCTTTGAAAACAGGAACGACTTTCCTGCCTGCAATACTCGTACATCTCCGTGAAGAACAAGTTTACTGTCACCGCTTTTAAAGTTTCAAAATTGATAGAATAAAGTCCTTTTTCAATAAATTTACTGTGGATTATTGACTCAAAAATTATACCATGGTTTGTTTATTAATCCATAAAAATTTTTACTCACGATTGGTTTCGTAAAAATAACAAAAATAAAACAGTACTTGCTAAAGAAATTTTAATTAATCGCGCGTCATGTTTTAAACAGCAAATTTGTGAGACCATCACTCAAATAACTAATCAGTAATTTTGAGTTAAAAATGCTACCGTGAAAGTTTTATGAACGATTTGTAGTTAATACTAAGTTTTTTCACCTTTCATTTATAGATGTTTTATAAAGAAAATACTATAGCCTATTTACCTTGAAAAGATGCACGCAGTGACTACCAGAAAGGTATGTTCAATTGGATATACAAGACTTACCAAGTGGAAAATTGTTTCCTGTAGAACAACGCTCAATTTCGCCATGACAATGAGAAGCCAAAATCATAAAACAATTACGGCGCTTGTCCACTTTTCATTTGGATAGAACTGTGTTTGACATCTGAGTGTTCGAGAAATTTTGACCATTTAACGAGGTTATGGGAGAAAATTTTCCGCTGCTCAGTTACTGCTCATGGTGAGAAATTTTCACCATTGACTACAGTAATGAGCAGTACTTGTTTTCCTCGTTCAATTTTTCTTCATAGGGATCGCTGCATCGATCGTTTCGAAAGTGGAAAATGTTTTCCTGACTTTAGGGTAATTGTATATCCTCATGAATCACAAAGGAAGCTTTTTTGGACATGATGATTTTGGATAATTTAAAAATGCAAGTCGCAACTATAGCAACACCGCATGGTGACTTATATTTTGAATCGTTAGCAATGACGCACCGAGTTTACCTCGGTACTACTTGTCAACTTTTATCTTGAGAAAAAGACAGCAAAGGAATTTTAACATTCTTTTTTATTTTAAAGTTTTTCCATCCATTGTCTCTCATCTCCAAGCGATTTCAAGAGTGAAAAATTTGACGAAGTAGGTGTGCCATAATTCTTGATTTAACTCTACAACAATATCATATGTAGGGATTCTTTCGACCATATTTTCCAGATTCGTCCATGTTCGCATTAATCGTCGCTATTTATTTCTACAGTTTGAGCGTGCCTGTCACTAGCCAATGTTGTAAATTCTATGAAATTTTAAAGTACATTCTTCACAGCATTGTGATTTTTCTAGCTGCGGTCGAGAACTGTAAGACGGTTTCTGGTATTGTGTACCAGAATAACTGTTTTTACAGTCAGTCTATGTCTGGAATTTCAATGTCTGGCGCTGGCGACGTTTGCTCCAATTCTACACTGGCTAACGGAAATCCCAACGATCCCTATTTCTATCCAGCTGCTTTTGGGAATTATCAAGCTTTTGTCGAGGTAAAATTAGTTGTGAAAAAGCATGCCGTCAGTCTTCACTGGTTGTGCTAGAAAACTTCTTCCGAGGCTGATCAGAGCGAGAATCTCACCAAGCCAGAGGGGTTAGGCAGAAAAGGAGCTTTGACATTTGCATTCTACTTACTTTATTGTCACGGACCGGCGAACGTCTAAAACTACCCTGACAAAGCAAATAATCTTTCCACTGAAAGTGACGTGTCCACTTTGTTTTCGTTTGACGTCTCATACTTGTGAACCACTTGAAAGAGCGGATGTTGTCAGAAATCGCTCAATTACAAACTAAGCTATTTGGGTCACACGTCACGGTGAGCTGAATAGGCGCTCCTTCACTATAAAATTCGAAGTGGTAAAGTGAGTGTCTGGCAGGAGGTTCAGCCATCCTGTGCGCGTGTTTTATGATCATCACTTTGGTGGGACGTCACTTTCTGGCAATGGTCAGTTTGGCGTAAAGTTTAGCGCGAGCTAGGAAAACGTTGTTGTGCTATTCATTTTTCAAACAGTTTGATTTCCATGTGCGATATCGTTGGATCGCTCATGTTGCGTGAAAAATCGGGCGCAACGCAAGCAACGAAAAGAACGGAAGCAGCATAAAAAGACGTCAGCAACGCAGGCCGATCATCGGGAAATTTTGAAATTTCGACATTCTAAAATGCGTCACTTTTTTAGTCTAATGGTTGCAGACTGACTTTTCCCCGATTTAAGGTCTTCTGGGGCGTCGACAAATTAAAAGTTTGGTGGGATTGAAAGTAACACTGGTCATTCCGGTGGTAAAAAAATCAAATCAGAGTATAATTAATGGCACCCATAATACTCCAGGGAAAGTGGAAACTCGCGCTACTATAAAAAAACCTTTTTTTAAAAAATGATTGATGCAGCGAAGTCGCAGTCAAACTCAAAATTATGGGAGACTCGTTGACTCTATTTAATAAATTTTTTCCATATAAAACAGATTCCTCTTGACTATCACTCTTTTCAATCATTCGGAATTTTCGAAGTTGATTTCCTGATAACTAATAAGGCTACGTTTAGCGAAACTCCGACAGCCGCATCGATCATTTCAAAATCAATAGAGATAGTTCAAAATTTAAGACAACCCGAAATCCCTAGAGGGAATTAGTTGGGTACCAGAATCTGTGACTGGTGTCTGGGTACATTACTTGCCCTGAAACCAAACTTTTTATGAGAAAAGTATCCGCAACAAATAATTTGATGGAAAAAACATGAAAAAACTGTACGAAAACACGAATTGCGCAAATAATCACGTGGATAGTTCGAAAATGGGAAGGGAACACAAAAAAAATCTTTGCGTTCCTTGCGTCAAGTCAAGAATCCTACAGTAACCGCTAGCGTTTGCCGGCGTAGGCCGCAAGGAACGCAACGCAAGCAGCGCAACGGATCATCCATACTCAGACGCAAGAAAAGTCTGCGAAAAATGCAAGCGGAACGCCTTTACTTCGAAATTTTTGCCGTGACTATCGCAATGGAAGCCTAACATCCGAAGTATAGATGAGTCTATAGTATCTTTTTCTCGAGCGAGTTCCGACGTGCAGAAGGTTCATGAAAATAAAAAAACAACCTGCATACACAGACGTATTTTTCCTCTAGTGGACTGCAGTAGTTAGGGTAACAAGTTGGAAAAAAAGTTTCGGCATATTTTTTTCTATTTTGCGTTCCTGGCCTCGTTTGAAAATAAATCGACTATAGCCGTAAATACACCTCGGTGTGGACGACGGGTGGGGAGGTTTGACCTCACCCAGAAAGTGTTTCAGCTCATTCAGATAGGTGTTTGACCCAACACAAATTGTGGCTTATCGAGGCGTGCAAGAAATTTTTGTTTCAAAACTCGGAAAACTTGGGTATCAACCTTTGAATCTTGCTGAGATTCATTCACAAACACGACATAAGACACGGTTTCTGAGAAGTTCGACTAAGTACTGTATTAACCTATGAAAACATAAACATTAATCATACCACGAAAGGGTATATCTTCGGTAGTTTGACGGAGTTATATTGGTATAAAGTATGCAAAAAATCACTGCATGTTGCACTAAAAAATTCGTGTCTGTTGCTTTATGAAGCATGAACTTAACGAGCTTCAATAATGTGCTATATATGATTCTTATTAACATCTTTTCTTCAAGGAGCATTAATTGTATCTCAAATATTCATATTTCATAGCGGGGCATGAAGAATTTGTTGATACGGGTCATATTTTGTACTTTCGAACAAGTATGTACTCTTTGAAACTGTATAGCTCTTCAAAGGGTGTGCAAATCGCAAGACTGGACGAGTAATCAAACAAAACAATAAAATTTTGTGGCAACCTACTTTTTGGTGCTCGGCAGTGTGCTTTAATGAGATGTTCCAATTCTTTCGCCCTCTGATTTGTTGCCTTGAACGTGAAAAATATGATGCATAGAACGCACTGGTCTAGAGTAGTTTATTACAAGGAAATAGGTAGTATGTCTGTTGTGGAATATGATCATTTAACCGATGAATAATATTGGCTCTAAGCTGAAATATCTCGGCGAAAGACTATCGAATCTAGCACATTTTTGGAGAGTATGTAGTGCAACTCCCCACAGGCTACGCAAATCGTGATAAAATTTCTACAACTACAGTAGGACCACATGCTTCATCCAATAAAAAAACGAAATTTTGCGGCATCCTATGGAGAGTTGCTTGGCGGTGTCTTGTAGTGTGTTTTTAGCAACTTAGGGGATATCGATAATCAGCGGAATCTGCATGCGGATGTGGATTGCGGATATGGTCTAATCGGCGGATGCGGATATTGTCAGCACATATATATATATCCCTCTTTTTTGCGGATATTTATGTCTATTCAGCGGATGCGGAATGCGCTTTTTCATATCTACAAAGCGGATATGTTTTGCCAATTGCGGATTTTTTCAGAAATTTCCGGATGTGTTGCCAGAGTTGACAACTTTTTTAGCAGTTATGCGTGTCTAAAAGGCGGATTTCAGAGAAGAGTGCGGATACATATCTGCCATCCGCACAAGGTCTAATCGGCGGATATGTAAGGCAGATGGATATAAAATGTTTTCATCAGAAACGAAGAAATTTTTTTAGCTTTTTTATATATAGTGGGAGGGGGCTTGGGGGACGATGGCCTCCAAATTTTCAAGTGTCAAAATAGAAGGCTTTTTGTCTTTATCTTCAAGAGAAAGTTCAGTCGGAAATGCAATTTTACAGTAAATCAGGTGAAAAAAATGTGCACCCAGTGAAAATAAATCACGGGGATGCAATCTCAAATGCGATTTTTCATTTTTTAAAAATATGGCCTCAATTCAAGTATATTATGGTCCAATGATTCGGCAATTTTGTTATATAATACTTACGGCATCAAAACAATATTTTTTGCAGCATAATGCCCTATGGTGCCAAAATTTTTTGCAGCTTCAATTGAACCACTAGCGTTATCGGGATTTTTGGAGTGTAGGGGTTTTCGATGATGGGGAATTCAATGAACGAGATCACTTTACACAAAAAAAATTATCCTTAATGTAAATAAAGATACTCCCTTGACTTTTTGGATGAAGGGGTTTTCGACAATTGGGAATTTGATGGGCCCGGTCACTTTACACGAAAAATTGTCCCAGGTGTAAACAAACGTATTTTCGTGATTTTTTGGGGCAAGGGGTTTTGAACCACGGAGAATTCAATAAATATACTCACTTTGCACAAAAAAATTGTCCAGGGGGTAAACAATCGTTTTTCGTGATTTTTTGGTGGAAGATGTTTTCAACTGCAGGGAATCCAATGGAATTGTATTTTTAGACAAAAAATTATATTGGGTGTGAACAAGCGTATATTTGTGATTATTTTGGGGCAAGGGGTCTTAGTCGATAGGGAATTCAACGAATGCACTCACTTTACAAAAAAATATATGCTGGATGTAAACAATCGTTTTTCATGACTTTTTGGTGGAAGGATTTTCGACCATGGGGAATTCATTGAATCCAATCACTTTACACAAAAAATTATCTCAGATTTAAACAAGCGTATTTTCGTGATTTTTTAATGGAAGGGGTTTTCAACCATAGAGAATTCAATGGACGTGATCATTTTACACACAAAGTTACTTCAAGTGTGAAAAATGTATTTCTGTGGTTTTTGGGGATGAGCTTTCTGACCATGTGGAATTCAATGGACACAGTCACTTCACACAAAAAATTGTTCTGTGGGCAAACAAAGGTATTTTTGTGATTTTTTGGGTTGGTTGGTTTTTAGGGTTATGTTTGGTTACACCCTGTTAAAAAAAGTTCTATGCACTTTACACATCCTTTACTCTTACTGAAAGTGAAAATTTGTAGCTTTAAGATTGTTTTTTACCGTTTCTTTGATGTGGAGATGACCAAATTTAAAACTTCAATGGGCTTCTATGAAGGTTTTGATGCATGGTAAGGCCAACTAAAAAGAGTTAGACTAGTTTATCAGAAAATGCCCTGATTGGGCAGAAAAAAAGAATATACTCTCTTGGATAGTTGCCAAGCTAGGAAAAGTAGTGGAATAGATTTTTGAGAACTTGGTTCAAAGTTGGAAAAAATTCATTTTCATTTTATTGGATTTTCATCCTTTCACAAAAAAAACTTTTCATGTCTGTGAATTCTGCAGCTGAGTGCATCAAGACACTTTCCAACCAAACATGTGCATCTCCAAAATTTTGAGGAGGGTACAAGGGTGGATTTTGGCTTTTTTGAGACAAAAAATTCAAAAAAAGTTGGCCGAAAAAATTTTTTTTCAGCACAATATTTCCAGTTTCAAAACTCTTGGTGGTAGTTTGAACCCCCATGTCCCAATCACACATGTGTGCTTCCAATTGTGTTGAACTTTTTTACTGAATTTAGTGTCAACAAAAGGAATGACGTGTTTGGAAGTAGCACGTAGAATCCCACTCAGCTTTTTAAAAAAAACGTTACAGCACAATGTCTTCTTAGAATTAAATCTATTGTACAAGATATGTTTGATTCACTCATTTTATATAACATATCATATCCAATTCACTCCATAAGTTCTATTGATCACAAGCTATAAACAAACCCATTCTTTTTTATTCAACTATTCAACAAAATAGCATTATTCACAGTTTTTGGGTTTAAATTTAAATTTGCAGAAAGAGCACTTTTTGCGAGATTGCAGATGTGAAACAATTTCACCTATCCCGATCACTCCCATCCTGCTTTCCAAATAGTGGTATCGTTGCTGTGGGAGTGCAAGTATAGTGGTGGAGAATGGGAACATTATTTAGCACACACCCTAATATAGACAGGGCTGGATTAGGAGCATTTTTGTAGGCTTTACCCTGTTCTCCCATTTGCAGATGGTGCTCAATGACTGTAACCAAGGTCCAGTTGCACTAAAGAAGTCTAAGCTCGAGCTCGATATAATCTCCAACAAAAACGCAACTCGATTTGATCTCAAGTTTGGTATCTCAATAAGCTCAGTGGTGAGATTATCTCCAGCTCGAGCTGTCGAGTTGCACCAACATTTTTGCATAATTTTCTTATCTCTAAAGCAAATATGAAAATGTCTACAGTTCCCAAACTCAAACTTAAACCTCAGCATTAGCTAATCCTGGCACTTTAAGAAAATAATCTTGATATGGTGATTAGCACAAATGGGAGGATCAGCTTTTGATTTGATAGAATTCAGCCATCTGCATATAATTTTCATGTAGAAAAATTTTACTGCAGTTGATGCCAGGGGAAAGACAAAATGCACTCAGCTGCAGAATATACTTTTGCACAGACATAGAAAGTTTTTTTTGAGAAAGGATGAAAATCCAATATAAGGAAAGTGAATTTTTTCCAACTTTAAACCAAATTCTCAAAAATCTACTCCACTTCTTTTTCTAACTTAGCAACTATCCAAGCAAGTATATTCTTCTGTTCCTGCCTAATCAGGGAATTTTCTAATAAACTAGTATAAAAAGAGTTGAAAATGAAAAAGAACAAAGAACTTTAGTTAGTTCAAATTTGAACTAACCTATTAAATTACAATTGAGTAATGTATTTCTAATGTACATTTTCTTTATAGACAGAGACAAAAAACAAATATATACTACAACAAACAAAAAGCAAATATCTATGACCATAACACAGAAAAACGAAAATTTACAACAAATGCTAATAAGAAATAAAAACAATTATGTACAACAAACACAAATAACAAATATGTATACAATGAACCAAAATCTAAAAAAACAATTTTTAATAGAAAAAAATTTAAAATTTTAGAAAAATTTTAAAAATTTAAGTTTTTGAAAAATAGATTCTGGCATGTCCTCAAGCCCCCACAATACCAAAAACATCGTTCCAATTGCATTTTCAATCATTCTACTGCCTCAAATGTCATATCTGTCTTTTTATATCCTCCAATTAGACTTTTGCATATCCAATCTGAGGATATGAAAAGGCTGATATGACTAAAACTGGTCTCCTGAACTGAATATTGAATTTTAGAATGACGTACTGCTACCCTGGCATCTTAGTGATGATGTTAATCAGAAATTCAAAAATTTCAAAATTTAAAAAAAAAATTTGGAAGTTTTGAAAAATTTTTTTAAATTTTTGGAAAATTTAAATTTTTTTAAAAGCAGCTTCGGGAATGACCTCGATCCTCTACAATACCAAAAACTTCATTCCCATTGCATTTTCAATCATTCTACTGACTCAAATATCATATCCCCCTTTTCATATCCACTGATTAGACTTTCGCATGTCTAATTGGGTGATATAAAATGGCGGATTTCACTAAAACTTGTTTCTTGAACTCAATATTGAATTCTAGAATGCTGTACTGCTACTCTGGCATCTTAGTGATGATGTTAAATGGATTGCTCAAAATGTGTAAAGTTTTTGGGGAATGATGGTCCAAATCATGAGTTTGGTTCTCTAATGGACAGAATTTCCTAGATCCCAGGTGGTTCTTTCCATATGAGATTTCCAGCATTTCAGAAACTCCTGTGTTAAGAAATTCTCTGGTGCTATGCACTGGAAAAGTGAAATGTGCACAGTTTTCTCAATTTGAAGTTCTCATCTTATTCATCAATTGGTCTTTTTCATTATTGATTTAGATTTTGTTGATAATTGAATTTTTTATTGATCTTCATGAATTCTTTCTCCTGATAGGAGTTTATCAACACAAATTTTGCCATTTGAAAATGATGAATACATGACTTTCGACTGAAAACGTAATGCTTTGATTATAGGGAAGAGATCTGAAAAGACATCTGCACTTCATTACAGAATGTTGCATTTTGGGGTTATTGAACCCTAGCATCAGATAGTTGAGCTAGTAGTCGAAGGAATACTTGATACAATTACTATCCTATTGTGTTGTTATCGGTGTCAATCATCTAGCTTCTTCGGGTTCTAAAGTGTCAGACTGACAAATCCATAGCTTGAAATTTTGATTTGAGATTGCAAAGAAAAAGGCTGAGCAGCGATTGCAAATATGAAGATCTTAGTGGAATTAAAGTGTAATAATCATTAATTGTAAATATCAAAGGATCAATTACTTTCATACTTAGTCAAGGTATCTGTTAGTGGATAACAAATTTTGGTTTAAGCATGATATTTGTCTGAATTTGCCATAAAAACTATATAGGATGTAAAGTGCAATAGAAAATAATATTTCGCAGAGATTGTGCATGAAAATATTCACTTTCCGTGTGATGAACTCAAAATTTTAAATTTTGTGATACTAGAATACTTCAAAATAAATCTTTTCGACAGTAACTTCCTTAATAACTGGTTTAATAATTTTCATTAATTTCAATCATTTTCCATTTGTTAAAAAATGCGAAAAATCATATCGAATGTATGCCATTTAATTTGAAAATATAGAAAAACAATCAAAAATTTTGATTTTTGGACTAGCATTATTGATCAACATCCCAAATTAATATTTTTCAATCATTTGCAGAATGCAGAAAAAGTTATCAAAAATTTGCATGGTTGGCAAGGCTTTGGTTCTTCAGGTTTTGCTATTAAAAAAACCAGAACGTCAGAAAATCACAAATTTTTTGGTTTTGTTGGTTTTGCCCGAAAATCACTCGGAAACTGTTTCTTAACATTAGTCGATCTTCTATACACATGTTAGTGTCTTCTAACTTACTGAAATAATATTTGAAGAAGCTCAAAAATTATAAATTGAACATTGTGGAGAAAATTGAGTAATAAGAAGTTTAAACTGACTGCGGAAAAAAGAATATGTTATGAAAAGCTCAGAGATGCATAAAAATGCATTAAGTTGGTGACATTTCCTATCAAAAAATGGACATTGTGGAAATGGTAGTGTTGTGTGGGTCAGTAGGTTTATCCTCTACTGGCGGCCCACACATACAATGATGTGGTTGAGGTATCCGTTATGATGGCGGATTAGCATAATTTATTTATATATACAATGATGGTATAAAAAGGACGGTAGGAAGACGAAAAGAGACGAATGAATAGTTGGCCAAAAGCCCAACTATTTATGCACGAAAAAGACGCACATATAAAATTTACACAGGCTGCGGTGGGCGAAAAATAACACACAATAATATGTGGGCAAAATTTGCCTGCCCAAAAACTATATGCACGTGCACCAACATGATGTGCATGTGCAAACACATCACTGTCCCCTTCTTGAAATGTCTTCAACTGGGCGAAAATCGTCGGGGAGCATCCCAGGTTGAACATGTCGAACGTTGTAATTCGGGACTCTGTTCAGAGTTATCCTCAGCCGGAATGTTCAATACCATCGGCAGATAATATTTTCGCATGCGTCGCACATTCCAGATGTTGCCATTGGTAAGTTTGAAAACATAATTGCTGATAACATCGACGACTTCAATAACATCAGAGTAAGGTCACTCCCCCTTCTTTATAAGGCTGGCTGGTCGTCGGACGTGGACTTTGTCACCAATATTGAATAATGGATTTTGATGACGAGGTATCTGTCACTTTGGTCAATGTTTTTCCTCAAAGCGAACGTTTTGTCTCGCCTTTTTCAGTTGTGGCGCAGCAGGCTCACTGATGCTTTGACGTGGCTCAAACAGTAGGCGGGCATGTCGATTGAATATTATTTCTGCCAGCGACAATGTTTCAGGATTTGGGCGTTCCGCATGGAATCGAGCCAATAGTTCGAATATTGCTGTGGCGAAAGGCGTATTTGAGGTAGCTGTTGCCTGCATGTGGAACTTTAGTGAGGGATTGAACACTTCAACTTTGCCATTTGACTGCGGGTGGTAAATGGGCATTGCATGATGCTGTATGTCGCGCCTTGAGAGGAATTCGGAAAATGTGTCTGATTGATATTTAGGCCCATTGTCTGAAACAAGAACAGCAGGATTACCATAGCAGGCAAAAAGTTCAGTTAAGAAGTCGATTGTCCTTTCAGCAGTGTGGTCCGGGCACAATCAAACTTCAGGGAAATTGGAGAGGTAATCAATGATGACAATCACAAATCAATTTTGATATAGTGCTGTTGCAAATGGTCCAGTGACATCGATTGCAATTTTCTCCCAGGAGGCTTTCAGTAGCAGTGATAGATTGGTTGGAATCATCGATCGTGGGTTTAACTTGGCAGAGTCTCGACAACCTTGACAATGGCAGATCATCTCTTTGATGTCGGCGGTAATACTGGGCCACCAATAGGTTTCACCTAACTCGATTTTATCTCTGAGGATGCCAGGATGTCCTTCATATGCTTTGTTCATCAGTTGTCTGCATAACTTTGATGGCACAACAATTCGATCGGCTTTGAGCAGTAATCCTTGATTGACTGCTAAATCGTTTCGAACAACATAATATGGAGCGAGGTATCTGTCCTGGTAATGGTTGGCCTTCCAACCACATTCCTTGACCAATTTGATCACAAGGCACAAGATGTTGTCCTTGGAGGTATGTGTTCGAAATGTCTTGAGCAAGAAGTTTTCAATAACGATTGAATTGACTTTCATAGGCGGTGGTTGCGGCAACCGTGAAAGCATGTCGGGGATGACGTTGTCTGACCCAGGCTTGTGTTGAATATCATAGTTGAACTCAGCTAGTTGGGCACGCCATTGATCAAATTTGTGGGCTTTGCTTCCACTGCGGGAATGCGCCAATATCGAAACAAGGGCTTAGTGATCTGTGATCAGCGTAAACTTTGGGCCTAGTAAAAAGTTAGAAAAATGTTCACAGGCCCAAACACAACCTAGAGCTTCATGTTCGTTCATGGCATAAACTGGTTCCTGGTTGGTAAGCATTTTGCTGGCAAATGCAATCGGCACTAATTGTCCCCGAGCTATCTGTGACAGGCAGGCACCGAGACCAATGTTGGATGCATCAGTGGCTAAAATAGTTGGAGGATCGGGATCAAATATTGCGAGTTGTAAATCATTTGTTAGCAGAAATTTCAATTTAATGAATGCTGTTGTACATTCATTGCTCCATTCAAACTTGGTTTGCTCAGACGTACAGGTCAAACGCTGGAGCTGCTCGGCATGGTCGGCAAGATGGGGCGAAAATTCGCCAAGGTAGCTGATGAATCACAGGAAACTGCGGATGTCGGTGATTGACCGTGGGATTGGCACATTTCGGAATGCATCGAGGCTCTTTGGGTCGGGCTTGATGCTGGTGCTTGATATCAAATGTCCTAGGAATGGAACATTGGTGAGGGCGGTGTGGGTCAGCAGGTTTATCCTCTACTGGCGGTCCACACATACAATGATGTGGTTGAGGTATCCATTATGATGGCCGATTAGTATAATTTATTTATATATACAACGAGGGTATAAAAAGGACGGTAGGAAGACGAAAAGAGACGAAGGAATAGTTGGCCAAAGGCCCAACTATTTATGCACAAAAAAGACGCACATATAAAATTTACACAGCCCGCGGTGGGCGAAAAATAACACACAATAATATGTGGGCAAAATTTGCCTGCCCAAAAACCATATGCACATGCACCAACATGATGTGCACATGCAAACACATCAGGTAGCAAAAACAACATTGCAAAAGTGCAGAAAAAATATCTTAAACTTTACCCCACTTTTCCCAGATTAATAGTTCTAAATAACTCGAGAACTTACTACTTTTCTTGTTTTCTCAATTTTTTGTGCAAATAATTCATTCAAAAATTGTGTGCATGATAAAAGCCTGTATATTAAAAGCATGCATAATATTTGTACAACAAAAGCTAAGTTGTTTGTACAAAATCAGGTGTTTTTTTCACAGGCCATTTCGCAATGTGCAACTTTGGGAAAAATTTTGGCTGCACAGATACATTTTTGGCTGCTCACAGTAAAATCGATGAAATTGCTTAAATTTATTTAACAAAGCCATCAAAAGTTGGCTTTCTTGTATATAATGTGATTCCTGTCAGTTTTAGGTTTTCAAAACACAATTTCCTGAGTTTAGGAGAGAAAAATAAAAATATTGGTGTGAGTAACTTGTTTGGCATGTAGCGCCAAAAAAATTGACTTTGGTGCTTCTAAAAACGTTGGAACATTCATTTTTCAGCTCATTCTTCTGAAACTATTGATGATCGATCATGATCTTCTTGCAATTTGACAAAACACATCAAGTATGATTTAGAAATTTTCACGAAGTTGTTTTTTGTTCAACATTGTCGACTGATATTTAATTTATGCTTTTTGAGCTTGTTCAAATATCTTATCTTACATATTTAAAACCGATAATTTATCACTCATAATAATACATGGAAAGAGATTGTTCTCAAATGATATAAAGCGTAAAAAAGTGAGGCAGATATTTTATTCCAGATTCAAATGTCAAAAATTTCAGCACATAACACCAAAATTCTTGTGAATTTTGGTATTCTAGAATGCCGGAAAATGAATCTTGGCAACATTTAATTCATAGACAAAAGGCCTCATATTTCAGTGAATTCAATAAATTTTCAGTGGAGCAAACTAAATTTCGAAAATTAGGCCATCAACCAAGAATTTAGATTCTCCAACCAGCAAGAATTCCTAACATTGTCCTAGGCTCAAAATGTTTTAATGAAACGAGTGTCAAAATCTTTTACACTTGATAAAAAGACAAATAGATTTTGGGAGATAACCCAGAAAAATCTTGGTTTTAATCAAATTTGTAAAAAACCATGCGAGATCAAACATCCATTCATGATATGTTGATAGTAAAGCATAAGCTAGAATGACATTTTCTAAATGGGCACTAGGAGTAATATAAAAATTTATAAATGAATTGATATCTGGTGCGAAGCACCAGAAAATTTTTAGTGATTTTCCATTTAACAATACATAAAAATGCATCTCCAGGCAGAAAAGCCTATAGCCTGATCAAAAGGGCAGTCAGGCCTCAAGTTGCAGTGTGCAACTTGGCGGGAAAATATGGGAAAATTGCGGGAAAATATAATGGAAAACACAGCCTGAAATTTGGTTGCTGTGTGCAAAAAACCCCTGTACAACACAATGCAAATTGCAAATATTGATTATTCTTAATTTCAAATAGTACAGTGATCACATTGAATGAGGAGTTACCTTTTATTAACAATCATGACTTGCAGGCACATCAATATTACAACTGTTATAATATGACTCAGTGACATTGTCATCTAATACATAAAGTTAGTGAGCATGATACATATATGAAATACATTGTAGTTTATACAATCATGTTTGTGTTCATATTCTTCATGAGAACAACAGAACCCTTTTTTTACTGTAGGTTTGTGACTTATCAATTGTGTAACTCAAAAATTTTTCTGGTGCTTCACACCAGAGAAAATCTGTTCGGTTTCATTTTAATTTATATCATAAAGTTGTGAAGATTCATTTTTCAGCACTTTAGAAAGTGAAAATCAAGAACATTTTAAGTTGCTCCACACCAGACTAAGAACTAAATAAAATTGGATAATTCTAATCAGAACTGCAGAACTGTTAATGCATATAGATTCATGAGAACTCTATCATTAACATCCTTTCTCTGCTCCTGCAGAACACCAACAGGTTCTTCAACTAACCTAACCAGAATTTTCTCAATATCTTCCTTATTTTGCAGATTTCTGACTCCAAAAACATCAAAATGTTTGGGTATGCTGCATAAATGCATAAAAAAGCATCTGTAGCCACATTATACTTATTTTTAAATATATAGAAAATTTTTGGGAAATGTTGAAAAAATTTGGTGTCCAATTCTTATATGAAAAATATCTTTGAGGAAAAAAATGGTGGCTCAAACTCGCTTATTCGATAAGTGAATATTTTCATACTCAATTTTATTGAAATATTTTTTTTTAAAGCTGCTTTTCACCCTACATAGTTTTTTATAGCAAATTTGGACCTATATCATGCTTAAATCAAAATTTGTTATACACTAACAGACACCTTGCCTAAGTATGAAAGTTATTGATACTTTATTGTTTACAATTAATGATCATTACACTTTTACTCTTTGTATTTGCAATCACTGCATCACTTTCTTGCTTGGCCTTTTTATTTCCAATCTTGAATCAAAATTTTCATGCCAACATTTTCCAGTGTCACTATGAGTTCGTAAATGACTGAACCCATGCCACTTCAAGTAAGAAAACAAAGCTTTTATAAGTTTAATACTTTTTTAGACATGTCGAATTAATGCTTGAAATTTTTGCAGCCACTAGTTGAAGAAGAGAGATCAGAGAATGAGGAAGAAACAATCAAACTGTGGATTGCTCAGTCTGATACCCAGAACCCGAAGAAGATAGATGATTGGCACCCATAACAAGGCAGTACGATAGTAATTGTGTCAAGTATTCTTTCGACTATGACCCCAATTGTTTGATGCTAGGGTTCAATAACCCTGAAATTCAACATTGTGTAATAGAGTTCAAACCACTTTTCAGATCTCATCCCTAAAATAAAAGCATTATGTTTTCAGTTAAAAATCACATATTCATCATTTTCAAATGACAAAATTTGTGTTTACAAACTCCTACCCCGAGAAAGAATTCAAGAGGATGAATGAAAAAATTCAATTTCCAACAAGACCCAAACCTAATAAGGAAAATTACCAATTGATAAATGGGATGAGGAATTTCAAATCGAGAAAACTGTGCACATTTAACTTTTCCCTTGCGTAGCACCAGAGAATTCCTTAACATAGGAGTTTCAGAAATGTTGGAAATCTCAGGTGGATACAATCACGTGGGATCTAGGAAAGTCTTTAACTCATAATTTGGAACATCATTACCCAAAAACTTTATACATTTTGAACTATTTTTTTCATACCCTTCATGGACACCACTCAACATGTTTTCACCAAAATTTAAAATTTCAAAAGCTTGATAATTTCCAATAAATATCTTTACTTAGATATCCTGGAGGTTCTCAAACCCATTGTTGGGTTATGAATTGCTACAATGTTTATGGCATTGTGGAGGCTCGAGGACATGTGTGAACCTATTTTGAAAAAAATGGAATTTTTGAAATTCTCTCAAAATTTTTAAAATTTCTCAAATTTCAAAATTATTAAATTTCTATTTAACGTCATCACTAAGATGCCAGGGTAGCAGTACAGCATTCTAAAATTCAATATTGAGTTGAAGAGACGAGTTTTAGTGAAGTCTGCCTTTTCATATCCCAGATTAGACATGCAAAAGTCTAATCAGTGGATATGAAAAGACAGATATGACAGTTGAGGCAGTAGATTGATTGAAAATAGCATTGGAATGACGTTTTTGGTATTGTGGAGGTTTGAGGACATGCCCGAACTTATTTTTAAGAAAATTTAAATTTTTTAAATTTTTTCTCTAATTTCCAAAATTTGTTTTTTTAAATTAAAATCTTTTTCATTAAATCTTGGCTGGTTGTACACTTATTTGTTATTCGTGTTTGTTGTATATAATTGTTTTTATTAGTTATTGGAATTTGTTGTTAATATTTGTTTTTCCGTGTTATTTTTGTAGATATTTGTTATTTTGGTTTGCTGCTGTTGCATATATATGTTTTTTCTCTCTGTCTATAAATTCAATGTACATTAGAAATACACAACTTAGGCGTAATTTAATAGGCTAGTTCAAATTTGAAATAACTAAAGTTCTTTGTTCTTTTTCATTCTCAACTCTTTCTATATGTGGCCATAAATTATTTCAGGGGGTGCACATTTTTTCACTGGATCTACTGTAAAATTGGCATTTTTCTGGACTTTCTCTTGAAGATAAAGAAGGAAAGAAACCTTTGCTCTTTTTGACACTTGAAAATTTGGAGGGCCATCACGCCCCAAGCCCTCTCTCTGCATGCATCCACCATACATAAAAAACCAAAAAAATTTCATCATTTATGATTAAAACATTTTATGTCAGCATATCTGCTTTACATGCTTTACATATCTGTGGATTAGAGTACTGAGACCATAGAGTGTGGGACAATAGAGTGCAGACATTAGAGCGCTGACATTAGAGCGCAGAGATATTGGAGCATGGACATTAGAGTGCAGAGATATTAGAGCCCAGGAAAATAGAGTGCAGGGACATTAGAGCACAGGACAATAGAGTGCAAGGACAATAGAGTGTGGGACAACAAAGTACAGGGACATTAGAGCGTAGGACAATAGAGCATGGGACAATAGAGTGCAAGGACAATAGAGCGCAAGGACATTAGAGCTCAGGACAATAGAGCGCGGACGTTAGAGCATGGACATTATAGCACAGGGACATTAGAGTGCAGACATTAGAGCCCAGGACAATAGAGTGCAGGGACAATAGAGCACAGGGACAATAGAGTGCAGGACAATAGAGCGCAGGACAATAGAGCACAGGGACAATAGAGCACAGCGACAATAGAGTGCAGGACAATAGAGTGCAGGACAATAGAGTGCAGGACAATAGAGCACAGGGACAATAGTGTGCGGTCATTAGGGTCCAGGCAATGCAGTCGTGGATGCAGGGAGTAGGGGCAACTGGCGATGTACTTATGTTTCAAAATTAAACTTATCAAAATAATTTTTAAACACAAATTATTAAAAATCTGCAAAACTTAATCAAACACTGCAGCCAAAATATACTTTTCTCCAATTTTTTCTTTTTTCTTCTTTAATCTATCATCTTTTTTTCTTGCCAGTTGCCCAATTGTTTCGTTTTTTTGTTTCTTTTTTTGAAAAGATTTACAGAAAAAATAAAAAAAATGAAAAAATATATCTATGCAATTAATTTAACAAAAACATGAGAAATGTAAAAAAAATTTCCACATCTCTCACGAAACAAATTCGTGCATCAGCCACTGGGACAATAGAGGGCAGGACAATAAGGTATATTCACAGTAGAGCACAAGGACATTGGAGCGCAAGACGATAGAGCACAGAAAAATCAGATCAGAGCAGACTAAAAAAATTGAAAATGAAATATTTTGAAAAATAACTAAATTTCAGCTCAAAAATGCTTCCTTCAAATTTTTTCATGTCCCTGAAGAAGTTCAGGTCAAAGCATTTTTCTACCATGGAGTATTTTTCCCCATTTTTTTGTTCTTTTTCTTCCTTTTTCTTCTTTCACTTTTCTTAATTTTTCCTGTCCCCTATTTTTTCTTTTTTTTCGTTTTTTATTTATCTTTTTTCTTTTTGTATTCATTTTCTCGTGTTTTTCTCTTTCCTTTTTTATATCTCATTGTTTATCTACTTTCTCATTACTCATACCTTTTTGCATTTTTTTTCAGTCGCTCACGTGCAATTACCTCTAATCCATAATCGTACACATATTTTTATTGATTTATTGCTTGCCAACCTTTGAACTTTTGAATAAAATTGTATCATTTCATTTTTTACAAATTCTTCTTGAATTTCTAACTTGCATTCAGAATCACACACAGTTTTTTGTCAGCTTTTGAAAACTTTGTCAACTTCTGAAATAAAGCTGCTTGCATAGAACTCTTCTTTCATGTTCAAAAACAATTTTAAAATTTGCATTCATTCAGACCATGGAACGTTGGTTAATTTTTTTGAACCAATAGATGCGCTCTAATGTCCCAGCACTCTATTGTCTACCCCCTATTGCCCTGTGCTCTAATGTCCCTGCGCTCTATTGTCCTGCACTCTAATGTCCCTGCTTTCTTTTGTCCTGAGCTCTAATGACCGTGCTCTAATGTCCCTTTACTCTAATGTCTGCACCCTAATGTCCGCACTCTAATGTCCGAGTCTATAGTCCTGCCCTCTAATGTCCCTGCACTTGTCCTGCGCTCTAATGTCCCCATGCTCTAGTGTCCCTGCGCTCTATTGTCTTGCGCTCTAATGTCCCTGCCTTCTATTGTCCTGCGCTCTTATGTACCTGTGCTCTATTGTCCTGCGCTCTAATGTCCCTGCGCTCTATTGTCCTGCGCTCTAATGTCTCTGCACTCTAATGTCGGCACTCTAATGTTCCTGCACTCTAATGTCCCTGCTTTCTTTTGTACTGAGCTCTAATGACCGTGCTCTAATTTCCCTTCACTCTAATGTCTGCACCCTAATGTCCACACTCTAATGTCCGAGTCTATAGTCCTGCCCTCTAATGTCCCTGCACTTGTCCTGCGCTCTAATGTCCCCATGCTCTAGTGTCCCTGCGCTCTATTGTCTTGCGCTCTAATGTCCCTGCCGTCTATTGTCCTGCGCTCTTATGTACCTGTGCTCTATTGTCCTGCACTCTAATGTCCCTGCGCTCTATTGTCTTGCGCTCTAATGTCCCTGCCCTCTATTGTCCTGCGCTCTTATGTACCTGTGCTCTAATGTCTCTGCACTCTAATATTGGCACTCTAATGTTTCTGCACTCTAATTTCTGGGCTCTAATGTCCGGGCTCTATTGTCTCGTGCTCTAATGTCCCATCATGGCTGATTAGACATTGTGTAGATGGCGGATATTTATCCACCCTCTTCTCCAAAATCGGCCTTTTAGACATGCATATCTGCCAAAAAAGTTGGCAACTCTGGCAACATATCCGGAAAACTTTGAAAAAAAATCTGCAATCCACAAAACATATCCGCCTTTTAGACTGCTGAAGACGGATCTCTGCATTTTCCATATCTGCTGATTAGACATCAATATCTGCTCAAGAAATGTGGAATTCGCCTTTTTCATCTGCTTAGACAGGGGATATGCAGATATATATCCACCAACAATATCTGCATCTGTCAATTAGACTATATCTGCAATCTGCATCTGCATGCAGATTCCGCCGATTAGTGATATCCTAACTTAGGTGGATTTCATAACAATTCAGCATCTGTTGAAAGTTGCCCACAAGTGCAGATTGAAACAGTCCTAGCAGACGATTCGAAGGTAATTGCTATTGTTTTGGATTCGGTATTTTATATAAATGAAGGAAAACCCAGTTCTTCCTAAAATCTGAAGTACAACTTAAATCGAAAAACGAAAGGTTTAGAGATTTGGGCTATCATATCTTGGCATAAAATATTAAGTGTTAGTCTATCAGGTAAGCATTGGGTAGGTATAAGGCCCGATCTCGTGGCCATCTCTTCTGCTGACTTCGAGCCCTTTTCCAATTTCGGGACTAGGCTGATTGATGGCCTGAGGGTCTCCTAACCCCTCACTTATTTTCATATATAACATTGGTGATGAAATTCTGGATCACTCTATCCACGACTTGGATATCTCCAAACGTCTGACCAATTCGACCATGCTGTTGCTGAATGGTCCGACAGAAACGGCCGAGCTAAAGACTTTAGCTAATGACCTCTTGAAGCTGACACTCGCCAGCATTCAAAATATTGTGGCCGCTTCCCCAGCAGCCAATCAACAGAATGAACGCCTCCTTATCATCTGATAAAATGCTTACTGACATCATGAAGAGCAGACTCAAGAAACTATGATGGATGTCATCCAATCCATTTTCAACCCATCCCTGCACTTGATCGTGCCCTCGGCCCATGCTACTCCACCCCTCATTGAGACTATTCAGCTGTGCAGCTGCTTGTGCTGATATGTATGTTACAACATTTAGTTTCCACCCACCGACAGGAAGAAATGAGCATGACCTTATGCACCTATGGTTTCCTCCTATTGCAGCCTAATATGCTACCGCAGCAGCACCCCTGGCATGATTATCCACAGGAACTATATGATCACCTCTATGAAACTATGTGGCCAGCTCCCCCTTTAACAGCTTTGCTGATGACACCTCAAATCCAAGTGCCACTACATCAACCTCAACCTCCACAACCACCACCAGTGTTAATGGCTCCGATTACTGCTCAATCAGTGCCACAGCCAGTTGCCACGCAACCGTCTCTAACCACACTGATGGATGTCGTGCAACCAACTGAACTAAGTCAACCTCAAAACGAATCAACCTCGAACCAGCCAACTTCAAACAAATGTGGACCACTATGGCAAACCCATTCAAAAGACTGCTCGCTATGAGCGTTATGTCAAACGAAAGATGCAAGAAAACGACAAAGTTGAATCCCACAAACCTCGAACCCCAGATGAAGCCCATCAGCAATGTGGGCTGATGCCAGATCATTCGTGCCAAGTCTGCAGAAAGACGCCGAATGAGAGAACAGTAAAATTCCACGAACAAAGTGTCCAAAAATTTTCCATTTCTATGAAAAACTATGTTCGGCAGCTTCGTGCATTTTTTCTTTCCCCTTGGATTGTATCGACTTCGGTAAAATTTCTCTGAATGAAAGTTATGTGCAACGATGCTGATGGCTGACTTCACTTAAATACATAGAAATGGTAAACCAAGCACTCTAACTCCTAACTAATTCGAAACCGTGCCTCTCACTCTAGCTGAAAAATAGTGAGGGATGGGCATATTATAGTCATTTTGTTTTTTACAATTTATGCCTGTGATTAAAAGGCCGTTCTTAAGCACTATAAAAACTTGGGGTTGGTTGCTCTAGCCCAGCCTGAGGATGATCTCAACGTCGGGATTAACTTGCTGATCCCCACTTTCAATGCTGAGATTATTTTCCTGCAGTTGCACTAACAGTACTCACTTCAGGATTATCTAAACCCATTAGTGTAACCCGACAGCTCGAGCTGGGCATAATCTTGACATCGAACTCGAGATAATCCTGACGACGTTGATATTATACCAAGCCTGAGATCATGGACCTGTTAGTGCAACCACTGGGGGTAGTCGCCTTTTTGTTCGAGATTATCTAATAGTCTCCCGCATAATTCTTGTACAGCTCGGCATGCTTGAGTCTTTCATCATTGTAAACTTGAAAATCTTCATAAAAAACATAAACAAAAGAATGCTGGAAGACACAAAATATAGGGAAAGGAAACGTCAGCAAAAATGAAGGCATTAAGAATAAGTGAAAATCGGTGGAAAAGTATTAGAAAAAGAAACAAACATCAAAAAAGTGGCAAGACAGAAGAAACAACATAGAGAACGCGGCAAGAAAAAAAGAAAGAAAAAATAATGTGAAAAAAGAATAAAAAAAGAAAGAATCATGAGAATACAAAAAGAGAAACGAAGTAAAACCAAAAAACTGAGATGAAAAGTAAGTATTAATAGAGAAAAAATCACAAAGGATAAAATTAAATATGAAATAGAGCATGCCGAATGTATAAAAAATATACGGGAGGATATGCTCATTAAAAATGACAACTTGCAATGCATTGTTTCATCATTAGCAAAAAAGCAAAAAGTAGGTGACAAGAAAAACGAAAATGAAAGAAAACAGAGACAAAAAGTAAAATAGTATAAACATACATAAACGAAATCATAAACCATGCGCACAGAAAAAGGAAAAAAAGAAATACATACAAAGAAAAATATAAGGTAAAAGAATAAAAACATGAATAAAGTGTTATTAATTCTCGATCGCTCGTTTAGAATTGCGAAATTGGAAATTCACTAACTTGGGAATTCGTTCAATGGGGAATTGCTCGAATGGGAATCACTCACACGAGAATACCTCCCATGCACAATCCTCAAAATTTTGGTGCTACACATGCACGGTTGGAAGGTGTGTTGACGCACTCAGCAGCAGAATATACTTTTTCATAGACATGGAAAATTTTTTAATGAGGAAGAATAAAAATCCAATGTACAAAACTGGACTTTTTAAACATTCACCTAAATTATCAAAAATCTAGTCCACCCCTTTTTCTAGCTTGGTAACTATCTAAGCTTGGAAACTATCCTTTTTCTGCCCCATAAGTATACATGCACAGCATAGAAATTCTGCTGGGGGTCAGCCAGGACAGGGGGTGGAATACACTTTTTTTTCGTTCTTGATAACGAAAAGAAAGGTCTCAGAAAGTCTTCTAACATCCAAGCAGCATATTATTCAACCTATATTAGCCAGATATGTCAAATTATTTGCTTAGACAGCACTTTTTAAAGTTTTCATGTTACTTTTTTGAAATCAAGTATGATTTGTTTAGAAAAATTGTTAAACTACAGCATCATTTCCATTTTTATGACGACTTTCTCTTCTCTCTTGCTCGTTTTCCTTTGTCATCTTCTCAATCATTGCTGGGAAAGTCGAATCTGCTGGGGGTCAGCAAGAATCTGCTGGGGGTCAATAAAAATCTGCTGGGGGTCAATACCTCCCCAAACCCCCCACGTGCATGTATGCCCATAAGGGTAACTTTCAATAAACTGGCCCAGTCCTTTTAAGTGGCCGTTTACCATGTATGAAAACCTTCATCGAAGCACATTGAAGAAGATATGATTTCTGAGAAGTTCTACCTTCGCTATGATAAGTTGAAAATTGATCATAGATATTTTGGGTAGTTTCGTGCGCTGAGTTTCATGGTATCATTTGTTTTGCTTGAAAACGAAAATTCACACCGCTACAGCATGCCAAACTTTGAAAATTGTATTTTTTGTATTTTTTAGTGGTCTTGCTAGCCAAGCGATATTTCAGGATCGGATGACTCTCATCCAATAAATAAATATTCGTTTTACACAAGAGAGAATAAGCTATCTTTCGATGTAATATTTGCTGTAAATTTTTGTACATTACACCTTCCAAGAAACTTTAAAGTGTCAAAAATGAGCCGTCAAAATTAGAAAAATTTTGCTTCTGGGTACTCCCGAGCACCTTCCCATCGGATGCCGCAGAATTTTATCTTCTTGTTTTATAGCTAATGCATTATTACTGTACTGGTGTTATTTTCATCAAAATTTTTGTATTTTTTGGAGAGCTGCACAGCTCTGAAGAAGGTATACTCATGGAAATCACTAAGAAGTCACTGCATTTTCCAGGTGGCCCTTGTCTAGCCCATGTGATACGTTTATTATCTGTACTGTAGAATTATCAAATAAGTGACAGACTATAGTTCGATGTACTAATTGTTTATTCACAAGGCAGCTGTAGACATTTGCATACACAGCTGTGCCATTCAAATGTGTTTTTGAATCTGGATAAATGTCCCATAAATAAAGTTCTGGGAAGACAAGATGCGTCCTAACCGAATATATTATGAGAAAAAATGTGGCTTGAAGTCCTGGTAAATTTTCATTGATCTTGGTGTGATGGTTTCTAAGCGAAATGTGCAGGCACCTACAGCTCCCAAAACGGTACATTAATTTGATTGAAATTTTAACACAATATGTCAGACATTAGTGGCTACAGAAACCAAGAAAAAAATTCTGCGGCGTCCCGTGGGAAGGTGCCCAAAGAAGGCCCCATGGACATTTTTCGGTTAATTTCAACTTCCATACTCAAAAATGGAATAAAAAGTGTAAAGTAAGGTTTTAGAAAATGTTTTTCATGCCTGCATACAGAGCATGGTCTTCTGCATGCAATGAACATTTGGCTTCAGAGTCACGTCTTTTCTGAGCTGTGATATTTTGATACACATGTACGGACTGAAAAACACCAAAAAATGTAAAAATTCCAAACTTTGGAGTTATGCGAAGTTTGATTTTCATGCTATGCGAATTTTGATTCTTATGCGGAATGAATGCCGTCACGATACTCAGCATGTAAAACTACTCAAAATGTCTCTTTTTCAGATACCGTATTTATTCTAATAGAGTACGCCCTCTAATAGAGCCCACACTAATAAAGCCCGCACCAACGTATTGAAATTTCTAATAGAGCCCGCCATCTAATAGTGCCTGCGGGCTCTATTGGAGGAATGAAAACCTTAGTTTAAAATGTGTATTTACATGGTGCATTCGAGAAGTTTGCACAAATGCATCTTTCCAGCAATTTCTATTGATTATTGCTTGTAATTTTCTGCAACTATTGTTATATAAAGATGGACGATGTAATTGATGAATTGGTTGCTGATCGAACGCAAAAGAAAAAGCAATATTCCATAGATTATAAATTGTTTGTTATTGGCTAAGCCAAAAAAAGAAGGAAATCGTCCAGTAGCCAAACGTCTTAATATCAATGAATCCTCAGTATGCCAAATAATGTTTTTGACTTTTGTGCATGATGGATGGGAAAGGGAAGTACTGTGATTCTGAGATCATGTGCTTTCAATCAGGTAAATTGAAAAAGCTTTTTTGGTTCATTGTTATAAAGCTTATTGTGATTTTTGAGGATTTATTTTACTTACTACAAGTTGCAAAAATAGTAGGCTTAAGTGTGCATTGAAAGGGTCAGTTTACAACAATGCAGTGGTCATCAAAATTCGAACAGACTGTAGACATTTCATTACATTTTTTGTCTGCTTCACACAGTACTTACAAATACGTACATTGATATGTAGCTTTAAATATTTTTTGTACACAAAAGTAATTCATCAATGCTGAGTTTTTGAAATCTTGAAAATTTTATAACTACAGTAAACATGCTTAGCTGTGTAAAGTGAACAAAAAATAGTCAAACGACTACAGTAAATTTAATGCTTAGGCATGCAGTGTGCCAAGGGTAATCAAGTATTGATCGAAAAGCAAGAAAACCTCCACCAAAGCAATGACACGCCTATTTACGAAGATATTTCTGATGATGGTGAAAACTTTTTAGACTTTGTGCCCCAGTTTGAATCTGATGACAAAGTTATTGAAATTGAATTATGAAAAGTAAAAATCATTTGTAGAATAAGTTCTATTTTTTGTGTAAAAAACAATAAAGCCCACCCTCTAATAGAGCCCGCACTTTAATAAAGTCCGCACTTTCAGGACAGTTGAAAGAATAGAGTCCGCAGGCTTTATTAGAATGAATATGGTATTATTAATTTTCAATTTATAGGTCAATGGAGCAGAAGGTAGAATCTCTCAGAAATCGTGTCTTAAGTTTGACCATCTTCACATTATAGAAATAAAAAACAATCTTAAACTACGACTTCTCACTTTCGGCATAGCTGTGATAGTTTCGATCAGTAAGGTACACGATAAAAGCCTTTTTTGAGAGGAGGGTTTTCTGATCGAAAACTTCAAGAAGTTTTCGGTTAGGGGTCAGCAAGTATTAAAAAAGTGGGTATTTCGGCGTGAAGCGTTTTTCCGCTTTTTGGCCGATTTTTGTTCAAAATAGATCATTTTGACCAAAAAGTAGGTAATTTTCGTCGATTTTCGGCTGGCTGAGAGGATTGGCTGTCAACAACTGAAAGTTGGAGGAGTTAGTTGTTGACAATTGATTGAAAATTACCTCAGTCCCTCCCTCGTCTAGTTATGACTTTCAGTAAAAGTGAAAAATGTGTAAACTGTATAGTACTTAAAACACACTTTAAACAAACTAACTATGGTCGAAAACTACTTTTAGTTTTCATTTGACTATCTATTAAATTTTTTTTGATCATTTTGTTCCGACTAGTTTAAGTTCCATAATTTCACTAAGTTCTGATAGATTGTCATCACGCCTGTAGACGGCTGTGTTTCTCTTGAGGACAGCTGCACATCACTTGCGGACAGCTGAAGTTCACTTATTGATGGGTGCCTCTGACTTGCACACTGCCGTATCTCACTTGTGGATGACTGCATCCTGCTGTGTCTCAGTTGCAGACAACTAAAGGGTCATTTATACTTGCCTTTTTCGGCGGAACGGAACAGAATGCAATCGATACAATGTTAGCGAACGAAAAGGAAATTTTCGTTCCCTTCGGTTCGGTTGGAGGTTACCGTCAGTCATTTTCTATAAAATTGCAGTTATCCTTTCCGATCGAAAGTGGATTTTCAGGCTGAACGTTTGAAACTGTTGGCGATTGGTTCCGTTCCGTTCCGTTGAAAAAGGCAAATACAAATGACCCTTAAGTCTCACCTGCAGTCGGCTGCATTTCACATGTGGAGGCTGCATTTCCCATGTGGACTGCAGCATCTCGCTTATGGGTGGCTGCGTCTCACAGGGTCTCACCTGCAGGCAACTGTGTTTCACTTGAAAGATAAATGCGTCTCACCCATGCTTGGCAGACTGTGACCTACTGATGACAGCTAGCAGTGATCATCTCTTTGGTAAGAATCATGGTGAGTTTGGTGACAGCTGTGAGAGCCAGTGTGATCAGCTCAGGCCCGGTGTCTAGTCCGATGCAATGCGCCTATCTCTAGTCAGTGGCGGTTGTTGTAGCCGAGGCATTAAAGCTGAATCTTGGGCGCCATTGGTTGTGAAGTAGCACCACAAGTGGAAATACTGAGGTGGCTGGCGACTGAGGCACATTTGCGGCTATGCTGTCATTTCTGGGCTCTTTGCTTGCAGCATTTAGCCATTCGTTCACTAGACGTCTTTCCACAAACTTGGGAAGATCAATCTGGGGATGACACGTGTTGGTGTCAGCCTTCATCATTGGTTCGAGCTTATGAGACAATGTCTGGGAAAATTCAGCTTCTCATACAGAGAGTTGTGATAAGTAAAAAATTAACCCTGCCCGACAATCACACATTTGGTGTAACCTGATGCGCTAGGAACGAAAAATATATTCATTTGGTCTAAAAATCATAACTTGCATAGCTACAGTAAGACAAAAGTTGATAATTTTCGATTTTTTAGATTTTTGACACACACTTCTTTCAACTTTTGCAAGTTTAGGTACATCAAAGATCGCGTTCTGAAAATTTACCCAATTTTGGGCCAATGAATGGCCACAATTTACTGTAGAATTTATTAGTGTGAAGTAGTATTAAAAATGCAGTGGTGCTCGAAACCTAAAATTTTGAAAGCAAAAATAGTCATTTTTTCACAAAAATCACCTTATCTACCATGAAAGCTCAGAAGCACCAGAAAACTCCCTATACATTAGTTTACAATGTCTTCTACCTGTGGACAAAAAATTACCGAAATTCAGGTACTGCTAGAGGGTTGCAGGACTTGGAGTATGAATACCACCTTATAATTCAATTTTCTGATAATTACGACCTCAATTGTGGGAGATTCACAGCTTGATAAATATCAAAAATGAGCCATTAGATCAAGTTTTGTATGCTGAATATCGAGGTAATTCTCATGTTTCATAAAAAATATAGGTCGCATAGCCCAAAAATTGGAATTTTCGAATTTTTTTGCTTTTTCCTGTCTATTTATGAGACCTAAGATGCATTGGAATTGACATGACCTAGCTTTATGATTGAGCATTCATAAGATGCTGAATGCAATGCTCTATAATGTGATATAAAATTTTTTTCTTCCGATTTTGCATTTTAAACTTTTTCAAAAGATTTAAAATGTTGAGAACAAGATGATAAAAATGGTTGAAAAGGTGATCATTTCCACAGAAATGACTATTTATACTGCTAAAGTTCAAAAGAACTGAAAACATCCTCATGCAGTAGATAGTCCACGATGTCTTTTAGTTGCCAACGAAAAATGATAAAACTTCATGTACTGCTGTGGGATTATATCTACAAAAAACGATTAGTTGATAAATTTTGATCTTCAATTCTCGATCAACAAAAGTTGCATTGTCTCGAAATTTTGTATTTGAGACTTGATGATCTTAAAGTATTGGGAGTGGACATAAAGAAAAGAGAAAGCATCAGACTTGAAGACACTTTGGAATAAATCACTTCCCATATTCAAAGCCGGTTCATACCTTAGGATATTTTATAGCTTCTGTGTCATCTTTCTCACATAAATCGTTTGCTTCAGCACGATAGTAGTAGGCTTGTTGGTCATCAAAAATGACCAGAAACCTGTAACTTGTCGCACACTATTAGTTCATCTTTGGAAACTGTCCTTTTTTGTGCAACAGTCTGAATTTGATTTCAGGGTCAAACTCTTGTTTGAGACAAAATACGAGTATTTTCATTAAACTTTCTTAGCAGAAACTTTTTTAACTGTGGCATGAGCATTTTTACATGTTCTTTGGCTTTTGAGTGGGCATCCCTATCCTACAACAATGGTGCCCTCTATAGTGTAGAAATCTTGTAACGCTTCTTGAGAGGGTGGGATTGATAGCATCAAACCGACTGCTTCATTATAAATGCACCAATTCAGAAGAATTTATTCAATGCGTAATTTCATAGAAACCTATTTGCCTCAAAAGCTTGTAATGCATTGCACTTCTATTTATGTCTATTCCCAATGCTTCGCTATCCTTTAATCTGAAACATCAAATTTCAAGAAAAGCTAATTTTTGTTCATGGAGAATTGCAAATCAATTTTCATCAACTAAAATAGTTAGCAATTTTTTGTAGATTTAACACCCTAGCAGTACGTGAACTTTTGTAATTTTTTGTAGGCATTTAGGAGACATCATGAAATATCCACTGCACAGTTAGGTTTTGAGTCTATTTGAGCTCCAGCAATGGATATAGTCATTTTTATGGAAAAAATCAGCTTTTTAAGCATTTTTGTCATCTTATTTTCAACACTTCATACCTTGCTGAAAAGTGACAAATGCAAAATTGTGAAAAAGTTTTACACAAAATTATGGACAATTGTATTCCGCATCTAATGAATGTTCAGCCATAAAGCCAGGTCATGTCTATATGCCAATACATTTTAAGTCTCGTAAGTAGACAGGAAAAAGCAAAAAAATGCGGAATTTCCCAACTTTTGGGTGCTGTAGCTATGCGACTTTTATTTTTTGTGAAATATGAGAACTACCTCGATCTTCAGCATACAAAACTTGATCTAATGTCTCATTTTTGAAATTTGTCAAGCTGTGATTCTCCCACAATTGAGGTCGCAATTATCAGAAAATAGAATTATAAGATGGTATTCATACTCCAAGTCCTGCGACCCCCTTAGCAGTACATGAATTTCCGAAATTTTTGTCAGGAGGTAGAAGTCATCGTGAAGTATCTATTGTATTGGGAATTTTTTGGTGCTTTTGAGCTTCAATGGTAGATAAGGTGATGTTTGTGGAAAAAATGACAATTTTTGCTCTCAAAATTTGATGTTTCGAGCACCACTGCATTCTTAATACATAATTTACATTAATAAATCTTGCAGTAAATTGTGGCCCATTCACTGACCTAATATTGGGTAAATTTTTAGAACACAATGTTTGACGTACCTAAACTTGCAAAAGTTGAAAGAAGTGTATGTCAAAAATCGAAAAAATCGAAAATTGTCAATTTTTGACTTACTGTGGCTATGCGAGTTTTGATTTTCAGACGAAATGAATATCATTTTCGTTCCTAGCGTATCAAGTTACACCAAACATGTGATTTTTAGGTAGGGTTAATTTTTTAGTTATTACAACTAAGCTGAATAATCTCAGAAATGGCATCTTATGAGCATGACAAGTTCAGCTTCATTACTTTGTCGAGTTTTCCTTTTTATCAAATGGTAGTAGCAAGTGGGCTTTTGAATAGGCTTGCCGTGGCAATTTATAGGAGTTGCAGTTTGGCTGGTTTGAGGTTGACTTGTCTGAGGTTGACTCGTTTGAGGACATGACATCCATGTGTAGTTGGCGGCAGTTGTGCAGCAACCAGCTGTGGCACCAATTGAACAACAATTGGGGCCATTAACACAGGCGGCCATAATTGATTTTCAGATGGGGGTAATTTGAATTGAGGTGGTGGTGGCAGGGTGGCTACCATGAGCGCCAGCAATAAAATTTTGTTGTGATGCTTGCATAATGCAAACAGATCGATGCATCAATCGTGATCCACCAGTAGCATATTGGGAGCCTGAATAGTGAATCCATACGCACGCAAAATTTTGCCCATCTCTTTGTGTTGATTGGAGGTAAAATGTTGGAACCGGTGAATTGGGGTTATTGTTTGCTCAGCTGCAACAGTCCCAATTAAAGGTTGAGCAGCATAGGCCAAAGGCATGATCAAATTAACAGATGGATCAACAGTGGGTCGCACTACATCCATTGTCATTTCCTGGGATGGCTCTTCCATTATATCTGTGAGGTTTTTATTGGACAACAAAGAAATGAGGAAACATTAATTTCGTCCTCAGGGTTTTGTTTGTGTGGTGACTGGGTTTCATGTGTGATATTTTGAATATCAGCAAGCATGAGCATCAGAACTTTGTTGATGGAGACCACTGGAGCAATTAGGTTCATCATTTTTGCCAGAAAAGTCTGCACTGGTGTAGCTGCTAACTCAGAAGGCAGTTTGGCAATACTCAAATTGCAAATCGATTTTTCCTAATGTTTGTTGACAGTGATGTCAGGGTCACAGGCTGTGGGGAGTAGCAAGGGATAGATGTATGGCATTAGGGGAAACAAAATTCGCTGGTCCATACGAGCCAAAAACATTGAGTACAAATGAAACGAAACATGTGTATTGTATTGGTAACCATCGATTATTTCAATGCATGCTTTGGTGGATGTCTCTATATTGATCTCTTCAAAGATGATCAGGCGCAAGGAGAATCACTTGCAAATGTAGACTCCAGGATCCTTGGTAGTCACAGGTTCAGATTTTGGCAACTGATTTATCCAGTTGATAAGATCAGTCAATAGGGTGCCATTGCCATTAAACCACATGTAGCAGTAAATTTTGCCTTGTTTTTCTTAATCAACAAATTTGAGGTGAATGTTGAGGATACAACAGTGCAGGACGAGGCAATAACAGTGGTGAGTGGTAACACTGTGGTCACTCTGCTGAGTCAGCGAGAGTTGGTCAGGAAAACAGGAAGAAGGGTATCCATGGAATATATGTAATGACTACCTATGGCTATCGCAGTGGTGTTGCTCGACTCTGAACTGCTCCTTCCATATGTCAGTAACCTAACATGCCACGGGTTCGTCATCAGGTTGCAGTAAGCAGTCATGGACATCCAAGATTTACTTGTATGTGACATGGACGCTGATGAGTTCTTGCATGCCTTTGGTTAACTGCATGTGAATAAGCTTAGCCACTGTGCCTTAAAGCCATTTGGGATCATTATAAATCTTCTTTGACAACAAAGCAGGGTTGTTGTCACCTGATGTGCATGGTGAGTGGGTAGTTTCATAATAGTTTTTTCTTTAATTTCTTGTGCCGTTTTTCTGGTTGTTTCAATTTTGTCAATTGTTTCAGATGGATCATCTGAGTCAAAAGTCAGGACGTTCTAAAACCATTGGGCACTGTGCCTAAACAGAAACTCCAACAATAGCTGGTCGTTTCACAATCGTACAAAAAGAACTAATAGGTGGCTAGAATATCATTTTGCAATCCCCAGAAATGTTATCTTGGACGAAGTCCCATTACACTACCAGGCGAAACTAACCCTCAAAAATTCACGTCTGGGATGCGTCCTGGACGCATCCAGGTCGCGTCCAGAACGCGTCTTTTTTCGGCAGCACAAAGAAAACTTTCATCTTTCTTAATAATTGATATTCATGCAGTAACTGTCAATTATGGTTTTTTCATAATGTGTAGTGGATATGCGCTTTGTTTTGACCTACAGTATGACAACAGTTGACCTTCCATTTATATCTGGTAAATAATGTGTGCTTTCTATAGGGAGGTAAGAAGCCCCAATGACACTGCTGAACTCAGCTTCTAATGGGATGCCCTTGTTTTTCCAAGCTAGAAAAAAAGTAGACAACTTTTGAGAACTTGGGTTGAAGTTTGAAAAATCCACTTTTGTAATATTGAATTTTCGTTCATTCTTATGTCTGTGAAGAAGTATATTCTTCAGCATCATGCATTTTTTATCTCCACTGGCACCAACTAAAGTAAAATTTTTCTATCTAAAAAGTATATGCAATGGTGCCAATGGCTGACTTCAGTCAAATGTATAAAAATGGTAAACCAATAGCATCCTAACTCCCGACTGATTCAAAGCTTCTGCATCTCAGTCCAGCTGAAAAATAGCGAGGGAGGTATTTTATAGTCGTTTTCAGAACTATAAAGCAACCTATGGTTGGTTGCACTTACCAAACATGAGGATAATCTCAACATCAGGATAAAATTGCTGATCCTCAGTTCGAGTTAGTCACAATGTTGAGATTAGTTTCTTCCAGTGCACAAACAATACTCACTTCAGGATTAACTAATACAGAGGTTTAAGTTCAAGTTTGAGAAATTGAGAATTGAGAATTGCAGACATTTTTATATGTATCTGCTCTAAAGGTAAGAAAATTATGCAAAAATGTTAGTGCAACCCGACAGCTTGAGCTGGAGATAATCTCAACATTGAGCTTGTTATAATCTTTATGACATTGAAAATATACCAAACTTGAGATCAAACCGAGTTGCCTTTTTGTTCGGGATTATCTAGAGCTCGGGCTTAGAAGCCTCGAGCACAACTGTGACTTGGTTACTGTCATTGGGCGTCATTTGTGAATGGGACAACAGCATAAAGCATATGTAGCGTTTTGCCTATGGATAGTAGGAAGTATTGATGTCTGGGTTCATGGTCGACAATGTCCAGGCTACTCGATGACCTATGCTCGTCTAATATCTGTATTAGAACGATGTTTTTATTTAGGAGTACGAAAAAATATGAGACACTGAAAATATTTACAACTGGCCAACAGGGCCACGAGTGGACGAGAATAAAAACAATGGACTTATACACGAATAACTATGAAAAAACAGATGTGCAAAACATATCAAAAAAATGAAGGGTGGCCTCAAAAAATTAAGGAAATGTGACAAGAGGTGAAACAGATTAGTGCCATAAGGAAAAATGATATGTGAGAAAGAAAAACAAAAAAAGAAGCTTTAGGAAAATAACATGTGATTACTTATAAATTAACAAAAAAATGCCAGAATATTACATTCTCTTCATTTCGGAAGTGAGCTCCGCGAACTCGAAAAAAAGAATGAAGATTGTGCAGTGAGGTGACAGATACATGGGTAGAAAATAAGCACAAAACTACATGAAGAATTTTATCATTACGAGAAAAAATATGTAAAAAGAGAAAATTTAACAACAAAAAAGTGATTATCAAATCCGACCTAATAACGTCGATGCTGCCGATGTTGTTTGTTGGGTCGTTGCTGTCCATAATCACTCCTGTCATATCTATTACCATATCCACCTCTCGATTCGAATCTGCCGGATAGTTGACTACTGTTGCTGGCTATATTTGGGTTTTCTTGGTGACTAAATATTTGGGTTTTCTCAGTGTTGCTGGCTATATTTGGGTTTTCTCGGTGACTTTTCTTGGTGACTGTCCTGATTACTGTGGTTGTGGTTTGAATAATTGTTGTATCAAGGATATGAATAGGTGTTGTTTGGACAATTTGGTGGATGATTTTCAGTACTGTTCTGCCGGTATTCATTCCTGTGACTGGAATCACGATTATAGCTGCTATGGTTGTAATTTCTCTGTCCTGGGCAGTGATATGGTGAATTTGAGTGGGTGTAATATGATCGCCAATCTTGCTGATTGCTGTAGTGGCAATTTTTGTTGGTTGGCCGGTTATGTTGATTGGGGGCATGATGGTCATCTGGAGTCTGTCCAGATCTAATCCCAGCAGCAATTGACGCAATAGTTTCTTTCTGCAAAAGATGGTCGATTAAGTTTTTGAGCCAACACACTTGCGCAGCCAGTGAATCATTATACTGTACATGCTGTCGATAGTTGGATAAAGTTTTTAAGCTTTTTGCTGTGGCAGAATCCTTCCTCCACTTTTCGAAAGAAGTCATCGACCGATGCAATTTAACTTGTGTGTTCATATTCGAAATTATTGGACGTTTCTGGCGAATTATTTCAAGTCGTTCGTGGGCAGATTTAAGCGGATTCGGTGGTGTTTTGACAGCTTTCTTTGGCTTATTCGGGTGTTTGACAACCTTATAATTAACAATTTTCATACGTTTGTTGATATTTTTGTAATTTAGGCTGGAAAATAGCATTGAACAAAGAGTTAACAAAGCGATGCGAATAAATTCAACAGAATCCAACTCATGAAACAATTTTATAATTTTAGCAAAATAAAAACGAAATTTTGAGTATATACTCGGCAAAAGAACATACAATGTGGTAAAGATTGTTAGGTAGCCTGTGAGGTGGGCGTGGGAGGTGTGGAGGCATAACCAAAAATTTTGAGGAGTCTAAAGCTAATAAAGCAACCTCGTCTTTGAGATTGTCAATTTCCACTTTCGTTTCAAATGGAATGGGAGATGCTGATACACAATTTGCTAAGTTTTGGTTATTTTCCCAATCTGTAAGAAGACAATTAGCAAAATCAGGTTCCTTCGTCTGGAGCGAACTCTGTTCAGCTTTGGGAATTTCCATTTCATCATCGATAATTTCGTCCAATTCAGTTTCCAGATCTAAAACATAGTCCGGATCTACCAGAATTTTGCTTGAGTCCTTTGGATCTGAAATCTGTTCAGCTCCTGACTCACTCTCACACTCCATGATCAAATCAAAATCATCACTTGGTTTAGTGGTGAGAACCTGACTTTGATGGTATTTTGGGCGAGTTTTCATGAACAGAAGCCATGACATATGATCAAGAACGATTTTCTTGGCCAAACTCGAAGCTAAAGATTGTAAAGCTTCGGGCCAAAACCTACTTTCACCTGTGAGAAGAAAACAGACACCCAAATCAACCACCTGGGTGGTGATAATAGCCATTTCAATTTGGTTTTGATGAAGGGCTAAGCACTGGTCTAGACTCCAGTAGTCATCCCACATCAAAATTTCACTCTCTTGATGTGTGCCG
Organism: Romanomermis culicivorax; assembly: GCA_963922205.1. NCBI lineage: Eukaryota > Metazoa > Nematoda > Enoplea > Mermithida > Mermithidae > Romanomermis > Romanomermis culicivorax. The sequence goes on from CAWUHX010000033.1 coordinate 742,656, forward strand.
AAAAATAAAGAAAATAAGTGGTTAAGAGACGAACCACTACACTTTTTTGTCACATCGCGGTGTCCAATAAACTCGGGAAAGCCAAGAGGCTGTCCAGGCTGTCCTTGATAAAAATAGGCAATGTCAAAAACAGATTTAGTTTTTTTCAAGACATTTGGACCAATCCAAGTATCATGGTACAGCTGGCATGGAGACAAACCATAGAAAAATTTGATGATCTTCCGATCTTTAAGAAAACGGAAGAAGCAAATATTATCCAGTATTTCTTTTTTGAAAATAGAATAAGGAATGATTATCGCTTTTTTAGCAGAAAAGATTGATAACACAATGGCCAGCAAAGTGTAGATTGTCTGAACGGAATTACTCACTTCCACGAAATTTTCCTCTCGAAAACCAATTGGGATAATTGACACGATTGGTAAATTGGCTGGGTCATCGAAAAAATCGTCCAGTGCTCTCATTTCATTCAAAAAATTATCGATGGTAAATAGTGGACGATATGGCCATAATCGAGGTTTGGGATTCCTGGCGTGCATCCAAATTTTTCTTCCCACAATAATCGCCAATTGTTATCATCACCAAATGGGAGTTTGTCTTGTGGAGGACGATAATCTAATTAAAAAACAAAAAGAATTTACAATTACTGATTCTACAAAATGAGATAATTTTTTTTTGAGTTTCATTCAGTGCGATAAATGAGATTAATTGTAATTAGTGTCCCAGAGCCTGTAAGGGTTCACAGTAATTTTCAGAGACCAAAATCTGTCAAAGCAGTGAAAACACTTGTCACTTCATTCCAAGTTAAATTCCATGTCATTCTGCTTTAATTTCTCAAAGTAACTTTCAGCCTCTTCTTTAATTTTCAAATCTAGTTTAGTTCTATCTGGAAGATGATTTTTTTCCACTGAATAAGACATGAGCTGTTCACGTTTGACAAGGAATATTCTTCCAGTCCCAAATAACTGTACTGCAAACACATTTTCCTCAATATTTGGATACTGAAGCTTGGTTTCCTCTGGACACAGTACATATCCAGCTCTGAGTAACCCATTTACACTCTTTACAATTACTGGGTCACCAACTCTGCCACCATTTTCTGTAATAATGCGGCGATTGAATCGATGATTCTCAGTCTGATCATGACTTTGATTTGTCACTCGATCAACAGTGTCCTCATGAGGAAAACTTTCATTTGGAGAGTTTTCTAGGACACGATTCTGCTTCTCTCCATTTTCTGTTTCTTGATCATAGTAAAGTCTCAATTGATTGATGAACGGTTCATTCAGGCCCATGGCTATTCATGGATCTGATCGTGCAGTTGAGAGAAGTTGGATGAGCTAAAACTCTGTATGGCCCAATCCAATGTGGCGATTTTGTCCTATATCATATTAGACATGTTTAGCCTTCATATCATAGTTTTGTTTCTGCTGCGCTTGATCTTTTGCTAAGGCATGCTGAGCGAGTTTCTGTGACATTTCTAGTCTTTCTTTTACAATATTGATATCTCATGGACCTTCAATTGTTGCATCGAGAGAAGTCCTTGAAATTTGATCCACAGGGAAGACTGGTTTTCTTCCATATATCGGCTCAAATGGGCTGACCCCTGTAGACATTTGCATAGATGTATTGTAAGCAAAAATGATATAAGGCAAAAGTTTTGGCCACTGCATGTTAAAAGCCTCAACACATGTAGCAAGCATGGAGATTACAGTTCGATTGAATCTTTTTACCAGACCATCAGTTTCTGGGTGATAAGGAACAGTAAGCAACTTGTGAATTTCGAGCAATTTGCACAGCTCAACTACAATAAAACCTGTGAACTGCTTACCTTGATCAGTGAGTAATGCTTTGGGAATGCTATCTTGGAGTATCACATTTTCGATCAGGAACTTTGCCACTGTTTCAGCTCTCATATTAGCAAGAGCTTTGGCAATAACCTATCGTGACAAATACTCTGTACAGACAATGACGTACTTACAACCATCATCTGCAGCTGGTAATTGTAGGATATCCATGGCAATAAGATCGAAAAGATTACCAGTTTTTATACTGCTTCATGGCCAACGATTTATCTTACCCTTTTTTACAGCTTGACAAATTTTACATGTTCTGATCCAATTCTGAACATTAATCCACATGGATGACCACCAATACTTACTTAGTATCTTTTTCAGAGTTTTCACCATGCCCATGTGACAACCAAAAATTGAATAATGAAAATATTCCAAAATAGTATTCCTATGTCTGAGAGGAACTATTAATTGCCATTGCTCTTGATCAGGGAAAACTAGGCGATGATAAAGCTGTTTATCATCAGCTACTACAAAAATCCTGTATTCTATTTCAAATTTTACAGCATCATTTGGCAGGTCATACTGTATCAAATACACAATGATTGGTTTACAAAACGGATCTTCCCACCGATCCAAACTCCATTTTTTAGGCCAATTAGACTCAAATTTTGTGAGATCCAATCTGTCCGATATGTAGGCTGCAACTTGGGTAGCATTTGAAAAGGTGATTTCGAGAGCAGCTTCAGAATTCTGTTCTAAAACATGTGTTCCGGTAGCATGTGCACAAAAAGTCTCTTTTTGTCCCACAATATCTTCAAAATTTATTGGCTCTTCAATTAGAGTCATACTATCCAATTTTTCTGAAATATCTGGATGTCTGGAAAGTCCATCTGCATTCGGATTAGCAGAGCCTTTTTGGTGGAAGAGTTGGAACTGATAGGTACCTAACTCTTGCTGCCACCTTAAAAGCTTACCATTGTTACCCTTATACTTTTTAAGAGCTACTGCTGGGGAGCTGTCAGTAACCAGGTCAAACTCACGACCAAAATCGTCCGGTCGAAAGACGTTGGTGACAGCCCAAAATACAGCTAGCATTTCTTTTTCGTTGATGTGCAACTTTCTTTCTTAATCAGCTAGAATACGACTCGCATAAGCTACGGCCCATTCAGCGTTCTCATCCTGTTGAGCTAAAACAGCTCCTATTCCTCTTTCACATGCATCGGTATAGACTGTAAACGATTTCGTGAAATCTGGATATCGAAGAGTAGGATAATGGAGTGCTTCGGCTTTAAGTTTGTTAAAGACCTCAGTACACTCATCTGTCCATAAAAACAGATATCTACTTTTCAGCAAGTCCATGAGGATGGTCGTTTTTTGCGAAAAATTGTAAATAAAACGGCGATAATACTGAATAAAACCTAAGAAAGACGAAAGCTCTTCCTTGTTCTTTGGTATCGGCCAATTCTGAATACATTCTATTTTAGCTGGATCAGGCCTTATGCCATCAGGCGATATAAGATGGCCTGAGAATGGAACAGATTTAGGGCAGAAAACACATTTCTTTGCCTTCAGTGTCAATCCAGCTTCTCGCAACCTGTCAAAAATTTTCTGTAGATGTACTAGATGATCTTCAAATGTTGTTGAATAGACGATGATATCGTCCAAGTACACCAGACAAAATTTCCAGCAATGCCTGCCTAAAACGACATCAATCAACCGCTGAAATGTTGACGGCGCATTGCACAATCCGAATGGCATCACAGTGAACTCAAAGAGACCCTTTCTGGTTGTGAATGCAGTTTTTTCTTCACTTTCCTCCTCTAATTCCAAATGCCAATACCCACGAGATAAATCTCGACTTGAGAATAGTTTTGCATTTCCCAAAGAATCTTGAGTTTCGTTGATTTGTGGAAGAGGGACGTCTTTTTACCTTATTGAGTTCAGCATGCGAAAATCGATGCATGGTCTCCATGCGCCATCTTTCTTTTGTACCAATACAAAATTAGCTCGGTAAGGACTACACAAACTCTGAATTACTCCCGACTCTAACATTTTATCGACTTCTTCATCAATAATAACCTTCTGTGCCTCTGGAATTCGCCTCATCAGTTGCACATGGGGACTTTCCTTACCAGTATCGATACTATGCTTCACGACACCTGTGCCACCAATTCTACCTGTTACCTCAGTAAAAAGGTCAGAATTCTGCTTTAAAACTGCCAAGAGCCTACCTTTGAGAACATCGTTCAGCAAAGAATCCATTCCGACAGAGGAAGTTAGTATTTCACGGAATACCGTGTCATTTTGACAGCCCTCTGTCAGAATCTGCTGACCAGTTTCACTGGTGTATCCACAGGCGTCTAACCCGACATTTGCCTGTTTCACTCTAGATACTGTAGAGCATGAAAAACATTCACTCTAGAGCATGAAGAACACCCCGGAACTTTTTGTTCCAATTTTGGGAGCGACCCAATGACAGCCCTTTTGGCTCCGCCACAACTGGCACAGGCTCTGGCAACAAGACCTTTGTCGTCAACCGGGGAAAACTTTCTCAAAATGGTACCTTTTTCACATTCTAGAACATTTTCTCCGAAGTTAACAAGCATTACAGGGATGCGTCCATCCCTAACTTCAACTATGGCATTGACGCTACCACAGCCTTCATTTCCCGAAAACTGTGCAAAACTTTCCATAAAACCTGTGATACTGTCCACTCAGTCATCCGCCAAACGGAGCGCATAGATTGATTTGGTCTCTCCAACAAAAATGTAGATATTAGCAGGCAATTTGGCATTAGCATGTTTCACAGCTGAGGCCTGATCAGCAGTAGTGCCGAAAGCAGAAGAGAAGTGATGATTCGGTGCATGAGAATTCTTAGCATTCGGAGTTTGTCTAAAAGCATTTTGTTGAGAAGACATAGGATTCTGTCCTGGAGTCCTCAATCTTGCTGATGGGCATTGATGAGCACGGTGACCTTCCCCATTACAGTTGAAACAAATAGATAGACGCGGTTGTTCATTCATTGGACAATCCTTTCTGTAGTGACCAGTCTGATTACATCTGAAACATCTGAAATCAGGTGATGACTGCATCCCGAAATTTCTAGAAGCTTGTTGAAAAAGGTTACGGTTATTTGAAGCAGTTTGGTTATGTGTCGGTTTACGAGCTCCAAATGGTAAATTCTGACGCGGTTCGAACTCTTTTTTAGGCGAAATAGCATGGGTATTTCCTTGGAAGCCTTTTGACGCAATTGGACGTGAACTTCAAGGTTTAGCCAACTGATGAAGAGAAATTTAGTTTTCAGCAAAATTAATTGCTTCATCTAAGGTCGAACATTTCTGTTTAAGAAGTTCTAGGCGTAAATTTTCGTCTAAAAGTGCCTCGACATACATGGTGACGAGCTCTGACTCATCAAACCCTGGTTTTTTGTTTGTACGCATTACGAGCTCTTTCACGAAAATCCTTTGAAAAATCAAGGACAGTTTCCTCTGACTTCTGTGTCTTACGACGCAACTCATTTTTGAGTCTGTCAAAATGCTGCATAGGAACCAGCTTCTGTACCAGCTCCTGCTTAAGTTTCGTCCAATTTTTACGATGTTCCAGCACCATAGGATTGAGGATAGATGCTGCCCGACCCTCAGTCAAATTAACGACAAGCCAACACTGGTATTCTTCGGACCAATCCGAAATGTTAGCTGTACATTCGAGCTTAGCTAACCATTCTAGGAAAACTTCTGGAGACGAACAATCATAACACTTGAACTGACGAGGTACTTAAAAATTTTCTTTTTCGACCGACTGTGAAAACGACTGCTTCATTGGCGATACGAAGTGAAACCCTTTCACTGTAGAATCATGAATTTGGGTCCCAGGATCTGCATGGGACACCTCATCCAGGTTCTTTTTGAGATCAGTAACGTCTTGATCTTTCCCTTTTTCTGAATATTCTACTTGAAGCTTCTTGATATTCGATACAGTAGAATCGACAGCAGAATACAACGTAGAAATATGTTTATCGATTTTAGAAAACATATCACCACAGGCGTTATCCAAACGACTTATAGATCCTTGCGTTTCTTTAATCTTAGACTCAAAATCCTGTTTTAAATTTGTCAACGCTTTGGACATTTCTACAGTAAGATTTTCGAATTCGTGTGACAAATCATGATCCAACTCAATTTCGATAGAAATCTTAAACCTGTGAAAGACATTCTTGAATCGAAAAAATTCAGCGACGTGGGAGTTAAATGTTCCTTTAAACTCATCAATTTTAGTTTTCAGCTCTTGGCTTAAGCTGTCGAAACTGGACTCCATCTCTGCTTTGAGCAGGAGAAGCACAGATGATGAATTATGAGCAGATTCAGTTATTGTAGATTGAGAATTTATACTATCTTTAACTCCATACAATTTCTCTTCTAGCTCTGACTCCGATAGATTAGCATCTGCTCTTTCTGCGGTACCTAAAGGCTGTCTTGGAGTACACACAGTTTTAGATTCAATGTCCCCATCAGTAATTATCGGCAGTTTAAACAGGAAACTCTCTGCACTTTTGACTCTGGTACTCTTCTTCGCTTTCTTCAAGCTTTCCACCACATAATTCTGTAATGAGGCAGTTAGACTCTCTTTATCACTTGGATCGACACTGATACCATACTCCGCATCAAGTTGAGCAAACCAAGGTGAATTGGATGGAGCATTTCGCAGGTCAGCAATAGTAACAGTAATAAAATTTTGTTTCTTACCGATCGGCTCCATATTTTCTTCGACGATAAAAAAATCCAAAGGTTCACGTGAATATGCGACCTACAAACGATCAATGCAGTTGAACGATTTGGAATCAAACGACGTAAACGAAAACGAAATTCGAACGAGAATGACGAAAATTTTTTTTCAGTGGCTTTGTGACTTCAAGCTCCTTCCATGTCTGGTCCGTTAGTGTCACAAAGCATGCCGTCCATTGTCCACCTCGACTGACTAACCATAGACGAATTCGGATTCTGATATTGGACACTTACAATGGTTTCCCAGATTGCCCCCCATGTAGTGTTTTGTCTATGGATAGTAGGAAGTATTGATGTCTGGGTTCAGGGTGGACAATGTCCAGGCTACTCGATGACCTATGCTCGTCTAAAATCTGTATTAGAACGATGTTTTTATTTAGGAGTACGAAAAAAATATGAGATACCGAAAATATTTACAACTGGCCAACAGGGCTACGAGTGGACGAGAATAAAAATAATGGACTTATACACGAATGACTACGAAAAAACAGATGTGCAAACATATCAAAAAAACGAAGGGTGGTCTCGAAAAATTAAGGAAATGCGAGCAGAGGTGAAACAGATTCGTGCCATAAGGAAAAATGATATATGAGAAAGAAAAACAAAAAAGAAGCTTTAGGAAAATAACATGTGATTACTTATAAATTAAAAAAATGCCAGAATATTGCACGTACAAAAATGCTATTAAACATCTACTGATTTAGCCATGCCTATATATCTGGTGTGTGCCAAATGCAGTTCACACTTCTCCCACAGTCTACTCGCACTTCCACTGCAGAACGACTTTTTTGAAAGCAAGATGGGTGAAATTACTTCCCATCTGAAATGATACAAAAAGCACTCTTTCTGCAAATTTTGGTTTAAATCCAAAAACTACATATGATACTATTTTGTTGAATAGTTTCAACATACATTTGTGATAACTTTATTTTGAGTATCTATATTAAGAGAATAAATTTGTTTATAGCTCGTGATCAGTAAAACTTATGGAGTGAACTCTATACGATATGTTGTATAAAATGACTGAATTAAATATCCTGCACAATCAATTTAGTTCTAAGAAGACTTTGTGCTGTAGTTTTTTTCTAGAAAAGCTGAGTGGGATTTGGTGTGTCACTTTTTCATAGTTGATTCCTGTTTTATTGACATTGAATTTAGCAGAAAAATTCAACACAGTTGGAAGCACACATGTGTGAGGGGGGCATGGAGTACAAACTACCCCAGGAGCTTTGAAACTGGAAGTTATGAGGTAAAAATCTTCTGGCCAACTTTTTTTGAGTTTTCTATCTCGAGAAACCCCAAAAAACCAGGGTCCACCCCCTATACCCTCTTCGAAATTTCGGAGATGTACAAGCATGGTTAGAAAGTGTGCTGATGTACTCAGCTGCAGAATATACTCTTTACAGACATGAAAAATTTTTTAATAAGAAAAAACGAAAATCCAATATTACAAAAGTGAATTTTTTCCAACTTTAACCCAAGTTCTCAAAAATCTAGTCCACTCCTTTTTCTAACTTGGCAGCTATCCAAGCAAGTATATTCTTCTTTTTTTCAGCCACTTCACGGCATTTTCTAATAAACTAGTCCACCTCTTTCTAGTGGACCTCAATCATGCATGAAGACCTTCATAGAAGCACATTGAAGTTTTTGGTCGTCTTCACATCAAAGAAACAATAAAAAAGAATATTGGAGAAAAAACGTAAATATAAATTATGGACGAATTACTGAATGGTCGACCAGGTGGGACACTGTCCACAATAAACTTTATTGTATTGACGATAAAAAAGGCCAAAAATTTTAGCATAAAAAGACGAGAAAAACAGACTGACAACCTTGGCCAAAAAAACCCACATATAACAAACAGAAAATGAAACGTTATGTTAATTTATGAATATGCATAAGATTAGAAAGAAATACACGTGCACATGTTTTATATTAGATGCAGAGACTTTACAGTAGGAGAAATTAGTAGAAAAAAGTAGTATCAGTTTAGCTAGCAGGAAGATGTAGCATTGTGTGACGTTATAATTGAAAGTGGCCGGTTTTTGTATATTTTAATAATTTAAAAAGTAATAATTAATGATAATTTACAACTAATTTATTTAGTAAGCATGGTAAAAATCGTCCTTCCGATTTAAATGAGAACAATGTAATGCTGATAAATGTGAATATTTTAAGACTATAAGGCCCAAGAGTTGATAATAGAGGATCCGATCCTAGTTAGCCATAGGGCAGGTTCCCTGGCGCTTCAAAAAGGAAAAGTTACAATATGTTGTAGGAATCGTCCCTACGTTTTAAAAATAGTTCCAAAAACACTGCTCGTACGAAACAGCTAAATGCAGATGTAAAATTGGAGTGAGACTGAGAATCTCCTCGATCCTCGTGTTGACTATACATATCGACGAAGTCATGGAACCAATCAGATTGGGTCAGTCTTTTGGACCGCCCCTTCAGTGCACAAGTGCCATATTGTGCGATTTATTGTAACTAGTCAAGTGTGAGCAGGCATAGCTCGTTTTTTTGTATAATGGGCATTTGCATGAGTTTTGATAAGATAAAGAGATAGGGTCTCGTTTGCACATGGCCCATATTGAGTAATTGTGATGTATTGTATAGAATTTTGATGTTTCTCAGAATGACGACTAACAATGGGGAAAAGTGAAGGCATGACAGGAACAAATAAAGCATTACTTACATATTTGATGAATGAATCCTGATCGAAAACAAACAAAGAAAATATAAACAAAAATTTTGCACTAATAAGCAAAAACACATTTTACATTATTCGGAAAAATGAGATATTTCACTCCTCATGACATTTCTCTCCTTCCGAAAAGGACGACCTCGTCCGTTCAACCAGTGCAGCAGGTTTACGAGTTGATCCTTTTCCTAGACAAATATGTGACGTTGCTTCTTTCTCTTGCTGGTTGCATGATGTTGGGATTAATTCCACAAAGATTCTGTAGATGGGAAACAAAGTGTTAAGTGACTATATCCATTGAATTCCCCCTGGTCGAGAACCCTCTCAACCCAAAAAATCGCAGAAATATCTTTGTTTACACACAGGACAATTTTTGTGTAAAATGACTATGTCTATTGAATTTTCCATGGTAGAACATTTCTTCCCCAAAAAAGCGTGTTCATACATTTGTTTGCACTCAGGATAATTTTTTTTTTATCTAAAGTTGCCATGTCCATTGAATTTCCGATGGTCAGAAACCCCTTCTCCCAAAAATCGGGGCAATACATTTGTTTACACTCAGAATATTTTTTTGTGTGACATGAGTGCATCCATCCAATTCTCAGACCCCTCATCACAAGAAATCACAGAAATACGTTTGTTTACACTTGGAATAATTTTTTGTATAAGGTGATCACCTTTATTGCAGACGTGCACGGCAAGAATTTTCTAGGGTACTTGGGCTTTTTATCCAACGTGTAGAGGGTAGGCGAGCAAAAAACAAGAAAAGTTCTGCAAGCCTGTTTTTCATACAAAATATGCACAAAAATCATAAAAAAAGCTGTCTTAGAAAATGCTCAGGGAGGGTGTTTAATGATTTTTTTGCGAGGGGGTGGCTAGTGTCTCAGGTAAGGGGGTTTACCCTCTACCCCCACTATGTGCATGTATGCTTCATTGAATTGTCTGTGGTCGAAAACGCCTTCCACAAAATACGCTTGTTTACCCAGAATAATTTTTTTGTGTTAAGTGACTGCATCCATTGAATTCCTAGCGGTGGAAAACCCTGCCACAAAAAAATTCGCCAAAATACACTTGTCTACACTTGGACAATTTTTTGTGTAAAAAGACTGCGCGCATTGAATTCCTCGCAGTTGAAGACCCTTTCAATGAAAAATCAGGAAAATATGCTTCCTCACACACAAAATAATTTTTTGTGTGAAGGGACCACATCTACTGAATAACTCTAATTTTTTGAAGCATAAATATTATATAACCAAATTGCCCAATTTTTCAGTTCTCGGGACTTTGGACGACGGTATAATTGAATTGAGGCCATATTTAAAAAATGAAAAAACGCGTTTGAGATTGCACCCCCAAGATGCTTAGGCCGAAGTATGGAGCTTGGATATGGCACACCCATTATGTAGCATGGTCAGACAGGAGGTCCTTAAAAAGTGCGTTTTTGCATGTTTTTGAGGCACCACTTGCAGATAGAGACGAAATGACCACAGGCACCCCATAGTTTTCCACTATTTCCGAAATTAAGAAAAAACCGGTTCTATCTAGGGGGAGCATAAATTTTGGGGGCCAAGTACAATACAGGTTGATGCTATTACGCCACCTATGATAAGAAAACTACTGTCACAACAAAACATCAAGCCATTTTGGTGGGGTTGACTTTTGGTCCAGCCAATGTAGTTTTCATTGACATTTAATGCCTTCATGAATGGAGGAATGGAGGAATGGTGTTAGGTGTGGCCAACATGGATGGCGCGTTCAACATTTTGAAAATTTTTGGTGATGAATAGTAATGATGAGAAGAGACTGTTCAAGCGAAGAATGGGGAATTAAATTATGAAAAGAAGCATCACTAGAAAGTGAAAGAGGTATAAAGTTGAAAAGGTGTAAAGCTAATGACAAACACTATGCAATATTAGCAAAGAGTATCCAAATACCTTTTGCCGTTTTTTTTGTAATTGGATTTGAAACAATCACTAAATTTCTGAAATTTAATGAAAATTCTCGAATTTTTCGATTTTTCATTTGGAGAACTTCATTTAGAAACCATTGAACCAAGATCAATGATAATCTACCAGGACTTCAAGCCACATTTTTCTCATAGTATATTCGGTTAGGACGCATTCTGTGTTCCCAGAACTTTATTGATGGAACATTTATCCAGATTCTAAAACACATTTGAATGACACAGCAGTGTGTGCAAGTGTCTACAGCTGCCAAAACGGTACACGATGATGAGATGTTACTCTCGCAGCTACTGTAGGAATGTACAAACTAAATAATAAAAAGATAAAATTCCTCGGCATCATGGTTGAATGTGCTCTAGAATGCCCATAAACAGAATTTTGCTTTTTTTTGCTTCTCACTTTCGACAGCTCAAACTTTTCTGCAGAGTGTAAAATGTTCGTTTGTGAAACAATTATACCATCAATCTCTAGTCTGATGGTTGTTTGATAATTCTATGGTGCATGTTGTAAACTTATCACATGTGGTAGACAAGTGTCACTAGTGTTCCTCCGTTTTTCGCTGCTGCAACAGTTTTTACCTTGAAATCCAAACTTTACTTCTTTCTATTTTCGTGACTGGCAATAGATTCATCTAAAAGACAGCATTTCACAGAAATTTCCCAAAAAATCAATAAGAAACACCTCAAACCATTTTTTTTGAGTTGTTTTTTATTGGTTTGAGGTGTTTTTTATTGATTTTTTGGGAAATTTCTGTGAAATGCAGTCTTTTAGTTGAATCTGTTGCCAGTCACGAAAATAGAAAGGAGTAAAGTTTGGATTTCAAGGTAAAAACTGTTGCAGCAGCGACAAATGGAGGAAACCTTTCAGTTGCTAGCCGCCTCAAAATAATTCTTTCGATTTCTTTAGTTGTTTTTATTTTCCTTTGTTTTCCTTTCATTACTCTTGTTTTCTCTTCTTTCCTTTTTGTTTGTTTTCTTTTCCTTTCCGTGGTTTGGAAAGGTATGGTATTTGTTTGATGATAAAACGTTACTTGTTGAGATTCCATGGAAAAATAAAAAATAAGATTGGATTAAAATGTGGATTGATGAAGCGCAAAATTTTAATAAACGGCGCTCTCTAATAAAGGGCGCACCAAATGGAACCAAAAAAATAAACGGCGTGCCGTTTATTGGAATAATTACGGTATGCTATCTTTTGATGTAATAGTCACCGTAAATTTTTGCACATTACACCTTTCAAGAGAGATTAAAGTGTCAAAAAGGAGCCGTCAAAGTTAGAAAAATTTTGCTTGTGGGCATTGCGGAGCACCTTCCCATCGGATGCTACAGAATTTTATTTTCTTATTTTATAGCTAATGCATAATTATTTCATTGGTAAACTTTTTATCAAAATTTTTGTACCATTTGGGGAGGTGCACAGCTCTGAAGAAGGCATACTCGCGGAAATCAGTCAGAAGTCACAAGTGACACTTGTCTACCACATGTCATAAGTTTACTACATGCACCATAGAATTATCAAACAACCATCAGACTATAGATTGATGTGATAATTGTTTCACAAACGAACATTTTACACTCTGCAGAAAAGTTTGAGCTGTCGAAAATGAGAAGCAAAAAAAAAGAAAAATTCTGTTTATGGGCATTCTGGAGCACCTTCAACCATGATGCCGATCTTTTGTTGCACCATTGAAACGAGCTTCTTTTTCTACCCCCCAGTTTTGATATTTGTTTTTTGTAAAAATGTATAGTACGTAAATTTTTTTCGATTCATCGATTTTAAGCAGCGCCGTTGCAAAGAGCGTATTTTGTTGTCCCTGATGTATATTTTTGTTTTTCGAAATATCTCAACGTACGCTAAAAATTTGCATAAATGATATATGCCAAAAAATGTAAAATTCGCCACATTTTAGTGGCGTTCGTACTATACTTCGAAAATACACTTTTCCAGTAAAGAATTTTTTTACACTTTCCTTGCAGGAGCTTGAAAGTACGATATTTATCTGAAAATGCCAGGAAATGGCAAAAAGGAGAATATGTTTTTCTTTTTTGCTTGTTCCACTGGCTTAAAAGTTCGATATTAGGCCTCCCCATCATTTCATTTCAGCAAAGTTCTAACTGAAAAAAACTTTCCATTTTCTGAGAAACATACGCGCCCAGTTTTTTAAAAGACAAAACGTTTTTAAACCTCTGCGCATGAAATTCACTTGTCTTGTAGCAATTTTTACAATCTACATAAATACTGTATGTACAATACATACTTCGTTTTCATGATAGAACACACGTGATGCATCTAACTGCATGTATAAAATTCATTACAGGCTTGTACAAAAAAAGTGCTATAATTAACAAAAACTTTACAGAACAATAACCATTCTCTAATACTAGGAAGTGGCAAAAGATGAATATGTTTCTCCTTGTCCCATATTCCACTGAGCATAATACTATACTTCGTTTCCGAGAACTTGGTTGTAAACTCACCGTATTCTTGATTCACACGTATTGTTTTTTCCGAGTTTAAAACGCGGGAATTTAAAAATCTAATACGATTAATGCTAATTTAAACTCATTTGAAACTATGCTTTAGCTAATTTTACTCAAATAATGTTCGCCAGTTTCCCGAAAATCGCCGTCAACAAAAATTTTGCTGTTTACCAGCAATTAATTTTTCGAATTTGTTTCAAATTGTGTAAATTCTTTGTCTTGCGAATCAGGAATACTGTGGGTTTACCACCTGCTATTCGGAAACAAGGTATAGGCCACTGCATTGTTATAGAGTAATGAAAAATTCTAACAAAGAATGGCACATAAGTAATTACAAAGATTTCGGGTTTTTCATTAAACCAAAGTTTTTTCTTCTGTAAAAACCAACTTTACAAAACTGATACGAAATTTTTCTCCATTTTTGCGCAGAGGCATTTACAGAAATGACTAAAAAACTGGGCGCGTTTATGTTTCTCAGAAAATGGAATGTTTTTTCAGTTAGAATTTTCCTGAAATGAAATGATGGGGAGGCCTAATATCGAACTTTTAAGCCAGTGAAACAAGCAAAAAGGAAAAACATTCTCCTTTTTGCCATTTCCTGGCATTTTCAGACAAATAATGTATTGCGATGCTTCTTCCTGGATGGTCGAGATAATCGCGAGCTCGGACTTAAACCCGAGCATCAGTCAATCGCGAGCTCGATTTTTTTATTGCAACCCGAGAAAGATGAAACTGAGCTCGCGATTAGCTCATTCTCAGCATTAAAAACTTAATACCGAGCTGGCGATGATCCTCAGCATTAGTTGTTGCAACTGGCCCCAGGAGTAGATTATCAGCAATAAGGAAAATAGTACAGACTAAAATCCAACTGGTGCATTACATTTATGTAGGAAATACATACTGGCACATAACAATGTCGCATTTGAAAATTGGCGCAATCTTCAGTGGTGCTACAGATGAAATTAAAACATATGGCTGCTACAAATCGCCACATGATGTTGCTAACCGAGCTGCATGTTCATGCTTCTACAAGGCATATGCACAAAATTATATAATTTTGACTTCAAACATTCTTAATAAATTGTTGGTCGAAAATACCGGAGTCTTTTATTCCCATTGATATTCTACAACATCAAATGATCACTGGTCAGCAAACGTGTTTTTCTTCAAACTTTGGATATTTTAATGTCAATATGAGTCCCTGCAATCAATATTTTAGAATAGAAAAATTTTTCTCTTCACATTTCATAATTCGGCAAAGAAAGGGCTGAAGAACCGACATTATCGATTGTTTTTTATACGAAAATTTCTATTTTGCATAGAAACATTGACGTTTTCTAGAGTTTTTGTTTAAAAATATACCTGTAACTCGGAGGGGCTGGGGGGAGTCCCCTATCCCCGAGAAAAAGTGACTTTTTTGGGAATATTTTCGAAATTTTTCCAACTTTTTTTGGGTTTTTCGACCCCCCCCCCCCCAAATTTTAAAAATTTCGGGACCCCGCCCCAAAATTTCGGGTTTACGTCCACCCCTCCCCCCCAACTGATCGGACCTCCTACAGGTATGTTCAAAAAAGACCATTTTTTAACCGAAAACTAAAGTTTTCGACCGTTTTTTATTCCAAAAAAGAATTTGTGCAGAAATTTCTTGACGGTTTGTCAGAAATTACCGCTCCTCCCAAAAAATGATAATTTTAACCGTTTTTCTGGTTCAATATTAAATGTCCCTATTCCGCGAGAAATTTTCACTTTTAACCAAATCTGAATATTTCCTAGCAAAGATCGACAATTGTCACTAATCGACAATTCCATATAGAAAATTAGCAGAAACACAAACACACGCAAAAATTGCTTTAAACCAATTGAAGAGATAAAAAATTAATCAGGGAAGCGCTGAAGTGTCAAAAATGACGTAAATTTTTATCGCAGTGCTGTTATTTTTTTGCTCTAATCGTGCTCTCTTTTTGGCTCTCGTGAGCAAGTTCGCGAGCAAATTTGTAGAACGGATTTTTAGAGCCAACTCAGAGCCATCTCACGAGAGACTGTCTCAGCCGAGCCAAAAAACTGGCACTGTCTCTGCATACTCTAAACTGGCTCTCGGAGAGCAATATTCGTGAAACTGGCTGCAGCTTTAAATCCGAGCTCGTTCGGGAGAAAAAACGCATGTCATGCAAGAGATGAAATTGGCAGTTATGATTTTGTTCTTTCAAACCAATCAGTTGTGGACATGTATAGAAAGCATACGAGCTCGGACTCATCAATCCAGGCTTAACTTTTCTATTATGTTAAAAGTAAAACCGACCTAGAGTTTAAAAATGACAATTTTTTATTGCAACTGAAAATGACTAGCTCATGTAAAGCTCGAATTCGTGTTTTTTTAAATCAGGCATTTTGCTGGATGACTTTCCGGATATTTGCAAAAAATAACATCTGGATTCTAAAGTTCTCTTCTAAAAAAATTAAACTCGAAACTGATTCCCAAAAACACAGGTTAAGCCTGAGCCTGTGTCAAGGTGAACAATGTGCGGCTTGACTTTTCATAATTGATTCTGAATATGGTTTCAGTAACCGACTGCGGCTAAACGTTTTTTTCTTAAAATGCTCAAGTTATGATATTGTTTGCCATTTCACTCAAATAATCCAGAAGAGAATTCACCAACAGTGAGAGCTTTATGAGAAGGGTTTGATAACAATAGATATTTTTGTCGTTTTTTTGTAAAAAGTTTACAAATGGCCCTATAACGATTGGAATGTCATAGGAAAAAGTTCGATGGTCATCTGAGTTTTGGTCATACCATAAAGGTTCAGAAAACAGTGATCACACGGTCTACTGAGATGAGCTCAATGATGACCTCCGCTCGATTCTGATCATGTTTGATAAAGATGTTATCGGAATGACAAGTGGTGGTTACTTCATCACTCGTATGTTCTCAAATGACCTCAATAATGATATATTGATCATGTAAAGCCATGAGAGAGACCAGTAGGCACTTGGGTCACTCGGATGACTACTGTTCGTTGTTACTTATAGATCTGATTCTATTTGTTACCCAAAAACTAGAGTTCCCGGACTTGAGTCTGAATTCATCTGGCTCTGCATTAATATCAGCAATAATCTGGTTACCGTTGATTGCAACAGGTTTTGTTCATGGATATTTTACGTATCTCAGGTTTTTAATCGATTCGGACTTACTGGACTGCAATATCCGATTTTTATCGGATATGTTCGTGATGAAGACAAATGGTTGGACAAATCGACGAGTTATATCAACGAGTCTACTGATAAGTCATGGATTCGGTCGAACGTTAGCTCAGGTGGCGTCGCCCAAGTTCAAAATACTAGTGATGGCAAATTTGTAATTCATAGTCAAAGTTATAAAGCAACGTTCTGGAACAGCCACCTGCTGTGTGAAGTCGGTAATGAACCATATTTGAGAACATTTGTCCTACAGCTTTCCGTGCAAAACAAAATATTAAGGACAACCTGCTGGTGAACTTTATCACCAAAGAGTTGTTCTTCATAACTTTATCTGGAAAGAGCGCAGGGATGAGAATTGAGTCGCTTTAATCAGTTCTCGTCAAATGTTTGAAAATAAATTGTAAATTATGTTTTTCGCATTGTACCAAATTCTTGAATTCACTCTGGTGTTTTCAAAGGTTATCGAGGGAAAAATCTAGAGTTCTTTTTATCGTTGTCCTTTTTCAATTTGCAAGTGTTTTATACAAACGAGCTCTTTCATTCAATATTCTGCAGAAACTTCAAGTCGAAGAACAGTTGTTATGGTCCATTTACTTTGAAATGGCAGATTTAGAGAAAAGAAAAAATTAGGTTTCGTTTGGCGCACTATTCTAATGGAGTAAAATACTTTGTACTGTAGGGAAAGCATGAATTTCCTCATTGATAAAGAGAGATCAAAATTTAATGAACCAAATAATGCGCAGCTATTTTTCGATTTGAATAGAACTGTGTCGACATCTAAAACTAAAAAATAATCAGTCGGCTCATTAGCCGCTGACGAACGAGCAAATTTTTTTCAATTTTTCTTCTGATTAAAGTAACAAGCTAACTTTTTCTTCCGAATTGAACTTCCATTCATCGGTTTGCAGCATTTGTTATTGCAGAATAAATAGACTATATACGGTGTTGTAAAATTTTTGCATAAGTCCCTAAACGTTTTTACAACATTAGCCGACAGACGAATAAATTTTAAAAGAAGAAATAAAATGCTTCTTCGAAAAAATATTGGACGTTTTTTAGACAAATAATAAGTCGTTAGAAACGAGACTGAAGATATAGTATCAAAAATGCTACTGCCTATGTCAAAAAAGCCTACTAACACTAAACATTAACATAATTTTTCAGTTTATTCGCATATACCTCTATAGTACCATAGCCTAGGAACCGAGCTAATTGGGAATTTGAAAAAATGTGACAGAGAGACTGCTACACGAAAATACATCAAATGAAAACTCATGCCGGGTTCTATTTTAAAAAATAAATCCATCTTAGACCCTAATGACATGTAGTTGGATGATTTATAGAAATGCCACCTATGTAAAGCCGCATAGTCTCGAAAAGAGAATCAATAAGGACTCAATCACTTGTGCTGTATGGGTCATTGAAATTCCATCAAAACGACACATTTGCTTGCCACGTGAATATGCATGAATATAGGATTTCTCGATAAGCAGTCAATTGTTTTAAACATAAGTTATCAGCCGACAATCAGAACTTTTGTCATTTTTTTCAATATACAGAAAAAAGAAGAATATACTTTATAAATTTCAGCATGCACCGGCGATAAACAGATTCTTTATGGCCCTGCGGACACCAGTGTATCAACAACTAGCACAGGTAAAGGTCGACGAAATTACATGATTAATTATAAAAAACCATAGCAATACAACTGTGGTGCCTTATAGTGGAAATTGAGTTAGTTCAGAAATTACCACCAGTGAGTCAGTGGTGAACTCGTAAGAACTGCAGGTCGGTTGCTGAGGATACAGGAATCACTTTTACATCCCTATAACTTTTTGGCTATTCTTCCTGCAAGTATATTCTTATACTCCCATACGAGACGGTAATTGCCAAATTTATTGCCTGTTAAATGTTCACATGTACCATGTATACTTTCACTTATCGTGGTTTTAATAGTGGCTCATTTTCTAGCAACAATTCAATCGACGTTTCCGATGAGAAACTTTACCTGTTGTAAGCATCGTCTTAGCCAGCACTTGAGCAAGTATTTTCTCACATTTCCCAAAATATATTTTCTTTGAAGTCCGTCAGCCATTTGACTTTTGTGCGGAAAATGACGGTACTTTGTACGATGGCAATTTTACCTGCCTATTTTTATATCATGGCGAGTCGACCAGCTTCGCGGTCGCCCGAGCCGAATGCCAAGCTCTCAACAAAACCTTTTCCACGGATGAGACGGCTACCATTGATATAGCGAAAGTTTTCAGGAATATTTCACAAGTTCAAGAAGTAATACTACGGCTATATTATTATTTTAAGTGGAAGTTCACAATTGTCTGCTACCCTGAGTATACCTAAATAACCACACATCCCTCATAGGATTGTGCCACGCTAGACCCACTGTCCCACTAGGCCCACCAGTTCAGTAAACCCAATGTCTCACTAGGCCCACCGAAAGTGTGTCATTAATCCCACCGGAATTCTCAGTAGACCCACTGCGTCGATCAGAGGTGTATCACTAGACCCACTATTAAATTTGTTGCGTTATTCCCACTGTCTCACATGGCCCACTAGTAAAATTCGAGTAATGCACAATATTTTTCAATCTTGGCGAAAAAATGACATAACGACAGGGTGTGGCGAAGTAATCTGCTCGCTCCAAAAACCGAATTCCACACATGATCACGAACATTTGTTACCCCCATCTTGTAGGGAATTATATTCTGCGTTGAATGATGTATTTTGCATTACAGAAGTGCGAATATTGTATGTTTTATTGATAAAAAACAAAACATGTCCAGTTTTAGGAATTGTTCACCCTTTGGATCAAATTTGACGGTCTCAACCTTACATTTTATGGTGTTTAAGGTGCTTAATTAAGTTAAGCAATGTTCGGCAGTGAATGGGGCAATGAAAAAAGTAAAAATTCGCAAAAGTCACATTTTAAAATTTTTTAAGCATTTTTTCACCTTTAATTTTTACTTCCTCATCAAATGTCTCAGAAAACGGTGAACTACAACTACTACCAAGCATCATTATTCTCTTCTAGCTGCCTTCACAGAACTAAATGAAAGTTTGAAGCTGCATGTTATCATTTATCCTGTCGAATTTGATAAATATACTGAAAAATTGGAAATCTTGACTTTGTGCTCTGTTTTTGATGAAAAAACATTCAATATTTGGACATCTGTAATGCCAACTAAACCATTCAATGCAGAATTGAATTCGCTATAAGGTAGTGGTTACAAATTTTTGCGATCAAGTATGGAAATTGGTTTCTGGAGGGAACAGGTCATTTCGCAACCCTTGCATCAATTGAACTGCTAGTCATTCTTGCACTATTGCCAATTTAATGAAACCATCATTTTTTGGTTTGGCAGCAACTTTTTTTTGTTCAAATCTGCCTTTTTAACGCATGCCATCAATTAGGGAGACGTTGCCGAACATCTTTGTCATACCACGTATTATGCCATTTTTGGACATGAGACGCTAAGTTTTTTTGGAAATCTTTTTTTAGATTCCTGACAAAGACCTGATTTGCATATTTGCTCGCTTGTTTCATAATGCTTAACTCGTTGATTGTTATATAATGCTGAAACGGTCATGTTCCTTTGTATTTATATAATATTTCACCTGATTGAAAAATATTGCGCATTACTCGAATTTTATGCTAGTGGGCCATGTGAGACAGTGGGGTAATGCAACAAATTTAATAGTGGGTCTAGTGAGACACCTCTGATCGGCGCAGTGGGTCTACTGAGAATTTCGGTGGGATTAATGACACCCTTTCGGTGGGCCTAATGAGACATTGGGTTTACTGAGCTGGTGGGCCTGGTGAGACAGTGGGTCTAGGGAGACGTTGCCCCTCATAGTGAGTGTTTTAGAGAAAAATGAGAAAGAGAATTTACGCTAACTTTTCATTCTGGAAATCTTTTGGGTTATGCAATTTCCATCTGTAAGTTGACCAGCTTAGCCAACCTTGTCATGGAATAGATCATTACTAGTTTATTAGAAAATGCTCCGATGGGGCAGAAAAAAGAAGAATATACTTGCTTTGATAGTTGGCATGCTGGTAAAAGAAGTAGACTAGATTTTTGAGAACTTGGGTTAAAGTTGGAAAAAATTCACTTTCTTTATTTTGGATTTTCATTCTTTCTCGAAAAAATTTTCCATGTCTGTGAAAAAGTATATTACGCAGCATCGTGCATTTTGTCCTTCCCCTGGCATCAACTACAGTAAAATTTTTCTATATGAAAATTATATGCGCATGATTTCAAATGTAAAGAAATGGTAAACCAATAGCCTTCTAACTCCCAACAATTCAAAACTCCTGCCTCTCACACTAGCTGAAAAAAAGTGAGGGAGGCATATTATAGTCATCTTCAGAACTATAAAGAAACCTGGGGTTGGTTGCACTAACCCAACATGAGGATAATCTCAACATCGGGATTAAATTGATGATCCTGAGGTTGAGCTAATCACAGTGTCCAAATTATTCTCGTCCAATGCACAAACAACACTCACTTCAGGATTAAGTAATACAGAGGTTTAAGTTCGAGTTTGGGAATCACAGAAATTTTTATATTTATTTGCTTCAGAGATAAGAAAATTATGCGAAAATGGTACAGCCCGACAGCTCGAGCTGGGAATAATCTCGACTCTTGACATTAAGCTCGTTATAATACTGATGACATTCAAATTATACCGAACTTGAGATCAAATCGATTCCCCTTTTATTACGAGATTACCTTGAGCTCGAGCTCAGACCCCTTTAGTGCAACTGGGTCTTGGTTACAGTCATCGGGCACCCATCTGCAAATGGGATTCAGCTGTGCCTATATTAGGGGTGTGCACCAAATCCCGTACCCGGTTCTCCCCAACTCTACTGGCACTCCCACGGCGATGGTACGACTTTTTCGAAAGCAGGACAGGAGCGACAGGGATGGGTGAAATTGCTTCCCGTCTGCAATCCTGTAAAAAGCGCTCTTTCTGCAATTTCAGTTTAAATCCAAAAACTGTGAATGATGCTATTTTGTTGAATAGTTAAATAAAAGAGAATAAATTTGTTTATAGCTTGTAATCAGTAGAACTTACAGAGTGAATTCTATACGATATGTTATATAAAATGAGTGAATGAAACGTATCTTGCACATCCATTTAGTTCTTAGAAGACTTTGTGTTTTATTTTTTTTCTAAAAAAGCTGAGTGGGTTTTTATGTGCCACTCTCCCACACTTGATTCCTTTTGCTGACACCGAATTCAGTAAAAATGTTTAACACAGTTGGAAGCAAGCATGTGTGAGGGGAGACGTGGGGGTACAAACTTCCACAAGGGTTTTGAAACTGGAGAATTTGTTATGCAAAAAATTTTTTGGCCAACTCTTTTGAACTTTTTGTCTCAAAAAACGCCAAAAAACTAAGGTCCACCCCTGTACCCTCCTAAAAATTTCAGAGATGTACATGTTTGGTTGGAAAGTGTGTTGATGCACTCAGCTGCAGAATATACTTTTTCACAAACATGGGAAATTTTTTTGAGAAAGAATGAAAATCCAATATGAAGGAAGTGAATTTCTTCCAACTTTGACCCAAGTTCTCAAAAATCTAGTCTACTTCTTTTTCTAGCATGGCAGCAACCGAAGCAAGTATATTCTTATTTTTTCTGCCCCATCGGAGCAAAATCTAATAAACTAGTTCGCATCTTTTTAGTAGGCCTCAACCATGCACGAAAACCTTCATAAAAGCACATTGAAGTTTTAAATTCGGTCATCTTCTCGTCAAAAAAACAAAAAACAATCTTTAAGCTACGAATTCTCCGTAAAAGTAAAAGATGTGTAAACCGCATAGTAATTAAAAAACGTTGTAAACAGATTGAAAGGTGACCATATTTATTGAATTCCTCATGGCCTAGAATCCCTCAACCCAAAAAATCGCAGCAATACCTTTGTTCAAACAAATGACTATTTTTCGTGTAAGCTGACTGCGTCCATTGAATTCTCCGTGCTCAGAAACCTCTTCCCTTAAAAATCGCAGAAATACATTTGTTTACACTCAATATGATTTTGTGTGTAAAGTGATCACATTCATTAAATTCCATGTGATCGAAAGCCCCTTCCTAAGAAAAATTCATACCGGGGATAATTTTTTGTGTAAAGTCACACATCCATTGAATTCCCTGCAGTCGAAAACCCCTTCCTTAAAAAGATTACAAAAATGTGCTTGCTTACACCCCAGATAGTTTTTATGTAAGGGATGGGGCGGACCCGGATTTTTCATGCAATCGGACTCGGACTCGGACTTGAAATTTTTGACAGGTCAGACTCGGACTCGGACTTAAAATTCTTGGCAGGTCGGACCTGGACTCCAACGACTCCGATAGCCGTCCCATCATTACTATAGGTATACATGAGTGGTGTAACTCGGACTCGGACTTGAAATTTTTGACAGGTCGAACTCGGACTCCGACTCGGACTCGGACACGGGCTCGGACTTGGACTCAGACTCCGACTCGGACTCGGACTCGGACTCAGACTCGGACTCGGACTCGGACTCGAAATTCTTGGCAAGTCGGACTCGGACTTGAAAAAATGCTCGGGTACCCGAGGTCTCGGACTCGCACTCGGATACCTGTCCCATCCCTAAAAATGACGCATCCATTGAATTCTCCACAGTCAAAAACCCCTTCCACCAAAAATCACGAAAATACGCTTATTTACACCCAGGATAGTTTTTTAGGTAAGATGATCGCATTCATCAAATTCCACGTGGTCGAAAACCCCTTCCACCGAAAAATCACGAAAATACGTTTGTTTACATCCGCGATAAGTTTTTGCGTAAAGTGACCGCATTCATCAAATTCCCCCTGGTCGAAAACCCCTTTCAGCAAAAAATCACTAAAAACCTGGGATAATTTTCTTGTGTAAAATGATCGCATTCGTTGAATATCTGGTGCTCGAAAATACCCTCCACTGAAAAATCACGGCAATACGCTTGTTGACACCTGGGATAATTTTTTTGTGTAAAGTGACTCATCTTTTGAATTCCCCACGGTCGAAAACTCCTTCCACTGAAAAATCACGGAAATACGCTTGTTTACACCTGGGATAACTTTTCGTGTAAAGCCGTGTTCATCGAATTTCCAATGGTCGAAAATCTTTGCAGCCCAAAAATCCCAATAAGACTACCGGTTCAATTGGAACTGCAAAAAATTAGTGCATTATGCTGCGAAAAATTATTTTTCTTGAAGCCGTAAGTATTATATAACAAACTTGGGGAATTTGGCGTTTTCCGGGACTTTGGACCATCATATAATTGAATTGAGGCCATATTTAAAAAAATGAAAAATCGCATTTGAGATTGCACCCCCAAGATGCTTAGGCCGAAGTATGGAGGTTGGATATGGCACACCCATTGCTGGGAATGGTGGAACTGGAAGGCCTTAAAAAGTGCGTTTTTTGCATGTTTTGGGGGCCCTACTGAGCACCACTTGCAGATAGAGGCGAAATGACAAAAGGCACCCCATAGTTTGCTCTTATGCCCGAAATTATGAAAAAAACCCGAAGGCTGTTTTGGCTCTAGGGTGGGGGGAGGCATGAAATTTGGGGGCCAAGTATATTATAGGTTGACCCTATGATTATAGTCTTTTATTTGAAATGCTTTTACAAATAACGTGCGAGAATTAGTTCATACTTTTTCGATTTTCTGTTAAACTATGGGACTGAAAATTTGTAAACTTAACTAGCTTAGCAGGTTTTTTGAATAAGCATGTGCAAATGATTTTGAAGGTGCTACTAGTAGTTATGCAGGTCCATACTGGAGGTACACAAAACATAGGCACGCTATAAGTATAGGCTTCAAAGATGCTGTTCATAATTTGTGGGGCCTTACAGGGGTACAAAAAGTATGAGTGAGCTTGAAATTCTATCCAAATTCATGTATCGTGCGAGACGATTCAGGGGCTGTAGAAATTACACTCAATGCTTCAACTTGTGAAGCTACACATTGCTGTAGAAAGTATGCTCGGGGCTTTAACGTGTGAAATTCTGTATCACCGTAGAAAGTACAGCGACTCGACCCTACTCAGACCAGTTGGCTCAAGGCCAAAAAAACATGGACAACTGTAAAAATTTCACATTCTGTTGAAAATTTTCGAAATTTGTGAAAATCTTACAAGTGTAAAACCATGAAATCATAAGACACAATTTCTCTAAGACTCGACCAAGGTTGTGATAAGTAAAAAATTAATCATACCTCAAAAAACACATTTTGTACAGTTTTTTGTGCTGAACAACATGCCAGTATTCGTTTGATCTAAAAATCTAAATTCGCATTGTAACATCAATCCAAAGGTTCAAATTTTTTGCAATTTTCGAAATTTTAGGTCACAATCATTGAAGGCCTATAAGTAATCAGGTATGCAATGTCGATGAATTAAACTTTGTCAGTAAATGTAACAATGTTTAGGGCATATGCATGGCACATATAGACATATGTAGCATCAAAATTATGGTTTTCAATACACTTTGAATTCCAATTTTCACCAGTTATCAATGACTCAAATTCACACATTTTTGTACACTGTGAAGTCAAATAAGGAGTGTCATTGATTAAACTCCACTATGTTATGGCTGAACGAATTGGCCAAATACCCACAAAGTATTATCAAAATAAAAAAATCATTGAGTTTCCCACAGTGAAACAAGTGGAAATCATTTTTGAATCAAGTTATAAAATTTTTGTTTAAAAATGCAGTCATTCACCCAAAATTCTAATTATCCAACTAAACCTTTCAGGCACTGCAGGCTGACCTCTTGGTTGTATACCCATAAGGTTTGGTCGTAATATAGTTGTCCCTTACATGGGAAATTATACAAAGTTAAATGCATTCTTGATATTGTTGAAGAAACTTCAAGTGTAAATTGTTGTTCCATTTAGTCGGAATATTATTAATTCTAGTTCAAACCGACTACATTGCAGCCACAGTATGTGGCTGCATACCAACCACCTTGCATCAAATTATTGACACCCATTGTATATTAAAAAACTAGAAAACTATGTTCTTTTGGTTAACTATAAGATGAAAGATTGTTCAAATTTCCAACAAAAACTGACAAACCATAGTTTCATTTTCAGATCATAAGAGCTCAACATAAAATCCATTTGAATCCAATAGAAAAATTTGCTCTAAACCAGATGAAATTTTTTTAGAGTCAGATCTACATATTAATTTTTGAAACAGTTATTCAAAACAATCTGTTTACAGCAGTTCACTTTCATATTCTAAACGAGGATCAAACATTGCTGGATCCTCGTAGGGTTATTCTTCATCTTCAACACCACATTCTCCTTTCAGGTTGCTACTATAAAATGTAGTAGGTTCTTCCCAAAGACGGCTTGCTTCCCTTTTGGATCACTAAGACCATGACATAAATAGTGATAAGAAATCCATGATTTTGGCTTTATGTGCAGTCACTAATCACCTTTTAAATACAACTTTGCTTCTTTTAGCTTTGATTTAGTTCCTTGTGTCCATGTGGGTCCCATTTATCAGAGAAAGATCCAAAAATCTTATGTTAGTTCACTACCTTATCAGTTTTTGTTAAAAATTTGAACAATCTTTCATCTCATAGTTAACTAGAATGTGGCTTTTCTAATTCCTAATATGATGCAACTTAGTGGGTATGTGCCCACATACTGTGGCTGCAGTGTAGTCAATTTGGACCAGAATTAATAATATTTCGACTAAATAGAACACCAATTTTCACCTGAAGTTTTTTCAACAATATCAAGAATGTGTTTTACTTTGTGTAATTTTCCATGTAAGGGATAAAAATATTATAACCGAACCATTATGGGCATATAGCCAAGATGTCAGCCTGCAATGTGTAAAAGCTTTGGGTGAATTATTGGAATTTTGGGTGAATTACTGCATTTTTAAACAAAGAATTTTACAATTTGATTCAAAAATGGCTTCTACCTGTTTCACTGTGGCACACTCAAGGATTTTTTTATTTTGATAAAACTTTGTGGGTATGTGGCTAAGGGGAACAGCCATAACATGGTGGAGTTTAATCAATGACACTAATTATTTGATTTTGTGGGGTACAAAAATGTGTGAATTTGAGTCACTGAACTGCTGACAATTGGAATTTAAAGTGTAGTCTAAACCATAATTTTGATGCTACATATATCTATATGAGTCAGGCATATACACTAAACATGATTACATTCACTGACAAGGTTTTATTTAATGACATTGCATACCTGATTACTTATAAGCCTTCAATGATTGTGACCTAAAATTTGGAAAATTGCAAAAAATTTGAACCTTTGGATTGATGTTGCTAAACGAATTTTGATTTTTAGATCAAACAAATACTAGCATGTTGTTCAGCGCAAAAAACTGTACAAAATATGTTTTTTTGAGGTATGATTAAATTTTTACTTATCACTATCACACTTGATTTTTACTTATCACACTTGATTGGCCTCGGTTGATTCTTATAGAAATTATGTCATAAAACCTTCAAACTTGTTGTACATGAAACCTTATGGTTTTACAGTTTTACTTGTCAAAAATTGTGCAATGTTGGAGATTTTAAAAATTTTTGTTTGTGAAACTATAAAACTCAAACTTTTTGTATGCAAAATCTAATGGTTTTACTCATAAAAAATGTGTAATTTTAAAAAATTTTACAAAACTTTTAGGAATTTTTGTATATAAAACAGTAAACTGTAGAACCCTTAAATTTTTTATACATGAAGCCTAAAAGTTTCATGGCTTTGTTTATGAAAATTGTGCAACTCTGGTTTTTGTGCACTAGAAGAAATTATGTATCAATATAGCAAATTAGTGGCTAATTCCTGGAATGTGTTCATAGTGTTATGTAATGTATAACTCTTGAAACGGAAAAATGGGAAGGAAAAATGCTGAAACTAAACTTTGCTCATTTGCATCCAAATTTTTGAGAAAAATGAATATGTCATTTATCAATTTTAGTATAGATTTTTGTATATTTTGATGGGAACACTGCATTAATAGTATACTGTACTTGTATTTTTAAAATTTTTCTTTATCAATTTTATTGCAGTGAAGACTATGACTTTCATTGATCATGTACATTTAGCTTCAACTGTGGAGGAATCAATGATGTCGTGTACTAAACAGAGTGTAAAAGAGTGTAGGGCCTTGTCTATCCATTTAACTTTCACCCATTTACATATTTTATGATACACTTTTATGATTTTACAGATGGCATAACCATTTCTGACTTAAAGTTGAGTGGTGATATGTGGATGAATATGTCCGATATATATTTTATGGATGATACTGCAGTGCAGAAATCCAAATATATATGGTTTGTGTTACCTAAGCAAAAAAAGAGAGGAAACCCCTATATCTGTACAAATTATTGAACCTCATTCAACATTTCTATGCATACAGGATGTTTTACATATCTCTTTAGAATAACATTCATCAAATATAATTATATATATGTTTTGTTCCAAAATATTTGAACAACTTGATTCCATGTTAAGAGTGTTTATGAAAGCATAACTTGACTACTGCTTGTCCTAATTAGAATGATGCGAACTTGTTCATAGTGATTCTTAAACTGATTTCAATGCTGTTAATATTGTTTATTCTTAGATGCAGATGTGAGGTTTCTTAAATAATTTCCTACAATTTGGTTTTCTGCAATATTACAGTAAACATATGTATGTTCAAATTTTGATACATATAATAGATAATTGATAGCTGTACATTTTGCATATCACTTGCTCAAAATATTGTAGCCTTCTTCAATATTATCAGCATCATCCTTAGAAAAAATTTGGTATCTTCAAATCCTAAAATGTGTGCCAACATTTTTGATAAAAAATATACATTAAAGTAAAATAATTGGATAATATAATGATTTTTCTAGTATTATGATTATACTCTAAATGACATAGAGCATCCTCAAATCTGAAAAAATAATCTCAAACACACTTATCTATAATTTCTACTAAAATTATTCAAGATGTCAAAATATCTTTGACATTCTTTATCAAATTTGTAGCACAAATCTTCAAGAAAAACTGTGCATATTTGAAATGATTTTTGGTGTTCTGTTGTCAAAACGTGCATAAAACAGCTAAAGGCTGTTGTATTATTTGTTGTAAGCTGCAACCCATCAGTAGACCTAATTGTTTCCACAAATTGTTACATAACTTCGCAATTTATTTATGAAAAGCCTTAATTTCAGATGAAAAGTGACCCCAAAACCTGTCACTACTATGCTTTTTTTGTCTGGCTGACAAATGCTGGCCAGAAAATAGTTTTTACTGTACCTAGAAAAATTTTGAAACCCACAAAATGTTTGTACCTTTTATACTGTTTTGTAACAACCATAATAGTTACTCAGCCAGCACCAGCATTCTCTTGCAGAAAAACAATTAAAAGTGTCTATTCAATTCTAAACTGAAAAAATATAGTCATCTAGAACTTAATGGAACAAAGTGAACACAGCGACATTTTGGAATGTATACCAAATTTATGTATTGCACATACTGTACACAATGAATGTTTGTCATTCAAATGATTGCATCTACAATTATTGCGTTACTTTATTATGCAATTTCCATATCTCAATGATCACAACAAAAGTGAGTTAGTCAATAAATGTACATGCAAATTGCTAGCATTTAAAAAAAAACTTTTGAATGTTTTTTGTAGGATTTGAGTTAAAGTTTTTTTTCAAAAAAAATTGAGCAAAGGATGTTGGACTATATCATACAGATACAACAGCATGAAAACTGATACATATTGGAAATTTCCAGAATGATACAATGAGAAAATTGATACAGTAACCATTACTCTTTTAGATTTATGATATCTATAATTCTGCTTTGGGATTTTAGGATACTGTATTTGATTTTGATAAACAGTTGATCAAATACTTTAAAAGCCATGTTCATGTTTTACATCACTGTTGCATGAGACTTCATGATATTTTTATGGAAAAAGCTAATGTTGATCCTTTTGAAAGTTCTCTCACTATAGCAAGTGCACTTAGCAAAGTCCAACAAAAAATTTTTTTAAACTTGATACAATAGGAATTATACCATACAATAAGTATAAATGTGAAGAGAGACAATTTATTGTCACTTTAAAGTAGCTGAAATAGTACTCACATACCAATAACAATTCATTAATTACTCATAAGCTCAATGTGGTTGAAGTTTGAGTTGATTAATACATAGATTTACAGTATTTCAGATAAGTTTTGATTG
The DNA here is from genome assembly GCA_963922205.1 of Romanomermis culicivorax. Taxonomy (NCBI): domain Eukaryota; kingdom Metazoa; phylum Nematoda; class Enoplea; order Mermithida; family Mermithidae; genus Romanomermis; species Romanomermis culicivorax. The sequence continues at coordinate 772,842 of CAWUHX010000033.1, forward strand.
TTTTTGAGTTGATTTTCTGTAAAAGTATGTATTTTATTGTTGTAAAAACAGTTTTTGAATTCCACAGATGTTATTGGCATGGCTGCCCTGAGTGTTCAACTAATAAAAATCAGCCAACAGCTGATACTCAAACATGTGCAGAAAGCACTTATGCACAAACAGTTAGAAAAGTTATAGAACTGTGAAATTTAAGTTATGCAGCCATCGAACTTTGGGAGTGTGAATTACTTAAGCAAATGATTCACTCAAAATTGTAGAACTAAAAAATCCTAGAGATGGTGCTTGAATTTTTTCCATTCTTTCCAAAAATACCCGTGTGTTTTTTATGCTACAACATTTTTTAGAGGTCATACAAATGCAGTCAAATTGAACATAAAATTAGATGCAATACAGATGGTAAACCTGCTGAAAAAATTTATTATGTGGATGTCTGCAGTTTGCACTCATAGATCAACAAATACAGTAAATGCCCTCTTGGACATTCTCAAATATTAATAGAAGGATTCAAAGAATTAATATAAGATAATCAACCATATATAAGTTTGATCTAATGTAACATTTTATGTCCTTGTAATCTTTTGTATCTTATTTTGCACCATAATGGTGAACAACTGTTATTCCCTCTGTGTGAAACTTGTGCTGACAAAAGATCGAAAAACAAGCAAGAAAGAGTATACTGGATACATGGGATGGGTTACACTATAAATATAAAAAGCATTAGAAAATAAATGTAAAGTAAAAATTATATTTTTATATTTACTCTACTACTTTTTATTTTTTTATTTTCATTCCAGAATTGAGCAATATGATACAGTAAAAAATCCTGACAAAGGGCTCTTCAGTCAATATGTGAATACTTTCATGAAAATTAAATTGGTATATTTTGAAATATTTTCAAAACTTAAAGACATTGAACAATTTTTGCAAGAAAGTGAAGGATACTCTTCAGGTGTTGAAACAATCAAACAAAAACGTAAATGGATTAACAAAGTATAAAACAAAAATTATGGTAAATGAGCATTAGCCAATTTAATGTTGAACTCGTTTTGGGGAAAGGTAGCAATTTTTAGTATCACATTTTGTACTTTAAAATTTTGTATTCTCCTAGTTTGGCCAGCACAAAAATACGTCAAAAACTGTTATCCTCAATAATCTACAAGAATGGTGAAAGTGGATGGCTTTGTATTTTAATAATTTAAAATATTAACAAAAATAATATTTTACAGCAAAATTATTTGAAACACAAAGTAGAAACTGTCATTCCAATTTAGTCAATAGAAATTGAATGCAAGTATTTTTTAATCAACCTTCACATTTTTTAACACCAAGCAAACCCATTTCTGAACTTTATGACCATCATGACCTTTATGATCTCCCAGACAGAATTGGGCCTGCCATTAGATTTTGTAAACCTACACCTGTGGTCGTGCACCCCTATTGGGGCTTGAGGAGTGTAATTTTTGAGAGACTTCCTCCCTGAGTGGAGGAAGTTTTTTAAAATCTTAAAAATTTAAAAGTTGTGATACTATCTGGTATTTTGATTGAGAGGTCTGCTGTTGGCCGCATCTGCAGCATATGTGTCTACCAAACTTTTATAAAAGTTTATTTCAATAGTTTTATGTTTTTTTCAATGGTCGATTTGTCCAGCATGCTACATCATTTTGCAAACTTTTTAGGGTACAGTTTTGAGGGTTTTACATTTTTTCCATTCAACATTTTGTAAAATTTTTGTAAAAATTTCTAAAGTTGTGCAATTTTTTAAAGTAAAATGGTGAAACCAAGGTTTTATGCATAAAAATTTTAAGGTTTTATGGTTTTAGGCACAAAAAATTATAAATTTTTTCATAAATTTAGAGAATTTTCAACTCGGAATGTGAAATTTTTATGTGTCCATGTTTTTTTGACCTCGAGCCAACTGTTGCATCATGTTCTAAACCAGCTGTTGACCCAGACATGCTTCTAACGTCCGAGTATTGTAGATTTTTCTTTCTACATGATGTCCAATTTCACACATTAAAGCATTGAGTATACTTTCTACACCCTTTGTATGGCCCTACATGCTATAAGTGTGCCTATATAATGTGCCTATGTGTTACGTATGGGCGTGTACAATTACTGCTACTAATTTGTATCATTTTTCAACTTACAAGCATTTTGTAAGAAACAACTTACCATGCTACAGTTTGTATTTTAGATGGTTGCATTGATCACTCTGACAACCCTAATCTGTTGTCTTCATGGGAGAAGCAACAATCACAAGATGGTGCTGTGGAGCACATTTCTTCACAACAGCAACCATATTCATTTTCATGGAGTTTGGGGCTTCCATCTCATCATTTTGAGATCAAAGCCCCCGAAAAAGCATAACTCGGAATATTGAATCTTTTTTTGACTTAGATGTAGGTGGCTGAAGTCTCGTGTAAATGTGCTTGAGTTTTCTTCTACTACCAATGGTCTGCTACCAATGTATGATGGCAACTGCAGAAAAAGTTGCAGTAAAGGGTTATACAGGACTTGACTGTTCTTATCTGCCTGCTCTTTTGCTAGCCAAACCATGCAATGGCTCATGGTTGGGGTGTTTACTTTTAAAATATCCAACATAGGTCACTATCAAGATGTGGTCAATTTGATTTATATACTGATAGCCTTTGCAACAAATGTTGAAGGGCTTCCTGGGTGGTACCCGAGCTGTTCCATCATTGGCCAATGTCGGAGTAGGTATGACCATCTGGACCAGGGCTTAACAGAAACGGGCAGGTTCGGGACCCGTGGATTGACTGAATCATCAATCCAACGGGTGGAATGTTGTATGTTACCATACAACACAAATAACATGCTTAAAGTCAGGTAACTGATCCCACAAGTGTCGCTTTTTGTTTGGCACAGAACAGAGATAATAAGTGTTTTGATTTTTGACTCACTGAATCACAGTTTTTTTTAGCATGACACTAATAAAACATTGGCCGCGCTAATGACCAAATTTTTACTTCAGAGTTTACTATGATGAATTTAATATACTTTGCTAATAAATTTTTTTTGTGCTAATGGAGTCAAACTGCCATTAGCAATACAGCTAGTGGGTGTGCCACCAAAAAAACACTGCACTGAATCACAAAAGAAGAATCATCATGATATAGTTTAGTTATTTGCATACAGGATGATCCAGAAAAACGTAGCTCTCAAAATAAATTCTATATTGTATTAACATTGCAACAATGTGATGTGCGATTGCTCACAATAGATTGAAATTCTGCCAATTTTGTTGACCCTGACATGAAGCTTATCAATAACGATTTGTTCAAGCATGATTCAGGAATCTTTCAAAAAAATATTCTGAAGTATAACTATGAACTATTTAATAGGAATACAATATAAAATACATACCCGAAAAAATTGATCGGTCGATCAAGTAGACAACGTTCATACATGCAAAGGTAACAAAAAACCGACTCGGCCAGTAACTCCCCTTTCTTTTCTACAGGTGGCTAGATTGATGCAAAAAAGAAGTCCAAAAAATTAGCACTTTAAATTCAATCAAAAACAAATCTTCATTTATATATTCAATATCAGGGCAAAATTTTCAGTATTTTCTTGCGTGACACTGATGCCAAATTCTGATATAGTCAAAAATTCAATCCATCTTAAAAAAAACAAGCTATTGATGTTTTTTAAGCTTCCATCATATTTCAGTTCATATCGTCATCTTCAACCTGGAGCGGATCATGGCTGTCATTGAACAATGGAAGCTGTGTTTATGCTGGTTCAGATCGAGTCGTTATTATTCCTGAATGCATCTTGAATGTCAGTATTTCGTCTTTGTGTGCATTAAGTAAGGAGAATTACATCATATCGTACTGACCTTCTCACTCCATACAAGCTTCAACTTTGATATGAGACTTTCGTTCCTCACAATGAAGCTACATATATTACAATCTCACCATTGGTCCCTGCAGTTTATGCTTTATAAATGCTTCAAATGAGCATCATCGTTTGCAACTAACAAAAAGGAAATTCACAGTAGTCACAGTATTTGTCAAACCTGTTCTAACATTCCTGAGCCTTGTGTCATTTTGGATGTCACGGTATGTCGCCTTTCCCAGGTTGTCGAATTCCGACCACAACAATGCGGAGTAATGATTTTTGTATCTAGTTCTTGATCCATTGCAACATTTATGTAATACTCAGGTACAAGTGGCACAATGACTACAAGTAGCACAATGGCGAATGGGGCTACAATAAAAGTGACCATGATAACACCAAGTGAGACTTTAATTTGCAATTTTTCACTCGATTTCGATTCATCCAATGTCCAGGTATAAGTAGCACAAAAGCACAACTGGCTGAAACAAATGCATCTACAACAACTATAACTGCAATACCAATCACTGCAGCAATGCTGAGTATGATCTTAGTAAGCATTTTTTTATTTGTCTTTGACTGATTAAATTTTTAGGCATCACCAGCAGCACAACAGCATATATGATAATAACAACTGCTTCATCATCGACATGTGGTAAATTTTTCAAGCTTAACGATTTTACTTAAGGGTGGGAGAAATTTGGGAGTAGCATGGCCCAGAAAGGCATCTACAGCCTGTTTTTTTATTAAGTGCTTCTCAATTAAAAATCAAAAAAAAAATTATGTCGTCAAGATCGTTGATATAGAAGATGTTACTGTAGAATTTTTCGTTCAAGAAACTTCAGTGAGTTATTTAGTGTGTTCACGAATTTTCGGAGAGAAGTTCTCTCCTCTTTTTTTCGGGTCAACAATCGTACTGTGGCTGAGTCTATGCAAATTATTTGCACAGCCCCAAAAACAAATCGGAAAAGTATTATCCTGTGAGCTAGCAGTGCTTTAGCAAACGTCATTTTTGCAGACAACCTGTGCCACAAGTCATTATCGTGACATTATGTTATGGTATGTTTTCTTGAAATGCTTGTAAATAATTCAGTAGAATGAAAACAGTATTTTGTGTTCTGCTTCTTCTGCTAATTTTGATTTTTTGTCGGAGGGTCAATTCCTTTGACCTTTGGTGCTCTATAATCATTTCTTTTATTTCTAGAGTTCTTTGTTGTTAAGATAGGTTCACTTTTCATTAGGTAAACAAATATGTCAAAACGGTTTGTGCAATATTATTTTTGGTACTAAAACAAATGGATGAAAAAGTTTTGCATAGTATTTTGTAGTTAAGGTTTGGCGTTGTTCTGCCATTTTTATTCATTCCAATATTATTTCTAATTGAATACCAGTTGTTTTGTCTGCAGTGAGGATGGGTCACTATTGCTTTATGTGCTTTGGTGCACTCTGCCAGCGACGTCTTTTCTTTCAACGTTAAATTATTACTTAGAGTTTTCGATTACCAGTGGGCACTTTTGGTGCCAGTTCAGTCCTAGCCCCTTTTCAGTCTATTCTTGCCTTTCCAATTCCTGTGGAGTACCTTGGGCCGAGTTGGCTCTGTGAGGAGCATTCGTAACTTGTATGTACCAGGTGCACTGTATTAGTGGTGTATTGTTACCTAATCTGTGTTGTCTTTTCTTTTCAATAATAATCTCCGTTGCCTTACATTCGACTAGTTTTACTGACTGCTATCCTAACTCTGTCTTGTCCAGTAAGCATTGGGGTGAGAACCAAGTTAGAAGTCTCCCAAGCAGTGAAAGAAGGTAGCCAGGGTATACGAGCTAATTAATTCCACATTGGTGACCATACCAGCGGCCCCCCTGTTGCTCTATTGTATGGCAACATACAACATTCCAGCCATAAGATTGATGTTTCTGCCTATCCATGGGTCCCGAACCCAGCCATTTTTGTTGAGCCATGGTCAGGATGACCACACCTACCCTGACATTGGTCAGTGGTGGGACAGCTCCAGGGCCACCCAGGAAGCCCTTCAACATTTTTGAGGGACTGAAAATTTGTGAGCATATTCAACTAACCTTTGATAATTTTTTGAGAAAAAACCTCCATTGTAAAAGCTTGGTATAAACAATTTGGAGGACAGTGCTAATTGTTTGACATTTCCCAATTTACAATTATTGTTGTGCAAGTCTTTCCTTGAAGTTTAAAGAAAGATAGGTTTGGTTTGGGCTGACCTAGTTAGAGCTATTCCTTGGCTAGGCCATGGATATGGCACAACAGTCCTTCAACCACACCTGGCAACAACAATACTCACTTACCTCTTATCGAGGGGCCTCATGACCACTGCTCGTAGACTCCCAGAGGAAAATATATCCTCACGAAGGAGTGCTACTTGAAGGAGCCCTTAATAGGTCCTCCTTCCACTTGACATCTGCAAGCGACAGGCGCCTGGACCTATGGCCCTTTGCTACTTACTGTAGATTATGCTGATATCAATTACCAAATAAATAAAGAATTATCACTATTGAAGGTGGCTGAACCACTATAGAAATATGTGAATTTAAGACATGATGTGCTGGGCAGGTTCTTTTTGTGTTCATGACCCATTGGGACATGTACAAATGTCAGTCAATAGTTCATTTATACAATTTGTACATGGCAAAAATAGGTATAAACAGTAACCAGTGTTTCTGCACGTCACAGCCAAAGACTAATAACCAAATCAGTGTAATTTTCAAATTTTATTTATAACTATGAAAAAAATTCATTAAAATTGAGTGAAAATTGAAATTTTCGAGTTTCAAGTTTAATTTACAAGCATTGTGGAACAAAGCTTCTAGAAAACTATCTGAAGGCATAATGAATTTACATTAGATGATAAATCGATAAGTCCTCTATGATGACAAGTGAAAGTCCAAAAAATATGTTAATCTTTCTGGTGCAAAGCGCCAGAAAAATTTATTGTCTATTGACATCCAGGACGCTGGAAAATCAATTTTCCAAACATTTAATTCAAGAATTAGATTCGAATTTTGTGTTCAAAAGTCGTAATTTTTAGAATTTTATCATTTTAAAAATTTTAAAACTAGTATTTTATTCATTTACTCTCATGAACTTGGCCAAAAAGATATTAGTGGAAGAGTAGAAATTTCAGAAAACTACTTCCATGAAGCTTCCAAATTGATTTTACATTAAGAAAGGAATAATCACTTCAAAAAGTTTAGAGTCTTGATGTATTGATCTTTCTCAAAAAATGTTTCAAGGAAAAACTGTGAATCTTCATTAAATATCAAGATAAAATATTGAAGATTATCACTCAAAACATGAGATGATATGTTTGATATGATGAAAACTATTGTACATTAAATGGTAAGTGAAGTTAGCCATTCTGAAAGCTGCGTCTGGGCTAGTTAATACATACTAATGATTATTAAAGTTATAACTTGTGACAAGCACTGACAAATTTTGAGATTAGAAACTTTCACCAAAATGCATAATTTCTGTACCTTATCCCCATAATTTTCTTCCCTGAATGGAAAAGGTCCGTTTGTACATGTAAAAATGATTACCTCAATTTCGTTTGCCCCCAAAAATTTTCATTTGCCTCTGGCAAAAAAACACTGGTTTGGGTAAAGGCTTATTGTGGATGCCAGCATGAAAATACCAAAAGAATATCATACAAACCAACATCAATGATTTCATCATCATTCTTCGTTCTTTCTGTGGTGCTCCATTGCTATGCAAATTGTCTGTGCCACTGGTCGTCCACTTTGCCAATTTGCATGTCGACTTCCCAATTGTGGCTTCGCTAGCAACAGGGTGCCCAACATCCCTTACATGTCAAAACAGACCTACAAGGGGTAGAAAATTTCGCTGCCAGGCTACCCCAGCATCATCAAAATATCTGCCCAATTTGGCCAGCTCCCTGCAAGCTAGTCTGTCTAGCCCAATTAGTCCCATACTTACTAGGTTGCCAGACACAACAAATACCAAAGCCTGTGCCACAATGGCTGGCAAGTGACGTCCATGTTGACCTCGGCTTCAATGAAATGACCTCCTGCCTCAAGGAGTTGACATTGTCATTGATTCCAAATTGGGTTGATTTTGGGCTTGGTCTTTTGGTCTGCATGTTGTGCCAGAGTCGGTGGCTGATTGGTTTAGTCAGGCATGCAAATTCCTTTCCTGCTTTCCATTTTTTCTAAAATAAACTAGTTTACAAGATCATTTTAACAATTCCAAAAAACAGCATGGGAATGTATGATTATCACAAAAATTTTAAAAATGTGCCAAAAATTTGAGCAAAATTGTTGCCAAAAGTTTGAGAAGATTTTGCAGTGGCTTTTTGCACCAGTTAGTCAAGAAGAAAAATTTTTGTAGGCCAGCAGCATGGAAAATTTAAATAATATTTTTGGGTTTTATGATTTTGTAATTTTTTGGGCTTTTGTGACTTTATTAGTTTTTGGATTATTTTATGAAATAAGTAAAATATTTGGCAAAAAAGAAAAATTTGGGCCAAAATCATGCAGCTGATTCTGTTGCTGCCCACCACTTCTATAACTTTTTCGAGGCCTTCCTCGACAACCTGAGTTGCCTCCCCTTTGGTTTTTCCACCAGTCTGACCTCTGCCCTGGCCCTGATCTTGATCTCCTTGGTTCCGATTACATCTACCAAGTGGTATGAAATTAGCATTATAAAATTGTACATCTGGGTCTTGGTTTTGGCATTGTCAGTTTCCTAGGGTTGCAGGATGCACCCTTGGAAACCTCTTCTGGATCGGCCTGCACCATACACTGGTCTACCTTGGTATGGGGCAGGGTTTGCGAAGGTGTCATCTCTCCCTTGCTGCCTTCATGTCGATCCACTACTTGTGGAGCCACTATATTATTGATTTGGTTGCCAAAAAGTTGATTTTAAAGATTTAGAGATTGATGACTGAGATTTTGAAGACTGGTTTTTGTATAAAGATGTAGCGGACTCCACTTGCGACCTCTGGCTGGTCAAACCTGATGACTGTTGCATCTGCAGCTGCAGTTTTTTGGCGGATGGAAGCTTAGGCACCTTAAACTTACCTAGGCTCTTGGCCTCAGTGCATTGATATTTATCAGGTCATGCTCAGTCATTGCCCAGTGCCTTCTGCTTCATGCCAATCTGGTTTAGCCTTGGCGAGCCCATAATGTGTTCTGATTAAAGGCCAAAATGTAGTATTCCTCTATTTGGCTTCCCTGGGCTTGGACAAGTAGCTGCCTGTTCACAAACGAGTACACTTGGGTATACGACCTTCTGATGGTTGTCAGTGTGATCAGAGCAAAATCCAGCTGTAAAAAGATCATCAGGGTAATGTACCTAATGGGCATAAAGACTCTGGAGCATCATACTCTTGAAGCCATCTGGGAATGAGTGTTAAATTATCCATTCCCAAATTTTGTCAGGTACAGTTTCTCTGTCGAACATGAAACCACCTTGCATTTGAAACTGTTGAGGGGGTAGTTATCAGAAATTTCGGCCATGGGATCATTGACCATCCTGCACACTATCGGCCTTTCCAGGTGGTCAAAGGTAAAATAGTTGGCCACTTCAGGATTTTCAAATGAAATAGGCCCTATTTGCTGCCTGTGTTCCCTTTGCCTTTCCTAATAATCAATCAATCTATCCTAATAATCTGCTAATTGACTTGGTGTGACATACTCAACTACTTCCCCTGCAGGTCTAGTAATTATGTTAAGCTTGACATTTTTGATCAACTTTTCCTCTGATTGAAAATCGTGCTTTACCAACATGCTTCCCATTTGTTCACTATAAAACTTTTCATAACTCATGGTATAGCTTGTTGGGGTGGATGTTGATTTGCCAGATTTACTACTTACATCTCCAGTGGTTTTCAATACCCATTGCATCTGCGCATAGGCCATCGCAGACATGGTAGGCGTATCCAAAGTTGTTTGACTCCTAGAAGTCTGTGATTGTGATTTTCGAGTAATTGTAGTGGAGTCGTTGTTTCTTCAGAAATGTCGTAAGCATCATTTTCCGAACCAGTAGCTGGCATTCCTTTCAGCTGTTGCTGGGCTGCTTGTCTATGTTGACGAGCTTTAGTGAGGTGTACCCAGTGCTTGATTTTCTCCTTAGCCAATTGTTGAATAGATTTTTCTGACATCCCTTCAGCCAACATCTGTTGAACTCTATCGGGAGAATATAATCCCACAATTCCCTCTTCAGGAAGTCTACCCCTTTTCATTAAGTCCATAGCTGCAACAGCTGTATCTGACCCATCATCAGAGTATGATTGTTCTTTCAGTCATTTCTGTATCACCTGCTGGCACAGAAATTCCTGATGCGCCAGGTGCTTCTGTTCTTGAATTTTTGCCTGAAGGGCCTTGCATTTAGCCTGCACATTATTTGCTTTAGGGTCCTTGCTTTGGACAGCTATTTCTTGAGATGTTCCAGCATTTTGTCCTGTCTAACACCTATACCCGACATTTTTACTTTCCTCCTCTTCCGAGCTAGATTTGGAGTCTGAAGCCCATATCTTCAGCAACAGCTGTTTAATTTTAACTGGTAAAACAGCTGGCACTGGAGGCATGGATTGCATGATGGTGACTACCACCAGTTCTGTTTCTGCTGATGTTTGTGGCTGAGTTACCATAGTTTGTTGTGCTGCTACTGGTCGAGCTTGTGATGGCACAACTACTACTACCGCAGCAGCTTGTGGGGCTATGGTGGTAACTGCTGATTGTTGGGGTTTGACCACCAGTGCTGCTGTTTGTTGTTGGGTTTTAACTTCTCCTAACCCTCCAGCTTGTGCTGTTTGGGGAGTGGATGGCTGATTTAATGGTACTTTCAAAACTATATCACCAGCTTGAGTATACATTAAAGTAAACCCAGGCAAATCAGATGCTAAGGTTCTCTCCCAGAAACTGTTTGTAACGAATTCTGGTCTGATTTGCAATGGGTTATGCATTGCATATGCCGTGTGGTAATCACTTGGATATGCGTCTACCATCATGGGGTACCGCTATCCAGGCGTCAAAGTCTTGAAGCCTAAATGGTAAAAAGTTATGTAATAGTAAGAATTTACCTTATATGCTCCATTCTTCAATATAGATTTTGCATCGCCAATTTTGAGTCTCGATTCTGCTTCTTGGAATCGTAAAGGCACAAATCCAAATCAATTTTGCTATGCTTATACCCCAACTTTGAGTGGATTTTGCAGTTCTGATGGCAGCAATGTCCTGGCAAGTTGCAAGTAGTAACCCAGACAGTGGCCTGATTTCCAGGGCATGTGTTTCAATGCTTCCTGACCATCCTTACTGTTCAGAAAACTATAACTTAATAGCTGAGAAGTTTCATAATCACATTCAGCTCAAGAATGCAGCCAAACATGGCGATAGGGTAAGGGCATAAATTTACATATTTTCTCCAACTGCAGGAAATTTCATTCATCTAAGACTTGCAAAATTTTGGCCAAGTTAGGAGTATAATAGTTAACTATACTTCTCCATATGCCCTTCTATCTTAAGGGGATAATGGTTATTACCAGAGAATGCATCCTGTGGTATCTCTTTTGGCTTCCCATCTTGTATAGCTTCACATTCTAGTAAAGTGTTAATGAGATTTTCCTGTCTCAATACAAATAGCTTTTTCCGGTTTCGAGGTTCTCCAGGATATCGACAATAATGTTATCCCAGTCAGGGACCTGGATGTCCTTGATTTCATCAGGATCACTATCTTCGGTATAGCCGTCAGCCTTGACAGGCTTGCTGTCCCTTGGTATCAGTGGGTAAAATCCACTAGGCAGTGGAATATCTCATCCTCTGGCAGGATTGCACTCTGATGAAGATGTGTAATATCCAGTTTCATTTCCTTGCATCTGGACTGCCCATTTGTTACACATTTTTCACTTCATCATATGGTAAACCATATTGGGCTGTACCTGATCAGTTTCCATAGCTTGGGAACCTAGTCCCATTTCGCAGTTTATATGCCCAGGAATAGTTAAATACTGTTGGTAAAAATAGAGGGCTAGCCTATATATTTGTTGAGGTTCCATTCTGACATGGTCAAAGACCTGCATTTGCATAGGAGATAATCAGCCATGCCATAATGAATTGCCACAAACATGAACAATAAGGAATAATATGCATCTAAAGCTGCATGCCTCAGCTCTTCGGGTAATATGTATCTTTTGGCTAACCAATCATGGTTCGCCTTAAGCATGAAATCATATTGATAAGGACCCACATCTATTAAGTAAAATTCTGTGAATAGTCCCTTTAACGTGAAGGTTTTGGGACATATGCCAAGTTGAAAGCATTTTTTCTCAAGGTTTGGCCCAAGCATAGTTAAGGGAAAGCCATCTAAATCAAAGTACTCATCTTTGGTCCTCCTGAGATGTTCTCAAATAGGGTTGGTCTTGTCCTCATCCTTGTTATCCGGACCTGCTCCACACACATGATAAATGCTAACAAGGCCTTCAAGTACCGAATAACTGGCTAAGAGCACTGAGGAGTTAAAAAACTCATGTAAACTTACCCACTCTTTCTCCATGAGCAACATGTTGATTACATATGCTTGACTGTTTGTCATTTCAAGGCTAATATAGTGAGCAAATTTCTTACCCATTGGATTGTTGACCTCTCTCGTCTTGAACAAGGGGGTGACTTTTTCCTGCCCAATCTTTTTGAGATCAAATCCAGAGATGGGATAGTTACCGAAGATGGACGATTCTCACATGAATTGAAGCACTTGGCTGACCTTTCTGATGTCTACCAAAACTGGTTTCTTTGGATTGGCAGGCCAGTACCCGAAAGTTCCTATGAACCATTGATCCAACTTGTGGATTCAGATGACTCATTTGACATTGTAGTCTATAATTTAAAAAAAATATTAGTCTTGATGTCTATTCCCCTTGTTTCAGCATTTAGGTTTACATTAAAAGTTCACCACCACTAATACACCAAGCAGGTTACGTTTTGCAAATGGAAAAGTTAGTGCAGACATTGTGTTAAGTGCACTACTGATATAACATACATATAGCTGGTAGGCAACTAACACCTTACAAAGTTCTTACCCCTGCTACCTCTATATGTTGAGAAGGGTAGACCTGATCCAACTGTTCACCATTTGATCAGATCCCAATCTCTGACCAGGTGCTTGAGCGACCAACTACGCTGCACTCATGGTGCTCAGTATTTACAATTTTTATAGCACTTCGGATTTATAATTTTTCAAGATTTTGTTATCAAATAAAAGTGATAACTTCCTTTTCTATCCGAGGCCACCAGAACCTTTTCTTGATCATGACAAGGGTTCTTTTGAATCCTCGATGACTGGTTATAATGGCACTATGGTACTGGCATAAAGTATTGTCTCTGAGGCAAGTTGGAACAACCACTTGATCATCAGCTCCTTGCCTGATTTCTCAGTATAACACATCATTCTGGATATAAAATCCATGATACTTGGTTGTCCCATTTGGACAAATTTATCAAAGTAAGGTTTTAATACCTCATCTTTTTTCTGCAAGAGGGCCATGAGATTGTCTCTAATTAGCTTTTTTGGCATCTGATCTTCTTTTGGGTCTCCCAAATTGAACTGTGGTTCCTTTTCCTGATATAACCAGATTACTCTCTTTTGCTTACCTTTTTTCCTGGTTATTCTCTTTTCCTATTACTTGCCTTTGATTGCCATCAGGCTGAGCTTGAGCCTGATCATCCACTTCTTTCACTCTGCTCCTTGTAGTGACAGCATTTACCAAGTTTGCAGGATCCCCCTCAGAATCTTCGGGATATATCTGGGTGAATCTGGAGTTTCTGTCAACTTTTTGACTATTCCAATTCTGATCCTAGCTCTGCAGCTCTGGCTGCATTGAAGTACCATCTTGAGGATTTCAATCTGTAAGAATTCTAAATCTCTTGAGCAAATTGAGATGAGTTTCATCATTTTTTTGCTCTTCCTCAGAGTCATGCGCAGGATTTTTTCATGGGGGGTGGACTAAATTTTTTTTACTGAATAGCCCCAGAAAATGTTGATTTTATGTGATACACTGTTTGATTGCTGCCTCAATGGGGGTGTGGCTACCCCCCTTCTGCATGACTACTCTTCCTGATCTTTCAGGTCTGACTCTCTGTTATCCTCTGAGAACATATGTTCCCATTTTGGTGGAATTTTTTTCCATTTGATCATCTGGTTCATTCATCCTAGAGAGAAAATCTGCCATAGCATTTTGCTTACCAGGCACATACTCGAGTTTATGGTTGAACTTACCATCTCTTTAGTTTACTATTGGTCATGGCATTTACTTTCATGGAAAGCAAGGGCTTGTGGTCAGTTCTTATGATCACCTTATGACCTATCAAGTAATGCTTGTATAACTTCAAGCTATAGACTATAGTCAGACATTCCCTTTCTGTGGTTGATCATTTCTTTTCATCTGCTTTTAGGATCCTGCTGTTATATGCTATCACCCAGCAGTCAGACTTGGTTTTCCGATACAGGACTGCTTCCAGTGCTGTTCCGCTGGCATCTGTCTGAAGGACAAAGTTTGCAGAGCCATCCAAAACTGAGCACCTCAGAAAGGCATTGACAACAAGCCATCTTCTGGGCTTTGAAAAGCCTGATGATGAATCTCTGTGATTTCCCAAACACAATTCTTTCCTGTTAACATGTACAAAGTTTTTTCTAGTCTAGCTAACGCTGGTATAAATTTCTTACACTACTGAAGCATTTGTAGAAATCTCTACAGTTTCTTTTTTGACTCTGGAAAGGGAAATTTCTTTATAGCTTTGACTTTTTTCAGATCTGGGGAAACTCCATCCGAGTTTAAGATATGTCATAAAAAATGAACTCTCTCAGGGAGAAATTCACACTTCTCTGGTTTCAGAGTCAACTGAGCTTTTCTCAGAGCTCGCAGGACTAGTACTAAATTAACTAGGTGTTCCTTAAATGAAGACAATTATGTTGTCTATGTAGACGAGACAGATCTTCCACACATATGGGTGCAAAACTCTTTCCATCATACGCTGGAATTCTGCAGGTGCATTTTTGAGAGCAAAAGACATAACCTTAAATTGGTAAAGCCCTTCCTGGCATATGAAAGCTGTCTTTTCCTTGCTCTCATCATCCATATATACTTGTCAGTAACCCAATTTCAGATCCAATCTGGTATAAAATTTGGCTCTTCCTAGACAGTCTAGATAGTCATCAATTCTAGGAATGGGGCACTTGTCATCCTTCCTGACCTCATTTATACCCCTAAAGTCCACTAATGGTCGCTTGGTACCATCCTTTTTTCCTACCAAAAATAAACGCACTGCCCAATGCGACTTTGATGGTTCTATAACACCCTTTTTAGCATGTCTTGCACATGCTCGCGAACATGTGGCCTTAAATTAATAGCTGTCCTGTGGTATTGTTCAGCCACAGGTGCTGCATCACCTGTATTTATTTTACAGATGAGATAAGGTGCAGTAGTGGGAGGATCATTGGGCAAGCTAAACACATCTCTATACTTAGAGAGACACTTCAGAGCTTCTTCCAACTGATCAGAAGGTAGGCTAGATTTAGCTAACATCTTGTTAAGACCTTCCCTAAACTCTACGTCATCACTTTGAGTTGAGTTAGGTTTAGCTTGAACTGCACGAGTTTGCAGCTTCTCGACCTCTTCAACTATCTTTCCTACCATTCGATCTTGGTTGAAAATATTGCATAACACAGAATTAGTATAGCCAATCATTTGATTTTGTTTCAAGTGGCATCTTGATCCTGTCCTATTTGATATCATTACTACAAAAAATCATTCTTAGTACCATCCCCTATGGTGCTATCTATATGGAACCTTTTCTCTTCCTCTTGGGACTGTATTATGATCCCATTGAAGCGATTTTGGCCTACCTTGTCCCAAAGCTTCACTCTGACCAGTATATCAGTACCACTCAGTAAGTAGACTTGATTGGAACTTACCACAGGTACTGAAGCCTTCAAAAGACAAATAATTGGCTGACATTGATCTGCAGAATAACCTGCAGATTCCGGAGCTCTCATGGTCATGACCTCTCCGAAATTTGTATGAGGCTGTTTTGGTGTCATGTATATCTTTTGCTGTTTATTATTAAGGGTCATTGTCTTGTTTCGGAGGTCTATTCTGGCTCCTATTTGAGGCTGAGCCAAAAAGTCTGTTCCCAGTATGACATTTTTACCTGCTTCCAGAATTACAATTGCTTTTACCGGGAACTGTCCACACAGGGTATCCATCCTAAATTGAATATACCCATGGGCTTGGATTGTCTTACCATTGGCTACAGTAACATTTAGTATCCTTGGATACTCAGTGTAATCTGGATGCAAAGTTTCCTTCAGAAACTTGGCTGATGTGACTGTACACTGAGCTCCTGTGTCAATGAGAGCCAATGTTTTACGCCCTCCTATTATAACCTCAACCTGAAATGGGGCTGTTTTTTAGGTTATATGTCTAGCAATTGTTGCTCCTGAAGACTGGTTGGTGTGCCTCTTTTTATCACCTGAACCGTTGGTACCACAGTTTGTGCTGTGATAGCATTCATTTAGACAATACTGCCCAATACCACATTAGAGCAATACACTCTCTGATCTACCTCTAGAAAAGGATTCATTTGTGACTGCCTTGCAGCCATCACACTTGAATAGTCCTTTTGGGGTTGCTGATTTGTGAACTGACCTTGATTTAGAGTTTGAGTCAGTCCCTTATTAGCTTGAGTTGGCTGATTTTGCTGTAATGCAGCCTGTTCTTGGAATCGCTGCATCTGTTTGTATTGTTTCTGAAGTTCTTTCTGCCTCTTGAATTCAAGGAATTCATTACATTTGGAATTTTGTTCAAAATTCTCATGGTTATTTTGGTACATGATAAGCACCTCTGCCTCTGCTATTAAAATTGGCATTCAGGTAACCTCCTCTACCTATGAAGCGACCTCTAGCAAAATTGTTAAAACCTCCACGGTTGAAAGTTTGGAAGTTAGCTCTACCTCTGCTCCTGTGTTCAGACAGAATTCTTAATGTCCTGCAGTCTGCAGTATTATGGGTTATGTTCTTATGGAACTCACACCATGGCTTTGTGGGATCTTGGGAGACTTGACCTCCCTGTCTATTGCAGGGTATGGCCACATCAGACTAATTTTTCATATGTCTGTTATCAACCTTTCGCTGTAGCTGGTCGAGTTTTTTTACCAATTGTACCATTTCCTTAGAAATTTTTAAAAATAGAGATTCCTTCGTACCTTTTTCAGTTTGAGCCCTGGAGGCTTCCCAAAACTGGAATCTCTTTCATTTCAGGTGAATCACTCCTAGACCTTTCGGTTTGTACTGGCACTTGATTACCTGAATTTTGATATGGCTGCGGGAATCTTTTTCTCTGGCTCTGTTGAAAAACCTCTGACTGATTTCTCATGGCTACTGCAAGTTCAGGATCTTGTCGACTGTGCACGACTACCTCATTAATCTCAATTGGATCCCCTTGAGTACCCTTTGGCCCATATTTTTTGAAGGCATTTGGATATCTGAGTTGGATATCATGAACTTCTACTACTAAGTCATAACCACTTCTAAAATTATGCTTAGAATTTTTCAGCTCAGACTGAAATGAGGGATTACTTTTATAGACAAAAGTATCAATAATCAGCCTTTGCTTTGACTGATTTTGACTGAAATCTCCCTTTACTAGTTCCACTAAAATACTGACTCTCCTTAAGAAGTCAACAGCCTGTTCCTTGGGTTTTTGTTGGATCTCAAATAACTCTCTCGTGAGCATTTCTAGGTTACATTCTGGCGCAAAGACATTATTTATGGATCTCCTGGTATCCCTATAGGCCATGTTTTCACTTGCAACAGCCTTCAGCCTGCCTTTAGAAAGCCTCAGCAGTGCTTCATACTTTGCTGACTCGGGTGTATCTCTACTAAATTCCCCTTCTAAAGCTGCTAAGAAGCTAAGCACCTGCTGATTTACCATACCTTCTTCCAAAAGTTTGGGTAACACACCTTTAATGATATTCCTTACAATAATTTCTTGTGCCAAATTAGTTGCTGGCATTTCCCTCTGATCATACGCTGCAGTAAGAATAGGATCCATATCAGAGTTTAATGACTGCAACATAATTTAGTTTGGATCTTGTTGAGGTGGTACACCTTGATTTGATGGTAAGTTATCTCCATATGGAAAACATACCAGTTAATCTGGTCTAAGGGTATTTGGATCAACAATATTTCCTCTGCCATCATAGACTACTCTAGTTAAAGTTGGATACTTCGGAGCTAGTTGGTTGTGATTCTGACTGCCTACCAGTTGATTTGTTCCCTCGAATTGAACTTCTCTAGGTAGACCTCTCCAACTTCTGGGCTCAAAATTTGGTCTCTGCTCTTCATTGGCTTTCAGCCTATTACTAGGCCCTGCACCATCATTTGTTTCAGCTAAGAGGTGATTATCTTTTTCTGCACCCTTGTTACATGGTCTAACCTGTCTATCCAGCTCCTGTTGGCAATTTTTGGCTTCCCTTTAGTTATCTTCCACGGTGGCATTTGCAATGATGTCGAATAAAGCCTCGACTGTTCCTTTTAACTCATGGTGCTGCATTGCCATTTCCGCATCGGACATTACTGGGGCTTTTTGCAGTAGCCGGAGTCACTCCTGGTCTCATTGGATCCACTCTAACCATTGCCATTAAGTTTCCAGATCCAAATTGTTCAAGTTGGGTCAAACTTTGGGTGAGACAATATCCCATTTTGGTCATGCCAATTCGACCTTTGGTGGTGATTATTTTACATTTGGAGGTGGTTGGCAATGGGCATCTGGATTGGGATTCGCCTGACCTGCCTGTTGTGAATTTAAGGCAATTGTTGGCTGGCACACCATAGGCACACATACATCTTGGGGCGTAAAATGCATTGCTTGCTGCTGCAATGGCCGAACCTTCACAGGAGTCTGATCTGGGATCACTGGTTCAGGAGCAGCATGGCATTGCTGATCTCCTTCTCCCAAATTCAACAAGTTTTCAGCACTCGCCTCTCTGGGCCATGATTTAAACTATTACTTCTCAGTATCCTTCCATTTGGCATTCTAAATCCTGCTAACTTTCAATAGAAACCTGGTGGGTACTCTTTTTCCCTAGTCTGACTATGAAGTTCCATTATGAGGAGTTAAAAGCCACCACATGTTGTGCAAGTCTCTCCTTAGGGTTTAAAAAAAGAAAGGTTTGGTTTGGGCTGAACTGGTTAGAGCTAGTCCTTGGCTAGGCCTCAGATATGGTGCAACAGTTCTTCCCCCAGACCTAGCAACAACAATACTCACTTACCTCTTATCAGGGGGCCTCACAATGGCAGAGGAAAATATATCCCCAGGAAGGAACACTACTTGAAGGATCCCTCGATAGGTCTTCCTTCTGCTTAACATCTGTAAGTAACAGGCACCTGGGCCCATGGCCCTTCCCTACTTACTGTATATGATGCTAATATCAAATACCAAATAAATAAACAATTATTACTAAAGAAGGTGGCTGAACCACTATAGAAATATGTAAATTCAAGACATGTGCTGGGTAAACGTTTATTGTGGACACTGGCATAAAAATACCCAGAAAATATCATAAAAACCAACAACAATGATTTCATCATCATTTTTCCTTCTTTCTGTGGTGCCCCCTTGCTATGCAAATTGTCTGTGCCACCAGTCATCGACTTTGGGGATTTGCATGTTGACTTCCCAATGGCAGCTTCACCAGCAACAAGGTGCATTATTTCATAAAAACTATAGATGTCATATGTAAAGCATCGGATTAAAACATAGTTCGATTTTGCATATCTTTTTGTTTTGAACCCCAAATTAAAGCAAAACAGTCATAGAATTTTTTTACAAGTCGGTTCCCTTCCAAATTATGGTCCAAACTGGCATTTTTGGACTGATCAAGATACCAGCTATACAGATTAGTTCAAAAATCCAGGCACTCATGGCATTCAGGAACTCATTTGCATAAAATCTCCACACATCTCACATAGTCCTTGTCACTATAGAAAAATCCTACCTACTTCAAGAATCGAATCTGGTCCACCAGCCTATGGACTTGATGCGTTTACCACTATACAATTTCACCAGAAAGTATGAACACTATATTTGTTCAAGACCCTTGATACTATTTTAACTAACAACTTCATTTGGAAGAGCCTCAACAGCGCTGCACCCTTTGGTCGCAGCTGCTGTACTCTAAGCCTAAGCCTAAGGAAAATTTTGAAGGAAAAATAAATGTCTACTCACTGGTCACTGAAATCCATGCTCAACTAAGAAACAATTCATATACAATAATTAGGCTGTAGGCTGGGAACCGACTTATAAAATTTAGCCGAAAATTTTAAAGGAAAAATAAATGTCTACTCACTAGCCACAGAAATCCATGCTCAAAATTAACAAACAACTCATATACTGTAACTAGGCTGAAGGCCGGGAACCCACTTATAAAATTTAGCCCGGTCATATCCGACTTTGAAGAATCATCTATAACTACAGTCATATAACTTACTTTTAATTATGCTGTTTTTATTTTTTTAAAGAATTTAACACTTAAATTGGAACAATTTCGACAATGAACGTGCTTGGAAACGATCATTTCTTGATTTTTGGGAATTTACCATTGACAGTAGCATTAGTAACCACTGACGACAGTTTTTTTGCAAGAAATATAATTTTCCCATCTATACAGGGGGTCTGTCAAAGCTGTTCCCAAAAAAATTGTCAAAAAAATGAAATTTTGTATTTTCATTTTGGGATTAAGTTATGAGGGCACGTAGGAATTTTTTGTTGTCAATACACAATATTAATTTGTTTCCATCCATTTTCTCCCAAAAACAGAATGCAAATGGTGTTTTACTTAGATTTGCAAGCTGCTTGTTCGATGACGGGTTTACATTCTTACGATTTTGCTTCCAATGCTTGCTACTTTTTGCTTTATGACGCCCAAACTAATATGACTGTACAAGATCAACTCTGCCAAGACGCTTATCAAAGTGATCCGATCTATCGAAGCTTTTTGCCCGACTTCAATTCACTTTCGTCATTATCAAGCGTGAGTAAAAGTCGTTGTCTGTGTTAAACTTCTAAGATGAACATTCCACTGGCCAGAATTCACTGATATTGGTTGTATCTTCCATGCTCACTATTGTCACTTTCTTTTGTTTCACTTTCATCTCTAGTCATCTACGTGTTGTTCACTAAGCTGTTTTTGTCTAGATCTCGAAAGCAATTGAGAATGAGAGTTATCCAGTGATGTATCGCTACAATGGAACTTGCCACACATTATTAGCTGCACTCGAATACTCTTCAAGCTGTACAGCTGTAAAAGTTATTTCTGCAGTTTGCCAGTTGGGTAAGAACTACTGTATTTATTCTAAACTTCCCTTCAATAGAATTCGGAATCTAATATCATCTGCTTCAAAGTCCTAAAAATTTAGAAAGAGACTTATGACAGAAACAATGCGCTCTAATAGGAGTTATGAACATGATCGTCGTTTCCATCAAATTTTCCTCAAAAATCAGGCTCAATCCATTTTCAAATGAGCCGCCAAACACAAAAATAAGTGATCGAGGAAATCCGTCTTCTGGTGATGACCTGTTCTGTTCTAATTCAGTACACATGGAAAATGAAATGATCGATCTCCTGAAATTTTGTGAAATTTCAAGTTGATGATGACGCGACAAAAATTAGATCACGCGGGTTTTATAAGAAAATACGGTTTTCAAGGATTTACTTCTTGTGCGAGGTGTTCCAGAATTTTATGTGAGGGGTGTACAGAACAAAGGGCTAAACACAATCAGAAACAAAGCCCGGCAATTCGATTTTGAAGAGAAAACTTCATTAAATATCGCGTTAATATCCATAAAGCCCTATTCAGGAGTTATCCAGGATTTATGTCGCCGACAATCGGCGACAGTCGGCGACTGCACTTCTGACTTCCACTTTATTGTCCATGTACCAAAGTGCAGTTTTTTGTTGCACAGGCTAATTTGTCTAATAAACCAACGATCACATAGCTCAACAGCTCATTTTAAATGATTGCACGGGAATATCTATGCAAGTTCGAAAACCATCGTTCTTCCTCCTGCAACACAAATGCACTATTCAAAATGTACAAATCTTCAACGTGTTTTTAAATTTTTTCTTTAAAAGAAAAGTTTTTATCTGTACAAATTATGAATTTACTCAACATTTCTCTTTACCAACAGGCTGTCTGTGTTCGAGAAGTAGGTGTACTATGAATTTGCTTGTACTCTGTTTTTCTTTACTTTTTTGTTTGACTGTGCATTCAAATTTATGCAAAAGAGAAACTTTAGAAAATTCAAGATGATCAATAACAAGCTTACTCTGTAAATTGCACTCTCCTCCATTAGGATTCACAAGTAACATATTTTAAAAAGATGATGTTTTCTGAATTTATCCTATGTGTTTCATTTTCATATAAAATTTAAATTTACACTCGCATTGTATATAAATTTCCACATTCTCTATTTTCTCTTACAATCAGGTTGTCACTTTTTCCTTTCACATGTGCTTTGTGGGGATTTGGTTATACTCATTATGTTGATTTAGTTGATCTAAAATCAAGCAAGGAAACGAAAAAAAGAAAGATAAGCAAAACAAAATCAGAAAGAGAAAAAGAAATTGAGACAGGAAAAAGAAAGAAAAGAACAGAAAGAAAGAAAAATGAAAAAAAGAAAAATGAAAAAAAGAAAAATGAAAAAAAGAAAAATGAAAAAAAGAAAAATGAAAAAAAGAAAAATGAAAAAAAGAAAAATGAAAAAAAGAAAAATGAAAAAAAGAAAAATGAAAAAAGGAAAATAAAAAAAATAAAAATGAAAAAAAGAAAAATGAAAAAAAGAAAATGATTTGAAATATGTAACTAATAAGAGGAAGATGGCGTATATGAAATACTAGTTTATTAGAAAATGCCCCGATGGGGCAGAAAAAAGAAGAATATGCTTGCTTCAATAGTTGCCGTACTAGAAAAAGAAGTGGACTAGATTTTTGAGAACCTTGGTCAAAGTTTGAAAAAATTCACTTTCTTTATATTGAATTTTCATTCTTTCTCAAAATAGTTTTTCATGTCTGTGAAAAAGTATTTTCTGCAGCATCGTGCATTTTGTCCGTCCCCTAGCATCGACTACAGTAAAATTTTTCTATATAAAAATTATATGCACATGATTTCGAATGTAAAGAAATGGTAAACCAATAGCATTTTAACTCACGACCAATTCAAAACTCCTGTTTCTCACACTTGCTGAAAAATAGTTAGGGAGGCATATTACAGTCATTTTCAGAACTATAAAAAAACCTGAGATTGGTTGCACTAACCCAAAATGAGGATAATCCCAACATCGGGATTAAATTAATGATCCTGAGTTTAAGTTATTCACAATGTCCAAATTATTTTCTTTCAATGCACAAACCATACTCACTTCAGGATTAACTAATACTGAGCTTTAAGTTCGAGTTTGGGAATTGCAGAAATTTTTATATTTATTTGCTTTAGAGATAAGAAGATTATGCGAAAATGTTAGTGCAACACGACAGCTCGAGCTGGGGATAATCTCGACATTGAGCTTGTTATAATCCTGATGACATTACAATTATACCGAGCTTGAGATCAAACTGAATCACTTTTTTGTTCGAGATCATCTAAAGCTCGAGCTCAGACCCCTTTAGTGCAACTGGGCCTTTGTTACAGTCATTGGGCACTGATATGCAAATAGGAGAACAGAGTAAAGCATACAAAAACGCTCCTGATTCAGCCGTGCCCATATTAGGAGTGTGGAATCCCGTACCCCGTTCTCCCGGACTCTACTGGCACTCCCACGGCAACATAACGACTTTTTTGAAAGCAGGATCGGAGCGACAAAGATGGGTGAAATTGCTTCCCATTAGCAATCCTGCAAAAAGCGCTCTTTCTGCAAATTTCAGTTTAAATCCAAAAACTGTGAATGATGCTATTTTGTTCAATAGTTAAATAGAAGAGAATGAATTTGTTTGTAGCTTGTAATCAGTACAATTAACAGTGTGAATTCTGTGTGATATGTTATATAAGATGAATGAATCAAACATATCTTGCTCAATCGATTTAGTTTTGAGAAGACTTTGTGCTGCAGCTCTTTTTCTGAAAAAGCTGAATGGGATTTTATGTGCCACTTTCCCACATGATTCCTTTTTTTGACACCAAATTCAGTAAAAATGTTTAACACAGCTGGAAGCAAACATGTTTGAGAAAGGACATGGGGGTATAAACTTCCGCAAGGGTTTTGAAACTGGAAAATTTGTTATGCAAAAAATTTTGTTGTCAACTTTTTTTGAATTTTTTTTGTCTCAAAAAACGCCAAAAAACGAAGATCCACGCCAGTACCCTCCGAAAATATTCAGGATTGCACATGCTTGGTTGGAAAGTGTATTGATGCACTCAGCTGCAGAATATAGTTTTTCACAGGCATGGAAAATTTTCTCGAGAAGGAATGAAAATCCAATATAAATAAAGTGAATTTTTACCAACTTTGACCCATGTTCTCAAAAATCTAGTCCACTTCTTTCTCTAGTATGGCAACTATTGAAGCAAGTATATTCTTCTTTTTTCTGCCCCATCGGGGCATTTTCGAATAAACTAGCTCACCTCTTTTTAGTGGGCCCCAACCATGCACGAAAACTTTCAAAGAAGCACATTGAAGTTTTAAAAGTGGTCATCTTCACGTCAAAAAAACAATAAAAAAGAATCTTCAAGCTACGACTTCTCACTTTCGGTAAAAGTAAAAGATGTGTACACCGTATAGAACTTAAAACACGTTGTAAACAGACTGAAAGGTGACCATATCTGTTGAATTCCTAATGGTCTAGAATCCTTCAACCCAAAAAATCGCAGAAATACCTTTGTTTACACAAATGACTATTTTTCGTGTAAACTGACTGCATCCATTGAATTCCCCATGGTCAGCAACACCTGCCCTCAAAAATCGAAGAAATACACTTGTTTACGCTCAATATATATAAGTGTGTAAAGTGATCACATTAATTAAATTCCCAGTGATCAAAACCCCATTCCGGAGAAAAATGTACACCCGGGATAATTTTTTTGCGTAGAGTGATCGCATTCATTAAATTCCCCGTGGTCGAAAACCCCTTCCACAAAAAAAATCACGAAAATACGCTTGTTTACACCCAGGATAGTTTTTTTTATGTGAGATGATCGCATTCATCAAATTCCCTGCAGTTGAAAACCCCTTCCATAAAAAATCATAAAAATATGCTTGTTTACATCCCAGATAGTTTTCTTTGTGTAAAACGATGATCAATTGAATTCTCGACAGTCGAAAACCCCTTCCACCAAAAATCATGAAAATACGCTTGTCTACACCCTGGGTAGTTTTTTATGTGAGATGATCGCATTCATCAAATTCCCCGTGGTCGAAAACCCTTTCCACCGAAAAATCACGAAAATACGTTTATTAACACCCAGGATATGTCTTTGTGTAAAGTGATCGCATTCATCAAATTCTCCGTGGTCGAAACCCCTTCCTACAAAAAATCACGAAAATACGCTGGTTTACACCAGGGATAATTTTTTGTGCAAAGTGATCACATTCATTGAATTCCTCGTGGTCGAAAATTCCCTCCTCAAGAAAATTACGGCAATACGCTTGTTTGCATCCGGGATAATTTTTTTGTATAAGGTGAGGACATCTATTGAATTCCCGGCGGTCGAAAACTCCCTCCACTGAAAAATCACAGAAATACGCTTGTTTACACCCGGGAGAATTTTTCATGTAAAGTGGCCGTGTTCATCAAATTCCCAATGGTCGAAAACCCTTGCAGAGTAAAAATCCCGATAAAGCTACTGGTTCAATTGTAAATTATTGTTTTGAAGCAGTAAGTATTATATTACAAATTTGGGGAATTTGGCGTTTTCCGGGACTTTGGACCACCACATAATTGAATTGAGGCCATATTTTAAAAAAATTAAAAATCGCATTTGAGATTGGAGCTTGGATATGGCACACACATTGCTCGGCATGGTGGAACTGGGAGGCCTTAAAAAGTGCGTTTTTTGCATGTTTTTGGGGCTCCACCGAGCACCACTTGCAGATAGAGACGAAATGCGAAATGAAAAAAGGCACCCCATAGTTTGTCCCTATGCCCGAAATTATGAAAAAAACCCGAAGGTTCTAGCTCTTACCGTTTGTGTTCTAGGGTGGGGGACATGAAATTTGGGGGCCAAGTATATTATAGATTGACGCTATCGCGCCACCTATGATTGTAAATTATGTAATTATGTAACCTATAGTCTCTTTTTCTGGAAATGCATGTGAATAAAAAAGTGAGAAGCATGCATCATTTTATATCTCTATAATTTCCAGAATCTACTCAACTAATCCTCACGAATTTTTTACTCCAAAAATCCTATTGTAAACGGTTTGTGTAAACGACTTTTAAACAAACATGTTATAAAAACGAACTATACAAATTTCCAATTCTCTTGGAAATCTATTTCTGAAAACGTCATTAATAATACCTCTGGGTAAAATTACAGGAAAAACTTCACTAGGAAAATTTCTGAGTGAATGGCCAAAACTTGTCAATCATGGATTTTTCAGAATGCAGGACCACTTGCAGAGAGAGGCAAAATGACAAAAGGCAGCCCATTGTTTGCCCCTATGCCCGAAATTATGAAAAAAACCCGAACGTTCTAGCTCTCACCGTTTTTGCCCTAGAGAGGGGGAAACATGAAATTTGGGGGCCAAGTATATTATAGGCTGACGCTACCGCGCCATCTCTGATAAAAGATAGTGCTTGCTAGTTTTTCATTCATTTTATTTTTTGAATCTTCTACCACATTCGTTCCATTCTTGTTCTCTCCACTCAATGTTTAAAAGATTATTTTTTCATCAGGATAATGCGAAATTCAGTGGGATTCCACGCCAGGGTAAGATAATAGAGTGATGAAATACAACTGAAATGGAAAATTGAGAAAAAACTATTAAGAGAAGGAAAAAGAAAATCAGAAAGAAATAAAGAAATGGAAAAAGAAAATAGAAAAGCAGAGAGAAAAAAAGACAATGAAAAAGGAAATAAGAAGAAGCACCTTCTTTGAGAACGATCCCCATATCGCCTTGCACTTACTTGAGTTTCACTCTTTAGGGTCAGCTACTTCTCACATAGAATTTTGAGTGAATTCATATTTTCCCCAGATAAAAACTCTTTTTTGAAAGAAAAAATATAAAAACACGTTGAAAAGTTTCACTTTTGTAAAAATGTACTTGTGAATCGTTATGGACGAGAAATGCAGCTTACTGTAGGCTTGTTATGGTCATTACGACTATACTAATTTGCATAAATTTATAAAATTCAATGAAAAGAAATGCACCTAATATCCATTCTTCTTATGAGAACATTGTTGTTTGTGTCCATTTATAGAAATATGTGCACGGGCATTCTCAGGCCTCACCAGGAGAAAAAAAAGAAAGTGAGCAGTGCCTTTGCACAATGCGCATTTTTTAATGCATTGCTACCGCTCAGTGCATCGATATTTTTGAAAACACAACGGTGCTTTTGCTCTTTGCCCAATGTGCTATGTGCTTCTTCACCGTTCAATTTGTACAATATTTTGCATTGAGCGTTGGATTTGTACATTTTGAATTGCCCATTTGTGTCCCAGGAGGAAGAGTGACGGTTTTCGTATTTGTACAGATATTCCAATGCAATCATTTGAAATGAGCTGTTAAGCTATGTGATCGTTGGTTTATTATGTTGTAGTGTATTTCCACCGATTTGTAGAATTATTCTAGCATTTGTCGTTTTCATGAAGAGGCCGGCAAGTACAAAGTGTAGCAAGTGACGCCGACCATCGAGAGACGTCTTACTGTAGCACAAATCGGCACGCCTGCATTTGGTTTGCTCTCGCACTATTCATGTTATACGTTTTTTCAATGGTTTGCCTCCCCGTGCATAAATTATATTAGTGTTTTCCCCCAGCATGTGGAAACCTTTATATTATTCTCGCCCACTCACGATTTGTATGCATAAGTGTTTCTTTGTGTTAGATAAAATCTGGAGAAGATCCTCTCCTCACTTTCATTACGTAATAGTGAGACAAATTAAGGGACCAGGTTTTCTTAATTTGTGGGGTAACAGTTGTCGGGTTTAAGTACACTAATTAAGTAATTAATCAGGTAAGCATGGGTGTTAGAAATATATGCATTAAGGACAAATTCTGGAACCCACTCCTGCCTCCACTCTCAAAATCCTGACAAGACTAAAATACAACATTGATGACCGCTTGGCTTGCATGCTTCCGTTCCATGCCATTGCGCTGCATCCAACTCTGGTCCCCAATTCTGGAAAATCAACTATGCCCCTCTTGCACCCAGGGTTACCAACCAGGCTTCTATAATTTGCATAAAAAGACGCCAAAAGTAAGCCATACACCGCCTGACCATACACGCCTTCCGTCGCGATCAAGCTTGCCAAACACCTCCACCGCCGCGCACGGTGCTTTGAATTTTGATCAGACAATGCTGCTTCCCGCCACACATCCCATGCAAATGGCAGCCCAGCCCTTGGTAAGTCTTCTGCCCACCAACCCACCCTTGTCTCTTTTCAGCAACTCCTCGTTAGATGGGACTACCCAAGCACAACGCCGCCTGGCACCGCCGCATCAGCACTGTCAAATTGGCTTGCACCACCATCTTCAGGTCAAAGTTCAACTACCATCTCCGCCATGTGTGCTAGCACATCCGCCGTATTTCAGATACCCCCACCCAGCACCGCCATGCATGCCAATACTGATCCCACCTTCACCTGCACCGATTCTTCAGATTCTTTCATCAATATTGACCTGCTGCTGGCCCCAACCGCCACCCGAGCACCGGCAAATGATCACCGCAGCAGCCTGGCCATAGCTAATGCAAACGAAGTCCACGATTTTCGATTAGAAGCGTGGGACGCCCTTGAGCAACTTAGCACTGCTGCAGCACAAATCACCAACAATGTCCCGATGGTTCAAACTATACATCAAATTATCAGTGCAGTTTCAGACCAATTTCAAGCCCAACAACTACACGTCCAACGCGAAATTCCAGAACAAGTTCAAGCCACCAATGCATGTTTCACTGCCCTCGTTGAACAGATGCAACCATTAATTTCTACAACCACCACCAGCGCCATAGCCTGTAACAACCTACTGACATCTAGACCACCACTGGTGACCTCACGGTTTCAAGGCGAGGAGCCGCATGATATCTATATCCCTAAGGACACTCTCTGTTATACTGAACCCGCTTTGGTCTTTGGTCGCCCCCAGCACACATTAAACCAAGGGCACCATCAATGGACACCTTGTACAATAACAAATTTTCCTGCACCGCCCCTGGTGAAGACGAAATTTCCTGTGCTGCACCTCAATGATGCCCGCCGCCCGCAGTCAACCCATTCAGATTCTCGGACTACCCATCCGAAGATTATTATGATTACCTGCAACCTCATTTCAAATTGCCGCGCATGTCTCACTGAGAAGAAGATAGCTGAATCAAAACAATTGTCGGTAATATGCACCTGCTGGTAATTGATGGCTCCGCAACCAATAAGCACCTCCTACGTTTCTTCATTCGCCTTGAAAACGAATTCGGATATGACACGTTGAATCACATAAAGATGAGTGCACTCCGCCACCTTACCCACGATACGCTGAGCAATATGATTCAAGATATGATGTGGTATGAGGACACAAAAAATTTCCTTATGTTCCAATTGGCTCCTGACTGCAATCAAATGACTCTCAAGGGGGAACTCACATCCATCACCCCCCAAGTTGGAGAGGAACCCATCGCGTTTTTGAGTAAGGTGATGACCTATGTTCAGTTGTTGTACCAAGATGAGGACCAAACTTTTCAGCACAAACAAGTAACTGACACATTTTTAACTAAAATGCCTGTTTTCTACCAACTGACTATTGGAGAGCAAGCAAAAAATTTCACAAACGTTCAACAGTTGGCCAATGCCATCGCAAAAGCCCGCAGTGTCCTCAATGCCACCAAAGCTGAATTCAGAACTGCGGACTGACTTATCCTCCTGAATCAGGCCGAGCCAGATGCCCCTGCCCCATGATCACCTCAACCTTTCAATCGTTGTTTTGACAGCTGCCCCAGCATGGATCACTCTCAGGAATGCTAGTGCAACCGCACACCTTCCCCTGATCACTGACCGCAAAATATGATGCTGACACAGAACAAATTTGTTTCTTTCACCCACTGCAATCAAACCTGTAAGCACAATGGCAGCCGCGAACCAAGATGCTATTAGAACAACTGATCCAACATTGAAAGCGCAACCAGGAAGAACGCCAATCCTGACAGCACCCCGAGGAATATCAATCTAACACCCACCACCAGATTCCTCGCCAACAATCCCAACCACCGGATAACTACAACAACCGTTTTGACTGCTCCGCAAGCCGCCACTGACAGCACCCTACTCAGTATCAATCCACAGGTCTTTGGTGCGACGCTCACAAAACCCGAACCCACAATGCCGAAGATTGTGTTTGGCCCAAATGGCAAAATGCTCAATGGAATAACCGTCAGGACCACCTTATGCCGCCCAACCATCAGTGCTCCATTTTTGTCCTAATTCTAATGATATACGGGGACAATGCGAGTGGAGACCAGGTTGCGGAGCACCCCCTCAAAGAGGTTCAAACATCTCCCGCAGGCCTTCCAAATACCAATCAAGCTCAGCATCCCCAACACCCAGGCACTTATTGATACTGGCACCCAATGCTCCATGTTATCCTCAGGCCTTGTCAAGCGTGCTTTCGACAAGCAATCACTTCAGCTCCCTATATGTGGCAAAATCAAAGTCACCAACAGTGCTATCATCAACACCCATGGCCCAGTTGTAGTTACCATGGAGTTCGCTTTCGGTGAACATATGGAACATATGATCAAATGCGTAATTCTCGACGATGACAATAATGATCAATATATCATTGGCACCAATTTCCTAGGGCATCCTGATATCCACCTCAACTTCAAAGATAATTATATCGAAATCCAAGATGTCAAGCTACTGCTCAAAGTAATCATGTCGGTTTGCCCACAAACAGAGCCAGAAGCTGAGCATTCTGGAAGAAATCCCCGAAACAGAAAGAGTAAGTTTTTGTCATGATAAATCGGATACTTCCAGCTAACCAGAAGAAATCGAAGCTGAGCAACCTATATGGCTAGCTCAACCTAGTCCACACCAATGGCCGCGGTGGCGGCTGGAGGTCATGGAGCTCGCCAAACCTATCTTCCTTGTGGCTCAAGCATCTGTCCCCATTTCCCCAGATTGCCAGCAATGGGTAACCAGCACCGTTTTCCCGTCAACAATTGTTACTATTCCTGATGTGATTGTCCAACCATTGACCACCAATAGCATTGAACCAGAATTCCCAATCGAAACCGGGATTGTCAACATCACCAACGGTAATTGCCTGCTGCTATTTTTCAACAACACGTCGAACTGCATCAAGCTACGCCCTAACCAACTTATCCTAGTAGCAAAACACATGCTAGAATATGCCAAAATTTCCACCAATCGTCAAGTAGCAACTGCCGCTGCCGACTGTGATTTAACAGACCACCAACCAGCCACCCTTGACAAATCGCTTCCATGCCATATGGACCACCAAAAATTGGATTTTGCCTTGAACAAGATGACCGCCAAAACATAGGTCACCACTGCTCAAAAAACAACTGCCCTCCACATGCTACGACAAAACTGTGACGTCTTTAGCCTCCCCAGCAACAAACCGACTTTTACGAACGAGTTGACCATCAGCATCGACACCAGCACTGCAAAACTGGTATCTCGCCACTATTACCGCACTGGGATGGAACAAAGACCCATCAACCGCCACCATGTTCAAAAGATGCTCGACAACAATTTTATCCAACCATCCCACTCACCCTGGGCTGCACGGCTGTTCCTTGTGAAGAAAAAAGATGGCTCTTGGGGACCTGTCATAGACTAACCCTGAATCAATGACATTACGCCCAGTGACAAATTCAAAAATTCCGCACATTGACAATTACTTGGATGTGATGGGCAAAGCAAAATTCTTCACCACACTCGATCTCAAGGCTGGGTACTGGCAGGTACCACTCGACAACCACTCCCGTGATAAAATAACCTTCATCTGCCAAGAAGGTTTCTTTCGGTTCAAAGTTTTGCCATTCAGTTTGAAGAACGCACCTGCCGAATTTCAACATTTAATGGAAAGAATTCTCCGCCCTTATATTTGGAAAATTTGCCTCATATATATTGATGATATTATCGTTTTCTCGAATTCCTTCGAGGAACACTTGGAACATTTGCAGATTATTTTCGATGCCCTTCATGCTGCTAATTTAACGCTCCACCCCAATAAATGCAAATTCCTGCCACCCCAAGTGAAATTCCTGTGATATCTCCTTAATGCCAAAGGTATCACTGCCGACCCCAAAAAAGTCAAAGCAATTGCGAAATACAATTTCCCCCAAACCAAAAGAGGTATGCAAAGTTTTTTAGGCCTTATACAATGGTGCAAATGCTTTATCCCGCATTTGGGGACACTATCAAGTCCGCTTTACGTGCTCCTCCCCCACCACTCGAACTATCAATTTAATGATGATCACAAAAATGCATTTGAAGGTATCAAGAAAGCTTTAACCTCCTCGCCTTTCCTCCGTTACCCAGTGCAAGATGGCAAAGCTCAATTCATCATACAAACTGACACCAGTAAGACCACCATGGGAGCAATTTTGTACCAGGAAAACGGCAATGATCAATAGGTTATCGCCTACAGCAGCTGCTTGCTCACCGACGCAGAGACGGGATACAGTACAATGGAGCGCAAATGCCTCGCCATTGTCTACAGTTTCCAGATTTATCGCCACTACATATATGGTCAAAAGGTTATCCTTCGCACCGATCACAAGCCGCTCGAATGGCTCAAAGAAGAAAAACACTGCAATTCGCGACTCCAACAGTTCACTATCAATCTTGAAGATTACAATTACAAAGTTGAATACATCAAGGGTAAAGACAACACTTGCGCTGATTTCTTGTCTGGAAAGGATGACCACAAGAAACCACCAGCTCCATGTACTGAAGATTTAGCTGCCGAAATTTTCGATCCCAACTTCTCCCCTGCTGGTGCAATATCCGATGCCAACCTGATGGTAACTGATATACTCCCAGTGGCAGCCTCACTGCACAACAAAATTGGTGCCTACATCAACGCCGTCACCCATGCAATGACGAAGAAACCCATCAGTCAACCCACACTCTCTGATCACATGCCATTGGGGGCCGACTACGTGCCCCCTCCGGTTGAAGCCATAACCCTCGCCTCCCACAAAGAAGTCACTCAAGCGCAAGCTGCCGATCCCGCCATTATCAAAATTGTTGCCACCATCCAAACTGGCAATGCCGCGAAACATCCTCCTGTTTTCTTCACTGAAGACAGTCTTTTGTATCGCCAGGTCAAAGACAACCGTGAGCTTGTCATCCCGGCATCCATAGCGACCAAATGCTACACCAGTTCCACGGGGCAAAAATATTGAACCACCAAGGCTCTAATCACATGCTGGCAGCCATCAAAGCTCATTTTTGGTGACCTTGAATGGAAGAAGCTGTCTGCGAATGGATCAAATCCTGCAAAATTTGCCAGTTGACATGGCCGCGAATGCTGCCGCTGCCACTTCTATTGCCAATACAACTGACGCACCCATTCGAAATTGTCGCCACTGACATAGTGAATATATCGCAGGTAGGTGAAAAACGCCCATATATTATTGTGTTTCGGGACTACTTCACCAAATGGGTTTCCGTGCACCCCATCCCTGATCAAAAGGTGTCAACCATCATCAAATGTTTAATGAACAATGTTGTCCTTACTCATGGCAGCTTGCTTGTACTCCTTTCTGATCAAGGTGGATGCTTTACCTCGAAATTGATGCACAATATCTGTGAACTACTCGAAATCCATAAAGTCAAAACCATGGCCTACCATCCCCAATGCAATGGCATAGTTGAGTAGTTTAATCAAACCCTCATCGCACAACTAAAGAAATATACTGCTGACAATCCGGACAACTGGGAATGCTACCTGCCCTAGGACGTTTTCGTCTACAATGCAATGCCTCATACGGCCACACACCATTCACCTTTTAGTCTATTACGAGGATACATACCACACATAACCTTCGACTATGACCATACATGCACGTGGGTGGGTTTGGGGGGGGGAGTTTTGACCCCCAGCAGATTTTTATTGACCCCCAGCAGATTCTTGCTGACCCCCAGCAGATTTGACACCCCCAGCAATAATTGAGAAATTGATAAAGAAAAATGAACAAGAGAGAAGAGAAAGTCATCATAAAAATGGAAATGATGCTGTAGTTTAAATTTTTTCTAAACAAGGCATACTTGATCCCAAAGGAGTAACGTTATAACTTTAAGAAGTGCATTCTACGATAATTATTCTACATATCTGACTAAAATAGTTGTAAGAATGTGCTGTTCGGACATTAGAATACCTTTCTTTCATTATCATGAATGAAAAAAAATTTCGTGTTCCACCCCCTGTTCTGGCTGACCCCCAGCAGAATTTCTATGCTGTGCATGTATGACTATGACTAGGCCCAATGACTGACCTTGCCGCTCAATTACGACACATATCAGCACATCATCATGCAAGTGCAACTCAAAATGCATGAAACAATCAAGACTAACCTCCAGAAAGCTGCTACCATCAGCAAAGCATATTTTGATCAAAAAGCCCATGTACGCAACTTTTCCGCTAATGACCTTGTTTTACTGACCAACACACGCAAAGCCAATAAAATCCAATCCGACTTCATTGGACCTTTTATCATCATGGAAACGTCCCGCATTGCTGAAAACGTCATCACTGTGGATTCGCTTCATGCGCCCACCTGACCACAAAATGTCTCCACGCTGCATTTGAAACCATTCATCCTGCGACCAGCTAAAGACATCTTTGACCTTGAAGCAGGGGTCCACACAAGTTTCACACTTCACAGCCACAATAAGTTTGATTCAAAATTAATTCATGATAGGGCACTCGCCACCCCGAGTTGTACATAATTTTGGCCCTTTTGTTTACTTTAGATCATGGTGACAGCCTTGACAAGTCACCGGCTACGCAACTCAGTGTAATCGGCATAGATTACACTATTTCCCCTTGACTCCCCCATCAACGCAAGCCCTACACTGACTTTACACCATCGTCATTCCCACTTTCTTGAGACCCAATATTCAACTTGGGTAGGGGTACCTTTTTTAAATTTAGGCTCTGTTCCACACTTGGCCATTCGGTTTACTTCTGTCTGACCCTGGCTGTATTCACTCTCATAAGACCAACTGGGAATGGTTGATTTTAGCTCCCATTAACATAGTGGTGTTTGTAGTGCTTTGCACTAACATTAGTTTACATTTTCTAAACTTTACACTTTCTTCACCTTTCAGAAGTTTATTCTTACTTTAACTCACTTCCATTTTCGCTTTCACTCTGAACAGTCACATTCTCCAGGGGCTCTAAAATTTCATTTAATAAATGAGGACGCCATCTACCTTGTCAGCAACAGATGAGCCCCCACCCTATCACACGCTATCTACGATGGGGAGAACAGCAGCTGCATCAAAACGACATCAGTTTCTGCTTTACTTTTATCTTTGCTTTTATCTTTTATCTTTGCATGCTCTCCCTTTTATACTTTTATCTTTGCATGCTCTCCCTTTTAGCTTTGATATATGTGCATGCGCTCTAATTTATACTTGGGACCCCATGGGATACCTAATCTATGCCGCCCTGCCCTAAAGCCCATGATCAGCCGTGGGGATCGAGTCATCATCAAGCTGTGGCTAACTGTTATGCCACAATCGGCCACTGCTTCGACTGCCACATACATCAACTTTCCCCATCCTGCTTCCTTAGCCCGACCAAGTTGACAAGATGTGCCCGTCTTAAAGACATCACGGCCCAAGTCGCACACCCCCCGGGGAATGCACCTTTCGTTTTGACTCAAACACCACACTCTTCTTGGCTCAACTCTAAAGTCAACCTTCTGCATGGAAAACTTCGTTCCCTCAGCCCCGGCCAACACTTTGTCATGCAGCATATCATGCCTGCTCTTGTTTAGAAAACAACATCAAACATTTGGTATGGACCGCCGACATCGAGTGTTGGTTCCTCTCACTGTTCACCTGGCCACCCGACATGCTATGGCTGCCGATATGCCTAGCACCCGGTTGTTTGGGGGTGGCCCTCGCCACCCACCCCACACCAAATTTCCGGGGCTACACTTTGGTTGGCTTTGACAAGGAATCCATCATGGCTGTGGATATGAAACATTTTAAGTTCACCATCCCCATGCCAGCTGATACCAGGGTGTCTAGCTACCCATGCTACATTCAACTCGCGTTCCTGAACAGTACCATGCTGGTTTTTGAAACTTTCGCTGTGATGCCAGAAGATTGGACCGTGTTATTCTCCCTAGTGAACACACCATCATCATTTTTTTGATGGAGCCGACAATTGGGCGGGAATCCTTAGTATGCAATTTTGCACCAATCGACAAAAGAAGAATAAAGACCCCATCATGAAAGCTATTCACTTTGATGCATACCGCGTAATTCACAACATTGCCATCTCCTCCCGACTCTACGAGCTGGCTTAAAGAATCAGTTTCATTCCGGAGAAGCGCACGCTTGAGAGGACAGTCTCAGCCATGTGGGCTTTTGATCTGTCGCGGCTCATGCTCAAATTTGCGGCTGCGAAAACCACCACTCATCGTATTTGCAACCGGATGTCCTAGCCTATGTGGCCCTCAATGCATTCTATCCAATTCTGCTTTTCCTCGCTTTTGGCAGATAAGGCTTCATTCCAGAAGTCAACAGTGCTCCTTCGTTGTACCCACACAACTCGCCGGAAGCCACCGAAATTGATTGCCTAGCTGAAACCTTGATCGCCACATTCCACAATGTCTCTTTACATGACGTCCTACCTGCTGATGCTATTAACAAAATCTACCTGACAATCTCGCAGGGGGCCTTGCCAGGGATCATGCGGGATGAGGTTATTTCGGCGAATCAATTTTTCATGTATGATTGCACATCCTCCCACCAGGGTCAGTCTTTTTGTTTATGAACGCAACATAATGACTTTCGTGACCTGAAAACCTTGACGCGTACTATGCACCCGAAAGTCCTCACTGCTCTGAAGGCACTGAAAAAGAAAAAGAAGAAGCAAAAGGATGAATGGAACAAATCGCCGGAAGTATCTGATGACGAGGATCCATCACTTCAACCAGAATTGCTCTATTACGATGCCAAATGCCTTCAAGCAGCAGTTGCCTCAGCCATGAAGAGCAGTCTTACGCACCAGCCAATCGAGCTGCTCGGATTCCCTGTCTCGCCCATTTATGAATTGGCAATTCATGACCACATTGCATTTGAAAACGATCCGCCACTCCCCACCGAAGTTGACGATGTTTGGATGGAGCACATAGCAGCCGACCAACCCCTCCACGACTGCACTTACCAGTGTACTCATTATCCTTACCTTCCTGACACCATCATTAGTCTTTTGCAGGTTGATGGTAAATGGTTTCGGTGCCTCACCACAACTATGCTGCTAGCTGCGTTTCTAGCATCACCGTTCTCTGCCGCGGAGCTTGCTTACATCAACGACTTGTTGGCAAGGCATGCACAGTTGCTCGATATGGCCATGCGCACCACTTTCTACACGTGCATGTGGTGCCAGGCCGATGGAAACCCCTGAACACGACTCACTGACTGGATGAATTGCATTCCCGAGCATGAGCCCGCTTTCGACCACAATCCCGGCACGTACATTTGCAACTGTTTTGCCTTACGCCCCATCATCTTGGATGAAGACTTCCACATGGAAACTGCCACCGAGGAAATAAATATCGATGAAACTGACTACATAGCAAACCCCCACAGCCGGTTCCATTTTTACTCTCCTTTGCTCAGCATCATTGATTTCCAGAATTGATTCTCATTTCCGGCACCCATGTATGCATACCCCTTGCCAACTATGGCCTTGGCGCATGGGCTCACCGCCAAAGAATTGCTCGACTGCCCTATGTTGTCGCATGCAGCAGAACCTTCTGATGAAGAACTCCTCAAAACGCCAATTTTTGATCTCAATTTGTCAAAACTACAGCAACCAGCCACCACCCAGGCTCCATCCAAACTGCTCACTACAGCCGATCTTACGGCGTCAGTGACTCAAATCAACCTTAAACTCACGCTTGACAATATTTCGATGTTGGCAGCAGCCCTGTTGGGACAATCAACACCAATTCAGCCCACTGCTATGGATACTGAGACAAATACCGCGACTTCGGATCAAACTTTGACTGATATTCCAGAGGAAACTACCGCTGATCACATAACCACCATGGATGTCGCATCGCAGGAACCCACAATGGATGTAGCTCTGCTGGCACCTGCCGTGGATCCTCGAATATATTTAGCTACTCCAGCCATATTGCCCGGCCCTCTGATGATAGCTACTATTGCTGCCACCAGTTATATTCCCCTTGTTAGATTCTTGCAACAGATTGTTTCACATACTCAATAGAACACTTTGGCCGCCGCTCTTGCTGCCTATTGTTTCCCGCCACCACCACCCCGAATCTTGTTTCCAGAACACCATTGGAGCGATTACCCGGAAGCGCTGCAGGATCAGATATGGCACATCCTGTTACTGCCCATGACTCCTGCACCACCCGTCTCGCAGCCGGTTCAAATGGCTCAAACGGCTCCAATTGTTGCTCAAATGCCACCTCTGCCGACAGCCGCTCAATTGCCACTGACAGTCCCTATTCCGAGTACCTCTGCGCTGAATCTTGATCACCACTGCAAACCAATTTGAAAACCTGCTTGGTATGAGCACTCGGTCAAACGGAAAACTCAACAACAAGAAGATGTCGAATACCGCAAAGCTCATAAAATGCAAACGACAGATGAACCGCACGCCCAATGTACACTGCCGCCCAGTACCTCTTGTACTGAATGGGGCAAGACACCAAGCGAACGTACCACCCGCCGTCACGAGCAGCGCGCCCAACAGAAAGCCTCGGAAACCACCGGTCAAACCAGCTCTAGCACTGGCGAGACAGCACAGCCGAAAATAACAATGACAAAGAGTGCAGTTCTGCCCCAATAAACGCCCCCTGCCCAACATTCTGATAGCCACCCATCACACCACGAGTCACACCATCCTGATGACTGACACCGCAAAGCCACCGGACCTTCCCCGCGCAGAGATACTGCCACTCATGATAGTCGTCAACACGATCACAGCAATGAGGCGCCTGCGCACTGCACCAAAGCGAGCAATCGCCACAGGTGCACTCTACCAGTTTTTACGAACACGAGTATCAGCAAGTTTTCTGCGGCTCACCATCCAAACTAACCATATATATCAGCCTGTTACAACCCACACCGAAATTCAGAAGCGCCTTGATGCCTTAAAGAACCCTCGGCAACCAGAATTCAAGGCCCTGCTACCACCGGCGCCTCTGATAGACAAGGAACAAGCAGTCCCGACTACCGCGTCGCTCTCCAAAAACATGGCATCATTGCTGCCTACCGCCTTGACGTCAACCCTGTCCATAACTACCACATCATTGCTGCCCATAGCCTCGACGTCGGTCCAACCCACAACTACCAGTAGTGTAAAGTCTATCTCGACATCCACCGAGGCCACTCAACCTCAATTGGTCATCACCACACGCCTTGCACTTGGAGCCATCCCCGCGGCCGGTGCTGTGTTGCAATTTCAACCGCAGTTGCTGAGCAAATCAACCACATTACCGAATTACGTTCGTTTCCGGACCACCGATCTGACTTCACATACAATAGTTTTCATCGACTTCACATACAATTGTTTTCCCATGGAGTTTGAAAAACCAATTCCTCAAATTTTTCATTATTATACATTTCAGATAATATATCATTCTAACATATAATACTATAATTTAAATAATTATGGAAACACCTGACAAACGAATAATTGACACTATTATTGACATTGCGTCTAACACGAATAACTGACACTATTTTACTAACATGTGCATGGGCATTTTGAACCAATAAAAAAATTAGCGGTGACCGTTGCTGTTGCCTAATAGAAACTGTACACTGTGAATTTATACCGTACACCACAATTCTGGGCGTTGTTTTGGCACATTTGCATTTGGGCATTTCTACATCTCACTGTTTGAAATCCGCGTGAATGATGCTAATGCACACTAACATTTGTGCATTTCGTTCACTCACCGCCAAGATAATGCGGTGAGGGTTGCTTTTGCACATAAAATGGGCAGTTATATTGCAGAAACTGAAGCGACCCATTTTAATCTCGCACAATGGGTTGATTTTTAATATTGCATAATAACACCGCAATAGGTCTTCTTAACATGAGCGGAGAAAAACATTCACAAAACTGTCTGGGCTTCTAATGACTGTCCTATGATACACGGACACTCAAATTCTCCAGATGATCAGCGGACTGTTCCGCACGTCCTCACATGAAAATATGGAACACTCTGTATATATAAATCAAAGGAAGTTGTGATTCACATGTTTAAAAAATTGCAGAATGCCAATCAGTAACAACTACTTCGACAAAACCGATGATCGACAGCATCACTCAGTCGATTACTGGCACAGCATTTACAGCTACAGGTACATGCAATGCAAAGCTTCTTTTAACAGTTACTGTTTGAATAATTTTGCACTGGCTCCCTTAACTTTAGTTTGTAACAGTTATTAACCTCAAATTTTCAATCATCTTGTTGGAGAGAGATACATGTAGTGCTCAAAAAGAAAAGAAATTTCAGCAAGATGCAGATCAATATAAAGATGAAAAAGATAAAGATAAAAGATAAAGATAAAAGATAAAGGTAAAAGATAAAGATAAAAGATAAAAGATAAAGATAAAAGATAAAAGATAAAAATAAAAGATAAAGTTAAAAGATAAAGATGAAAGATAAAGATGAAAGATAAACATAAAACATAAAGATAAAAGATAAAGATAAAAGACAACGATAAAAGATAAAGATAAAAGATAAAGATAAAAGATAAAGATAAAAGATAAAGATAAAAGATAAAGATAAAGGTAAAAGATAAAGATAAAGATAAAGATAAAGATAAAGATAAAGATAAAGATAAAGATAAAGATAAAGATAAAGATAAAGATAAAGATAAAGATAAAGATAAAGATAAAGATAAAGATAAAGATAAAGATAAAGATAAAGATAAAGATAAAGATAAAGATAAAGGTAAAAGATAAAGATAAAGATAAAGATAAAGATAAAGATAAAG
The DNA here is from genome assembly GCA_963922205.1 of Romanomermis culicivorax. Taxonomy (NCBI): domain Eukaryota; kingdom Metazoa; phylum Nematoda; class Enoplea; order Mermithida; family Mermithidae; genus Romanomermis; species Romanomermis culicivorax. Next base: position 814,136 of record CAWUHX010000033.1, read on the forward strand.
ATAAAGATAAAGATAAAGATAAAGATAAAGATAAAGGTAAAGATAAAGATAAAGGTAAAGATAAAGATAAAGATAAAGATAAAGATAAAGGTAAAGATAAAGATAAAGATAAAGATAAAGATAAAGATAAAGATAAAGATAAAGATAAAGATAAAGATAAAGATAAAGATAAAGATAAAGATAAAGATAAAGATAAAGATAAAGATAAAGATAAAGATAAAGATAAAGATGATAAAGATAAAGATAAAGATAAAGATAAAGATAAAGATAAAGATAAAGATAAAGATGATAAAGATAAAGATAAAGATAAAAATAAAGATAAAGATAAAGATAAAGATAAAGATAAAGATAAAGATAAAGATAAAGATAAAGATAAAGATAAAGATAAAGATAAAGATAAAGATAAAGATAAAGATAAAGATAAAGATAAAGATAAAGATAAAGATAAAGATAAAGATAAAGATAAAGATAAAGATAAAGATAAAGATAAAGATAAAGATAAAGATAAAGATAAAGATAAAGATAAAGATAAAGATAAAGATAAAGATAAAGATAAAGATAAAGATAAAGATAAAGATAAAGATAAAGATAAAGATAAAGATAAAGATAAAGATAAAGATAAAGATAAAGATAAAGATAAAGATAAAGATAAAGATAAAGATAAAGATAAAGATAAAGATAAAGATAAAGATAAAGATAAAGATAAAGATAAAGATAAAGATAAAGATAAAGATGATAAAGATAACGATAAAGATAACGATAAAGATAAAGATAAAGATAAAGATAAAGATAAAGATAAAGATAAAGATAAAGATAAAGATAAAGATAAAGATAAAGATAAAGATAAAGGTAAAAGATAAAGATAAAAGATAAAAGATAAAGATAAAAGATAAAAGATAAAGATAAAGATAAAGATAAAGATAAAGATAAAGATAAAGATAAAGATAAAGATAAAGATAAAGATAAAGATAAAGATAAAGATAAAGATAAAGATAAAGATAAAGATAAAGATAAAGATAAAGATAAAGATAAAGATGATAAAGATAAAGATAAAGATAAAGATAAAGATAAAGATAAAGATAAAGATAAAGATAAAGATAAAGATAAAGATAAAGATAAAGATAAAGATAAAGATAAAGATAAAGATACAGATAAAGATAAAGATAAAGATAAAGATAAAGGTAAAGATAAAGATAAAGATAAAGATAAAGATAAAGATAAAGATAAAGATAAAGATAAAGATAAAGATAAAGATAAAGATAAAGATAAAGATAAAGGTAAAGATAAAGATAAAGGTAAAGATAAAGATAAAGATAAAGATAAAGATAAAGGTAAAGATAGATAAAGATAAAGATAAAGATAAAGATAAAGATAAATATAAAGATAAAGATAAAGATAAAGATAAAGATAAAGATAAAGATAAAGATAAAGATAAAGATAAAGATAAAGATAAAGATAAAGATAAAGATAAAGATAAAGATAAAGATAAAGATAAAGATAAAGATAAAGATAAAGATAAAGATAAAGATAAAGATAAAGATAAAGATAAAGATAAAGATAAAGATAAAGATAAAGATAAAGATAAAGATAAAGATAAAGATAAAGATAAAGATAAAGATAAAGATAAAGATAAAGATAAAGATAAAGATAAAGATAAAGATAAAGATAAAGATAAAGATAAAGATAAAGATAAAGATAAAGATAAAGATAAAGATAAAGATAAAGATAAAGATAAAGATAAAGATAAAGATAAAGATAAAGATAAAGATAAAGATAAAGATAAAGATAAAGATAAAGATAAAGATAAAGATAAAGATAAAGATAAAGATAAAGATAAAAGATAAAGATAAAAGATAAAGATAAAAGATAAAGGTAAAAGATAAAGATAAAAGATAAAAATAAAAGATAAAGATAAAAGATAAAGATAAATGGCAACGATAAAAGATAAAAGATAAAAGATAAAAGATAAAACATAAAGATAAACGATAAAAGATAAAAGATAAAAGATAAAGATAAAAGGTAAAGATAAAAGATAAAGTTGAACATTTCTAAAACAAAAAGATAAATATGAAGATTAAGATAGAGATAAGAAAATATCAAGATGAATATAAATAAATTTTTATCTTGCAAATCTTTATCTTGCAAAAAAAGATATCAAAAGATATCTTTTTGAACATTAGATATATCCTAACATTTGTTCCGAGACATTCTTCTCGAGGAGGCATTAAAGATATGCCAAAGCAGTTTGACCCATGCTTTGACCAACCATGCAAATTTTATTGAAATGTTTAGACAATGTAGATTTTAGTGGCTAGAGAAATGACGAAAATTTTTTGTAACATCCAATGGGAAGGTGTCCTATTTGCGGAAACGCCAAAGCTGTCCTTTCAGTGAAAAGACTAATGGTTTCGTCTCAACTTTGCACCCGAAATCGGCATGCACCAAAGCTGATACGAACCACTTATTTTAGTAAGTATCCCTAGTTGACAATGTGATACAAAACCACATTGGTTCAACAGCCGGCCCTTGTTTAGTCCTTGTTCGAATGATCACACATAGATCAGTGGTGGGAACAAAGGCGTCACTGAGAATTCCCTTCAACACTGATGGCAGTACAGGGGGTACGTGGTTGTAAGCACGCATTCACCTTTAGGACTGATGCATTTTCGCTCCTTTTGGTAACCGGCCGTCTTTGTTGAACCTTGCTCGAGATGCTGCTGAGATGCCACAGTGTGAAGAACTCATGACTAAAGCTAAACTGGGAATTTTCTGACTTGTTTCGCGTTTTCTATTGCATTCAATGTTAACACATTTGATTCGTACTTTTAAGCAGTAGAATACAGACTAGTGTGTATTTTAAGCTTTGCGTTTGTTTAGTGATAATGACATCATCAACAACAACACTTTCAACATTGAAGCACTACTCAACTGTTGAGGTAATTACGATATTTCCATACCACAAGTGGAGTTGATATAGAAATTCATCGTCTGACAACGATGATGACGACAAGCGGCTCTTAAGGCCCTGTCATACTTCACCGCGAGGTACCTCGCATTACTGCTTGTCCTATTCATACTCAAAAAGGGGCGGCGGGTGGTACCAGCCGGTGCCGCCTGGGAAGTATGAATAGGTTTTTCTAATTGTGTGGTACCGCTTTCAAAGTTCAACCCAAATGAAATTTTCGAACAACTCATGTGTTATAAAGGTGTAATATATTGTTGCTATAACATATTGATGCATATTATAATATCTGTGCATGCTGTTCAATCATATTTTTTAAATGAATTGTGAATTATGCCACTTTTCTATAGTCTGTTTTTTATAAAATGCTTCCAGATACAAAAGTGACACAAATCAGCACTGCCGTCGAAATTGTTTACATAAAGTTCTTACTGTAAAATTTTTCACTCGAAAAATCGCCAAGTCAGGCCAGTATGCTCAGAAATTTCCAGTCCTACATAATATTTTGTTCATCAGAAAATCTCAAAAATCTGAAATACTACTTGCTTTCCAATCTCATTATTTGGAAGCATTTCAAGAAAAACAGACTATAGTTTTATTTTATCATGCCTCAATAATACATGCACAACAGAAATTCTGTGAGGACTCAGCCAGTACAAGCAGGATGTTTTTCTAATATCCAAGCAGCATGTTTTTTGAACCTATATTAGCGAAATATGTGAAATTATTTGCTTGGACAGCATTTTTAAAGTTTTAACGCTACTTCTTTGAATCAAGATTGCTTCGTTTGGAGAGATCGTTCAATACGGTATCGTTTTCATTCATGATGACTTTCTTTTCTCTCTTGATCATTTTCTTGTTCGTCATTTTCTCAATCATTGCAGGGGGGTCAGATCTGTTGGGGGGTCAATACCCCCAAAACCCCCTCCCCACGAACATGTATGCTACATTCGGAAAAAATTCATCCTACATTTTGAAAAATCTGTGATTGACAAGTTTTGGCCATGCACTCATGAAATTTCCCCAGTGAAGTTTTTCTTGTAATTTTATCCCAGAGGTATTATTAATGACGTTTTCAGAAAAAGATTTTCAGGAGGATTGGAAATATGTACAGTTCGTTTTTATTAAATGTTTGTAAATTGAAAATGGACAACAAATGAACCGCTCTCAAAGTCGTTTACACAAACCGTTTACTATGAGACTTTAGCGTAAAAAAATCGTGAGGATCAGTTGAGCAGACTCTTTAAATTATAGAAATATAAAATGAAACTTGCTTTCCACTTTTGTATTCACAAGCATTTCCAGAAAAAATACTATAGGTTCTGTTGTGATTACAAAATTTACAATGGAGATATGACTGTGGAAAAATTATTAATATGCAAAGGAGGTGTAAACACGTTTCCAAGGCCAGGGGTTGTCTTAGCAATAAGCCAAGTGCAATTAGCAGCTCCAGAAACGAAAAAAAACAAGAGTGCTTGCAATTTTCCGAGAAAGTTGTTATTCAGAGAGCAAAACCCGAAAGTAAAAAAGCGGCGCCGCACCTCGCCGCGCGGTGAGGTATGACAAAGCACGGCCCGGCGCGCGGTACCTCGCGGTAAAGTATGACAGGGCCTTTGGGCCGCTATTAGAATAAACAGAGTGATATCAAAGTTACTTCGTGAAATATCGTCATTAAGCATGTCGGGGTTTTGTTTTCTGAATTAGGAGAAATAATTTTTTGTCGTGCTTTTTATATAGGCGAGAATGCATAACATTTGGATTAGGCATTTGGCAGTCTCATATGTAACTATAGTCTGTTTTTCCCGAAATGCTTACTGCAACTCTTAGAGCGTACCTACTCAACTAACAGTTAGCAATTTTTTGAGTGAAAAATCCTACTACAAAAGCTTTGACAAAACGTTATTGACGATAGTACTGATTTTTGTCAATTTTCAATTTGGAAGCTTCATAAAAACAGTTTGTGGGATGACGTCTAACCGCATTGCATCTAGTTAGTTGGTAGCACCTACATGCAACAATATATCTACGTGTTTATCTTTACAGACATCAACAGTTTCGTCCTCAGCGACGACTAATCCACAAAGCCCGCCGTCTACGTTGAGTGATTTTGTGTCTATAACCAGCGAACTTTCACATTCCTCAACAACTATTGTTGCTACTGAATCAACGACTCGCGTAACAATCACTAGCAATCCACTTACTCCGATAATTCCCACCAATATTGCAATTCGCCTGCTGGAGTTGACGACAACTGCTGCTATGAAAAGTCTTTCAACTGGTCTGCCATCAATTTCTTCGGCATCAACCGATTTTGATCAAAGCTCAGAAGATTCATCGATGCAGCTACTCACGACGAATGCTCTACGCTTTAATCAGAATTACTCACCCAAAATTTCAACGAGCATGGAAAGCTATAGTACATCGAAGTTCCTAAGTATAATATTTTCAGCGAGTCAACCGGGAGTAGAGATGACTTCACCTCACCCTGCCGCACTTGTTACAACCTCTTCGAACAATAATGACTCTGTCAGTTTAGGTCAATCCATAATTAAAACAGATCCATCAACCTTCAAAATAGAAACCACGCATATAAAATCAACAACACAAGAATTTTATACAACAAATGATATAGCGAGTCTATCATCGAGCTTATCAGGTCCAAGCAAAGGAACAATCATTTCTACAAGTGAAACGGACACAAGCACACTCGTAGAAAGAACTGCACTCCCATCGAGTAGTACTATTTCAGAAACTTATGTCAAAGTAACACACATACAGTTATTGGAAAGCAGTACTGAGAACAGAACAACAAGTGAAATCAGGTCATACAAAACTAGTACGGAAAGTAAAACAATATCAATATCAAGTTCGTTAAAGTCATCTACAAAATTGGAACGTTCAATCGATGGAAGTACAACGCAGCCGACCAGCTTTTTCATAGATACTATAACAGCTACTACTGAAAGTATTACAAGTGTAACAGAAAGTACAATCCAGTCACCAACCACTTCTGAACGTACAATGGAGAGCACGAGGACCAGTAATCCACAATCTACAGAAGATATTATTTCTGCTGCCTCGAGTACTCTTATCAACGTACCAGCTAGTACTCAGTCATTTGAGAGCTGGGAAAGCACACTAATGAGCAAGAAAACGACTTACTCAGCAAATAAGAGTAAGAAATCATCGATCATTACTAGTGAAGCTAAAGTTGCAGAAACAAGCACAGTTGAGTTATCAAACAACTGGTTAATGAGCTCTATTCAGACGACTTTGATTCCTATGGCTAGCACACCGATGGAAAGTGTCAAGACAAGTACAATACTGTCCACCAGAACTGTTCGCACAGATGCTATAGCAGCTACTAATGAAAAGTATGCAACAAAAAGTGCAATGCCATCCTCAGCAACCTCACAAGGTGATAGTACCTATATACGTACTTCAGAGTCCATAATACTTCATGAAAGTATCACAAGTGCCATTATCAGTATTCTTATTAGCACACCAGCAGGTACAAATTCATCTAAGAGCTGGGAAAGCACAACAATGAGCAAGAAAACGGCTTACCCACTAAATACGACTAACAAATCAATCATTACTAGAGATGCAAAAGTCGCAGAAACAAGCACAGTTGAGTTACCAGGTAGTTGGTTAAGCAGCTCTAATCAGACGACTTTGATTCCTATGGCTAGCACACCGATGGAAAGTGTCAAGACAAGTACAATACTGCCCACAAGAACAGTTCGCACAGATGCCATAGCAGCTACTAATGAAAAGGATGCAACAAAAAGTGCAATGCCATCCTCAGCAACCTCACAAAATGATAGTACCTATATACGTACTTCAGAGTCCACAATACTTGACGAAAGTATCACAAGTGCCATTACCAGTATTCTTATCAGCGTACCCGCAGGTACAAATTCGTCCAAGAGCTGGGAAAGCACGAGAATGAGCAAGAAAACGACTTACTCACCAAATACGAGTAACAAATCAATCCTCACTAGTGAGGCAAAGGTCGCAAAAACAAGCACAGTTGAGTTACCAGGTAGTTGGTTAAGCAGCTCTATTCAGACGACTTTGATACCCATGGCTAGCACACCGATGGAAAGTGTCAAGACAAGTACAATACTGCCCACCAGAACTGTTCGCACAGATGCTGTAGCAGCTACTAATGAAAAGGATGCAACAAAAAGTGCAATGCCGTCCTCAGCAACCTCACAAAGTGATAGTACCTATATACATGAAACAAGCACAGTTGAGTTGTCAGGTAGTTGGTTGAGCGGTACTAGGCAGATAACTCCAACGCAAATGGCTATCACACCCATGGAATATACAAAAAGTATGTCACAATCTATACATGTGAGTCAGAAAGATACTACAACGGCTGCCAAAAGCACTGCTGCCAATCAACCAGCTAGTACGCCCTCATCTGCAAACTGGGAAAGTATAAAAAAGAGCACAATGGCGACTTCATCCTTTTTAAATAATGCATACACCTCAATGACTATAACCAGTAGTGCGACAGGCATAGAAACGAGCACAGTTGATTTTTCACCTGGCTCGGTAAGTAGCGCGCAGATTGTTCTTGAATCTAGTACTGATATGAAAAGTACATCTTACATCTTGCCAGCCGACTCCACTACTCATTCCGGAACCAAAAGTGAAACTCTAGGAACCACCATTGAAGACATACGGGTATCTTCTACCATGCAAACTCTTCTTAAAAAGACCACATTCGTCGATAATGCCGATTCAACAACAAATGTAAGGATTTTAATATCTTCGGCTGCCGGAAATTTGTCAATGATCATAACAATGTTTCCGAGCACAATTGGTATCGTCACTAGCAGTACAGTTCATACCGAAGTCTTGACTTCTCAGAATTCAATGGCCTATACAACGAAGATAACTGCAAACCCGAGCAATACTGTTACTTCACTTGTTTCTCAGTCTTCAATGCCAACATCTGCAAGCGCTAAAAATGTGATAATGACCACAACAATGCTTCCAAGTACAATTAATATGGTGACTGGCAGCGCAGTTCACACCGCAGTCTTAACTTCTCATCAAAATTCAACAGCCCATACAACAACCACGATAGCTGCGAATGAAGGCCCTGGCAATATTTTTACGTCTCCTGTTTCTCAGTCTCCAATTTCAAAATCTGCAAGTGCTGGAAGTTTTGCAATCACCACAACAATGCTTCCGAGGACAGTTAATAAGATCACTAGCAGCACAGCTCACTCCACAGTCTTAATTCCTCAGAATTCAACAGCTCATACAACAAATATGATAGTAACCAGTAAAGATCCGGAAAATGTCGCTACATCATCACCAACTTCTCAGTCTCCATTGACGACAATAGCTGTAGAAAAAAACCATAGTGCTGTAGAAAAAAACCATAGTGCTGTGGAAAAAAACCATAGTGCTTCTACTATGGTTTTAGAAATACCTGCAAAATTAACGGGGCCATACTCAACTGCTTCACTAGCATTTGTCCGCACGACTGCTGAGATCAGTCTTGTCGGCGTTGCCAGTAATAAAGAATCGGAGAACAAAAAAGTCCCAGAAAATAGCCTGATAAATGAAAATAATGGAGGAATGACAACAGGTAAATTCATTGCAATTTCGTATTATATTTTTAAAAATCGTACAATTTTTAGACGTCAAACCTATTCCAATTGAAGATTTTCGTTCGACAATGGCCGTGCTGCAAAACAACCTGAAAGCCATTATACTAGCCGGACCAATGCAAGCTTCATCCAACGAACCTGCAGCGAGCACCCATAATATCCTGAAACCTGGCTTGATATCTGTGACCACAAAGACCAGCAATGTCAACACAGTTTTGGGAATGCTTATGACTACGAGTCGTCAGTTATTGGTGACAAAACGTGATAGCGTCTCGAGTTTGTCAACCAGAAAGGTGGAAATTGCCCCAGAAAATCCAACGCCAGTTATGAAAATTATGTCCAAAGAAACTGCTCCTACTTCCATAAATGAAAAGCCTGGAAGTTCGACAATAACCTATTCGACTAAAACTCTCAACATTATCCAGACCTTGTCTGGACCTATGTCTGACACTGGCTCTGCAAGCACAATAATCCCTCCCGGTACCACGCCTGCAACCAAATTCATTGCAACAGTAACTGAGGCTAGAGTCACAACAATTCCATTAACATTAAAGTCCATGCAGCAAAACATTCTATCTACAACATTTTTCAAGACTGATCCGAATATTCCTACAGTATTTCCAGACAGTACGTCAACATCCAGCACAAAAACTGTTGATCAGATTTCGTTATACTCCATTATATCATCTTTGATGAATGCAAGAGGTACTAGAACTATTCATGTACAAACCAAAAGACTCGATACCACTCTAGTAGCAGTGAATGTTCCGGATACGAAAAATGCAATTGTGAAGCTTAACACTATGCTGCAGACAGTTTCCAACCGAATGAGCACAAGAGCACTTTCATACTCTGGACATGACGAAAATTCAATTCCGTCTATAACGTCTCCATTGAACTCAACTGCGAGCCAAAGCAATGGTGTACCAAATTCCTCTGCTATGCCGTCCTTGAGCACTTCTCCTCTTATCACGCCTGAATTAGACACTCCTGTTAAACGGGTTTTCCTAACAAGCACAATGACTTCTGGCAGTCGAAATACAGATGATAAAATTTTGGCGATACCCCGTTCGATTTCGTCTCCAATAGCCGATAAGGTTCCTTATATTCCTCCTACGTATGTCCCAAATATTGCTTCCGTTGAACATTACATCAACACTACCACGACGAGCCAAAAATCGGAAGATAAAAGTCTCCCTCCCAATCGAAGCTTCGATAATCAAAAGGACACAAGGTCACTTGCGTCGCAAACTTTGGAATCATTACCGCCCATTGGAATTCCGTGGCCGAGTTTACACCCCACGTTACGGAGAGAATTGACGGGGAGGACAACAACCTGGAAACGGCAAAGAAAAGGAGTTGATCCCAGCACTGCTTCGATTCCTAGAGACTACAGTAAGGCTTATGAAAATGATGTCGAACATGGCATACATAAGTTCGTGAGCTAGTGTCATCTTATAACTGGTGTTCAAAAAGATAAGATATTCAAGCAAGATAAAGATCAAGATAACGATAAAAATAGAAATACAATATCATCTTTTCAAAAGATAAAGATAAAGATAATTTGCAACATAAAAAATTAAAAATATAAAGATAAAAGATAAGGATAAAGATAAAATACATTCAATATTCACCTGGATAATTTATTTCGAATAAAATAATGACAGATATATTAAATTGCGTAAGATAAAGATAAAGATAAAGATAAAGATAAAGATAAAGATAAAGATAAAGATAAAGATAAAGATAAAGATAAAGATAAAGATAAAGATAAAGATAAAGATAAAGATAAAGATAAAGATAAAGATAAAGATAAAGATAAAGATAAAGATAAAGATAAAGATAAAGATAAAGATAAAGATAAAGATAAAGATAAAGATAAAGATAAAGATAAAGATAAAGATAAAGATAAAGATAAAGATAAAGATAAAGATAAAGATAAAGATAAAGATAAAGATAAAGATAAAGATAAAGATAAAGATAAAGATAAAGATAAAGATAAAGATAAAGATAAAGATAAAGATAAAGATAAAGATAAAGATAAAGATAAAGATAAAGATAAAGATAAAGATAAAGATAAAGATAAAGATAAAGATAAAGATAAAGATAAAGATAAAGATAAAGATAAAGATAAAGATAAAGATAAAGATAAAGATAAAGATAAAGATAAAGATAAAGATAAAGATAAAGATAAAGATAAAGATAAAGATAAAGATAAAGATAAAGATAAAGATAAAGATAAAGATAAAGATAAAGATAAAGATAAAGATAAAGATAAAGATAAAGATAAAGATAAAGATAAAGATAAAGATAAAGATAAAGATAAAGATAAAGATAAAGATAAAGATAAAGATAAAGATAAAGATAAAGATAAAGATAAAGATAAAGATAAAGATAAAGATAAAGATAAAGATAGATAAAGATAAAGATAAAGATAAAGATAAAGATAAAGATAAAGATAAAGATATATAAAGATAAGGATGGAACCCGTAAATTCTACAGAGGCTCTTATGAACGAGAATTTCTTTGCTTTTTATGTAAATCTGCAACAAAAATCTTCCGTCTCCCAATACTATATTACATTCATTTTCAAATAAACTTCGTGCACAAAAAATTCAAGGGAACCTGTGGGCAGGTGATTGCTGTGCATCGTGAGCCAAGATTTTCTTTCATCCAGTTGAAGTACTAACTGATTAAGTCACTTTGAGGAAAAAGGCGGCCGCGTATGCAGGTTGTTAATTATTTGCATGAACAAATATCTTTCCTGGGGTCATTTGGAGAAATGGACTAGAGAGATTGTAAAATCAAATGGGGTAGTTTTAAAATGGTTGAAAAAGATGATCAGCAAGGATGCTTCATTAGGAAGAAAAAATTTGTTGTATAGAGTCAATGAGCAATCCATAATTTTGAGTGGAAGTTCCACTCAGAATAAATGGCGTATAGAATAAGTTGGGTAACCTATTGAATTTTTTTCAAATAATGCAGTAAAGATCGACATAAAACGCAGAGATCTACTGTGAGTGAATACAACTCAGCTATACTTTAGCTATATGTACATGAAATTCCCAGCAAGAAACTAGTTGAGGAAACAACATATGAACATTTTAGCCAGGTGTGACTAAGGTATGAATTTTACAGTTATCTTTTAGCACCCCGCACTGACGTTCTACTATACGAAACTTTGAATCTAAATTTCCATTATATGCAGCGTGATCAATTTTTGTCAAAATTGCGTGGACATTGTACAAATTTTCGTCCAAAGACGTGAAACACCTATTCTGAAATTCGGCTCTGTAGAAACTTGAAACGATATGTTGTAACTTGATTACCTTCTTTCGTAGGGACATTCGGAAAATGAAGTTTAGGCTTTTGGACATTGCGCAATAGCATTTGAAACTCAATGACTTGTTTTTCACTTGAATAGCACCTATATCGTACTATCTGTATATTGAGCCAGACTAGATAAATCATCAATTGGTTGAGAGCATGTTTCAAGTAGAATAATATCAATTTTTTCAGATTTTACACTATCATCGTCAACGTATACAATTTCTACAGTAGTAGAGCCAGATATGGGTAATCAGGATATTTTGATAATAGTTTATGTGACTGAATCATCACTTTTAAGGTTGTAAATGGGCTGAGTGGGAAGGCGTAACTCCATGTACAGTAACGTGTGGATTTTTCGGCCTGCAGAATCGTAGCAGGAGCGCTCAAGCCAAGGCGACGGAGGAAGAATGTAAAATTCAAACCGGAATCGGTGAATGTATAAACATGAGAGCCTGTGTAAGTGGTTCACTGTACGTTAATTTACTACTGTAACGGTAAAAAATATGATCATGCATTTCAGGTTCCTATGACTCACGCCGAAGTGTTGGTGGCGGATGTTTTGCGATCCATTGGTTGTACGTACATAATAAGCCTATCGGCTATATCTCTCGGAGTATACCTCGTGGGCAGGTATAGTATGATGAGCTAAATCTAGACGAAAACAAATGCATGACTGTCAAATGCCCTTACTTTTCCTAGAAGTAGATCAACCCATCGAATTTTACAAGCATTAGAAGATGCGACTTTATGCTTGGCCCATATTTTCATCGTGCTTTATCACGACAGAACGGAGAAAAAAGTATATACTATTAGTCAATAGTTGATACATTTGCAAAAAATCTACGCAAATTTTTTAGATGATGTGCAAACTCACCAGTTTGGTACTACAGTATCTGTTCATGTCGAACTTTTACTTCAATATGCTGGAAGCGTTGCAGAACTATTTAATTTTGACTAATGTTGGAACATTAAACAGTTTGGCCAATTTCAAATTTTTCGTCTCTTTCGGTCTGGGTAAGTACAAAGTGTGAAATATCTCTAAAGTTGATCTGTAGGTACAAATATCGGCAACAAAGCCTCCTGGAAATCACGGGTTACTGTTGAACAGGCTTGTGGCAGAATATGCCTTAGTCATGACTCGTCCTGATGTCACAAACTACAGTAAAGAAATCGCGAACTACCCACTCTCTTTTTTCAGCTTATCCCCTGATCCCTACGGCGGTAATCGCTTCGTATTGGCCGCGTGTGCCTTCCCTATATTCATGTTGGCTGAACTTGGACGAAAATTTCGCACTATCGTCTTTGATAAATTTGATCGGGTTTTCTTGCGCCGGCGTCATCATCATGGAAAGCGCGCATGTGAATACGGGTTTGTACAGCAAATATCCATTCATGGAGAGAAATCTAATCGTGGACGCAGGGTAAGTGTAGACGGAGAACTGACGCAAGTTTGATTACGCGATAAATTCTCAAACTCAGAAAAAAAGTAGCTTGGTTTCGCTTATCACCAAGAATTTATCAAAAATAGTCAACACTATTTGAAACTGAGTAGTCAAAGGCCAGTACCTGTTCTTTGTCCTGAGAGATGGCAACAATGAACAACTTAACGGACTGCTATCAATCGAGCCAGAATTCATTCGAATTTTCAAATGCAGATCCTTCAGTTTTTAATATGCGGATACAGCAGAAGAGTAAATAAACTGTAGAAGAAGTCACCGTAGAGGTGTATTTACAGCAATGTTTAAATGCTTTAGTTTTTCCTAAAATGCTTGCATAAAACAAGTACTATATTTTATTTTTTACCATTTCTTCACATTTTTTGACGACTGGGCGATATTCGCGTTTTGTGCTTCATGTAGCCTACCTATTTCTATTTTCTCGAAATAGAAAACGAGCCTTGCCAAATGTAAGGTTTTTATTTATGGGTGCAGGTTATGGGTTTAGTTAAGATATTCGAACGTGCGGTCAGCACATCGGATTACTGTAACTTCGTTTAGAATTAGAGTGCAGGACAAATGATTCATAGTGAAAGTAGAATTTATATATGACATTGATTGACGGAATATTGTTATCAGTATGGTTAAAAAATAATCCAATAGTGCCATAATCGATCGTATTTTGAATACAGAAAGAATATCGTAAAGAATGTGGACCACAAATATCCTTGGACCAAAATCCTCGGATGACGGAGACGAATTCGTGATGATACCAATAAAGCTGATGAGATAACTGTCTGAGTAATTAAAGACTTTTCTGTTGAGATGTGCTTTTATAGCAGAAATTCTAGGTGGGGTTTAGTAAGAGATTGTAAAGTTCTACGACGAATGTTAGGATCTTTCATGGGTAACGATTTCATCCCGAGACTGCCTGAACTGCAGCTTAAGCTTTAACTTAAATCTATATATTATAACATGGTGGTGCAGCTCAGCTGCAGCTTAACTTTCTCAATATGATTTGTGTGTACAATGCAGCTGAGCTGCACCTTACAGCACATATAATTAAGTTAAAGCTCGAACAGCATCTAAGCTGAGGCTAAAGTCTCTGATGAAACCAAGCCCAGTTCTGTATTCGACTTTGCACCATGATCAAGGGAAGACGTGTAGTTGAAGAGATGAATTATAATAAGTAGAGAAAAAGTTGTAGATCCGGATAACGCTGGTTTGATCAAGTGAAAAAGGTATTTTCTGAGAATTTATGAGTGAAAGTTGAACAAAAAATAATTACATTTCAAAACAATAAAAAAGTGGAAAATTTATATCATCTACAGTCTGTTTTTTATAAAATGCTTCCAAATAGAAAAGTGATACAAATAAGTATTATCATCAAAATACATAGAGCTCTTACTGTTATATTTTTTGCTCAAAAAATCCCTACGGGTTAGGTCATTATGCTCACAAATTTCCAGTTCAATATGGCATATTGTTTATCAGCAGAACGGGAAAATCTTAAATACTACTTGCTTTCCACTTTCATTATTTAGGAGCATTTCAAGAAAAACAGACTATAGTATATTTTCCCGAAATGAGCCTCGGCGCGCAGATACGATACAGATGTATACGATATAGATGTATACGAGAGTATACGGACACAATTGACTGTAGCAGTTATGCGAACAACTTGAGGAAAAAGATTTCGGCCTACGATGCAGGTTTATTGTCTGCTTAGTGATTTATATTAATTATTTTATTATTCGAGGCTAATTTGAAAATGAATAGACTGTAGCTACGCTTTGCTAGAATTCAAGATAAACTTTCGATAGGAATGCTCTATTACTCACAGAAAAGTTATAGTAGAAGAAAACTCTTCCAGAGTCAAAAAGTTCCAATGCAATTTACGTTCGGTTTTGAGAACGGCCGCACTGTTATTCAAATATTCTTGAGCCTGAATGAAGAAAACAGGATCCGGGCTTACTAAATACATGAAGGAGAAATGCGACTCGAGCCCTGATGAGGTTTCATTGGTCTTGCTCACTGATTGATGAACAGTATTCTTCAAATGACAGGTGGAAAATTTCGGATATTTTGATTAAATTTTCCAAAATCGAGTGACCTTTTGACGTTTATTCGTACAATAACAATCAGAGTTATTCCGATGCTCTCAATTGGACCGAAAAAGCGCTGCATACTGCAACTCCGTTTTTATAATAGTATTGATATGAAAAAATTTGCCGCCCGATCATAGACCACCTTTTCGCAGCTTACTAGAAGGTCACAATTTGTAACATTACGTGTATTTCTATTCCAATTGCCCCTCTGACTGACAGATGTTTTTCGAGACATGTGCCACCATTGAGAAATTCATAAAATTTCAACAATGCTTCGGCTCATATATTTTCTTCCAATTTGTGTTGTTTGATCGTTTTCAATATTTCAGCATCTCATTGACGACAAATTTATATAATAAAACTGCATGGAAAGCCAAGAAATTTCCATACCGACTTTCCAGGTGCTTTTGTTAGGCTGGAATCTCGAGACCCATGCAAAGACAGGGAATTGTCGAAAAATGTGAAAATTTCAAACTTCACAATAGTGTTCGTTTTTCATGCTTATGAACAATAATATGAAAATAATAAAGTATTTCATATATCCACGATTTTCTGCTGACTAAAGCCCTATTTACAAATGACATCGGCGTTAGTCGCCGATTCTTAGGATTAAATCGGCGACCTAAGGACTGAATTGGCAAAATCGGCAACAATGGCCGATTCGACGATTACGAGGATAAAAATCCTTGACTGTCGGCAACCATCGCCAGTGAATAATCCTATCATTTTTCACTTCTGAATTGATAAAATAGGGAACAATAGCTGATGAAATTCTCATGAAATCGGCGATAGTTGCCGACTACGCCGTAAAATCGGCGACTACCGCCGATTCCCAGGATTCAATCGGCGACAGTCGACGATTTGTAAGTATGAACTTGTGGAGTGGGCTACAGCTGCAGACAAACTGTTGCTTTTGAGTGACTTTTATTTTTTTCATGACAAAAAACAAAATAAGGTTGCAGCTGAAAGTAGCAAAACAAAATTTTCTTCCTACACGTGTCGATTGTGAAGACATGCGCATCGGATATCCTTCGGGTTTTGCATTATCTTTACATACATATATTCTGTAGGCAAAGCTAAAAATACTCTTGTGAAGCCTCGGGAAGCTTGGATCCCTATGTTTAGCATGTAAAAAATCGGCGACTGTCCCAAAAAAAGAATAGGATTCTATTTTTTCTGGATTTCATCCCTGATTCATAGGATTAAAATTGGCGACAGTCGGCGATCATCGCTGATAAAAGCCTAGAATTTTTTCACTCCTGAATTGGGCTTAATTATCGTATATCAAATTCAGAACTTTCCACTCTATATTCACACAGATACTTGTAAATAAATATTGGGCGTCGCCGAGATTCTTCTGGATGCCAATGACGGAAATTTACTCTTACTTTTATTTTCTTAGCTTCAGTCAAGCATCATTGATCTTCAAACTACCTCTCAACTTGACGGCTCTTTTCTTGGGTATGGTTACCGTCTACTATCAACGTTTCCCCTTGTATCCGTTCCTCTTCGGGTCGAACGTCGCACTGGGTACGGTAATTTTGTGGTTCCACCTCTTGCAGGAGCAGAAAGTAAGATGTGCCATAGTCCATTGTTTTCAAAATGAGCTTCGGAAAGGCTCATGCAATTAATCAATAGCCTGCGTATGCGGCCACCTTTTTTTGTCAGATTGACTGTTTGCGACCATACATGCTGACGGGTTAACAAATTCATGCTGACTTAATGCGCACTTAACTCACAGAGATTATGTAACGGAGCCCCGAAGTCTGGCAGCTCAACCGACCCTTTTGGAGTCGAGAGTCACCGACCGATTCCCCAATAAATTTTAGGGGGAGTCCCTGAAAAAAAAATTTGATTTTTTCACCAAAAAAGTCTGGAAAACGGCTATCAAAATTAGTAATTTTTGCCTAAATAACCGTAAGAAATGGAGGAAATTGATATTTTTGATTTGAAAATTTACATTTTTCAGTATCTTTCCGATCAAAATATAGGAGTTGCTACGACTGCCATACGGCTATAGCCATAGAATTGGAAAACCCTGGGTGATCACCCAATAGCTAGCCATGGCCTTGTTACCAGAGATGACTTGATGATAAGGGAAATTATTATGAGATGAAGAGGATGAAAGTATGCGACGCGAAACTGATTCCACAGGAACTTAAGAACTCAAAAACCTGCTGACATTGAAAAAATTTCGTTAACCCGGTTGAATAAACACAATTCATAAGCGACAGAAGTTCGTTTCTTCCGTCATAGAAAGAGCCCGCCCTTGCGCTGGTTGACCTCTTGCAGAACTTCTGTGCTGTAGACGGATGAACTGTAAACTCTATCTATTCGCTTCTTCCAAAAAGATACTCGTATAAATGAGAGCATTGACTCCATTGTGCAGCACGAATATTTTTTGCATTTCCAAGACTCGTAGGAAAAGATACACTACCTGGAATTTTTATGGCAGCAATTATGGTGTGTAGTAAATCGGGGACTGTAATACTCGAAGAAAGATTTAACTTGTCCATCATAGTTAATAATTTGCAAACAACTTTCTCAGGTTCGAGACTTCCTGGTCCATGTATTCGACAAAGCAACTTCTTCATGGAAACGATACGTTTTTTGAAGCGAAGATTATTAATTTTGAGATTATACTCTTTTATCATTATATATAGTTATCGGAATATTTATTGTGAAGTCATTTATACAAATTTTTAAAAATAATCCGTAGCTTTCGGTTTATGCGTTGATATATTCAATAAATTATCGGTCAACGAACTTGTAACCACAGACGGTCCTTCCTTCGGAGTTTCTTGATAATTGGGCGTATCGTAGCTTACCAAAGGGCTCTTAGCTGATATCGACCTAAAAATCAAAAAAATGACGAACCATTTTTCTGAACTTTACCAAAATTAAAAAATCATAATTTCAGTTTTTTTACTCCTCCAGGGTAACGTAACGTCTTCATATTTTACCTCGCTGGGGACGGCGTATAACTGGCTTTCAAGCTTTTGTCTGTCCCCAATCGTATACCCAATTTTGTAGAAGCCAAACGTTTGGCCGCCGGCGACATACAGTCCATACGTTCCACTGATCTGGCGCTGCCAAATTTTCTGCGGGGGAAAAAGGCAAAATTAAATTGCGACAACAGTGAAAGTCAAGGTTTGCAACGTCGTTTTTATGAAATTGGATTCGAATCATATCAAAAATACAATGATATCTCATAAACTGTCTCGAGAGAATATTTTTCATTCTAAAATCTTTATTTTCATAATCCGCATTTGGCAAGGACTACTGTTATCATAGAAATGAAACTTGCAATGCAAAATCAACTTACGGAGTTAATTTTTTAAGATCGTTAACTGCAGAATTTCTTTTTTCCTTGGCTTTTCGGGTCGCTTCACCTGCCATTTTTAACGCCAATTCGTCCCTGATCGGAATATCCGGAATCTGAATTTCAAGAGCATTGATTTTTATAATACCCAAAATAAACTCGCACAATGACAATAATTTTATACCTTAAAAGTTGGTCCCGGCGTATGCGGTACGATAGTGTCGGCGGCGTCTAGTCGAAAAGGAGTTCCTTCGATTTCGCCCCATGTCATGAGTGGCGATTCATTTACACCTAGGAAATATAGAATTTCAACGTCTCAAAAAAAAGTTAGCATGTCGAGCGAGGCGGAGACGCAAAAACTTCAACACTCGAAGTGAGAACCATTTTTAGTTGTGACAGGATCATAGTTTTTCACACACACGTAACGGGGCCCCCGAGGCCTGGGGGAGGAGTCAAGCGACTTTTTCGGGGCCGGGGAAGCCGGTTCTCCGGAATTTTAGGGGAGTCTCTGAAGGTAGAAAAATCAATTTTGTCACGAAAAAGGTCCGAAAAAATTTTTGTCTGAAAAAACCGTAATACATTTTGTGGTATTAAACCAACTTTCCCAAGTTGGTTCTCATTACAAGGAAAATTATGCTAATTACAGCTCCCAGTATAAAATTGACATTTTGAACGTTTTTTCTTCACAAATTGACATTTTTCAGTATTTTTTCGACCAACAGTGGGGGTCAATATGACTACTATATGGCTAGCCATAAGATTGACAAATCCTGTGGAGGGATCAAGCAATTGATAGCTATATGGCTGAAGATTTGTAAGGGGGTTTCAATGTCACTCCCCCAGCTAAATGTATGGTTTTCCAAGGTAAAAGTTCCAATTTTTTTAAAAATTAGTGACAAAATGTCGTTAATTTGGCGACATATTTTTTCAAATGTTAAAATTTTCAGCAAAGGAGGGAAGAGTTTACTCTGGTAGGAACAGGAAGAAGTAATTAAGCCATACCAGGCGCCGGCGAAGGCGTCACAACGAACGAATATTTATCTTTATTCACATATAGCTCGTTTCCTTGGGCATCGACTTTCCCCTTATTGACGACCGCTCGTAAAGTTGCTGGAATCGACAAACCACCGCTAGCCGTACGTGTTAAACTGTCGGGCGGTAGGCGAGTATTTCTCGACAGAATTTCGCGTTGTTTCATTTTATGACGCTCGACGAGTTCTTCGGAAGTCAAGGCGACGTCTTCAAAAAATTTTAGCAATTTAGCAAAAAACGAAACTCATTATTTTTGTCAGAAAAGTTATTTGAGGATCAATTCAAGACAAATAACAACAAAAAACAACAAATCTTTCCTCAAGAAATTTTAAGCCAGATTTTGGAAGGCAAATCGACTAGATAATATAGCAATTTTCTGATTACATTTCTTTACACACATATCGTTTTTGGTGGATTTCATAGAAAATTTGATAAGATTCAATGTAAGGATTAAAATCCAAAGTTAACCCATCAGTAGTCAAAACATGGTGTTCTATTGGAATTTAATCTAGATTTCCGAAATGACAGCACTTCGGAAAGTTCCGAAAACTATGAAACTTTTGAGAGAAAAATTGAATTTATGTTATTAGTGATGAAATCGAACAAATCAAAGAGTAGCTTAAATTGGTAAAATATCGAAATCTATTTCATTAACCCAAATGTCTAACATAGAAAAGCCTTTCCGCATTAACAGAATTTACGAGGAAAGTTTGAATCAGTAAGAAATTTTTGAGAAAAAATAAAAGTTAGCTAATGAGTACAATAAAAAAATTTGACATTTACAATTCCTAACGTACGTTCAGACTTGAACAATGTGGCAAAGATGATGTTGCGACCTTTTTAATAATGTAGATAGTTTAGTTCGATCTATAGCGTATAGATAATGTACAGGCTATATCACTTTCGCTCTGAGAACTGGAAAACAAAAAGCATCAAGCGATCAACTAAAACATTGGATTTTTCAACCTAGATCTTTGGGCATTCCGATATTGCGTACGATGAATAATTTCATACATGAACAACACTGAAAAGTATCATTTTCGAATTTACGATGTAAAATAGGATTTTACGTTACAGAGCGAGTGGAGGGAAATAATCGATTGCACCTTGACTTACCATCAGGTGTAAACATCACCGCATTCAAAGCTTTATACGTCCAATTATCCACCGACGCCCGTTTTCTATTCCGTTTTAACATTTGACTGGACGTCGATTCACCTTCAGTGATTGCCAATAACTGTTCGTCGGCCTGTTTTAAATGTAAACTATCCTGAAATTTCTTATCGTGTTCCGATTCGGCGTTATACATCCATGAATGCTTTTCGCGTAATTTTAATTCGCTTTCTTCCAAAATTTCTTCGAAAGACGCATTATCTTCGCTCGTAAACTTGTACAAAAATTTATCAATCGTCAATTTGTCGATTCCTTCTGCATCTGAAATCAAGAATTTCAAAAGACGATACTCGGAAAGTAGGTACAAAATCAACCTTCTTTTTCAATTTTTTTATCTTCTCTTTCATTATTTTTTGCGACCAAATCTTCTTCCCACGCTATTTCATTATCTTTCTCAGCTATAGGCGTCTCGAAGAATTCATGGGGCGATCCTTAAAATATAAGTACACATTCAAGTTTTCATTGACAGTTGAAAGATGCGAAATAAGTGTGAAACCACGTTAACAATCGTAACCCATAACCGCATGATAAAATGTGCATTGGAAATTCCAAAGAGAGAATATCGGCGGGCAGACTGGCTGTAGAGTGAATATCAAGATCACTGATAGTCCGAACCCACATTTTCATCCGAGCCCAGGCGGGTCTATGTAAGCTATTGTCTAAATCAATATGATAAGTTTGACTAGAAAAAGACAATGCCACGAGAAGAATACATTCAAGACTAAAATCAAACACCACCAAAATCAATAATTCAGCTTTTAGTGTCAGTAGCGACAGGTATGATGACGTCATGATCACAAAATTTTATGATTTTTCGCTGAGCCAATGAAATAAAAGTCAGAGTTAGTTTTCTATACTCCCAGTTTCCACATCAGTCAGTGTAAGCAAATCAGATCAGCAGTCGGATTAATGTTCCATATTAGCAGTAAAGACTCTACAGAGCCGCTCAATCAAGACTGTGAATATTAACTTTAAAATCGTTCTATATTATCACTTATGACTGTAGTACTAGACTCATCATGCAGAAGTGGCTGCCAGAAAAAAGGAAGCTGTAAAAAATCATGAAGATATTCCACAATCAATATCATTTTTACGTCCTGGCTGCACTTCCAAATTGTGTCATGAACTAGCATAATTTAATAGTTTCAATAGTGAGTAATCTTGTAGAAAAATTCTCACTGATTGCAAGATCAGGCGAAATTTATTACCGAAAGAAGTGAATTTCCTTGTCTTTTGCCTTGTCATCAGGAATTCTTGGAATTTTTTTGCTCGAAAAGTTGACATTAAGCTGCTGATTTTTGATTTTGAACAGATTCCATCTAAATCGGCTATAAATTTGAGTCATTTATCGCCGCGATAAATCTGATAATCTAAGAAGGAGTAAAGGATTAAGATTATTATCTAAGCAAGAACTCAGAGTTGAGTTACTCACAGACGCTTCGCTTGTAAATAAAAACAAAAAAAATTTGTCTGCATAATACGTATAACGAAAATCGCAAGACATGCTAAAATCAAGACTGAATTGGCGTTGTTTTCAATCAGCTCTCAGTTGACAAATTTAGAAGTACGTAGCAATTTTGTATACAGATAAAAAAATATAAACTTCAATTCAACGATAGGAATGTGCATTACTGGTTGTTGGAAAAAACTTCTTATTCGGCTGCCTATTGTGGATTGAAGTATTAATGCCCCAAAGGGACCATTAATAATGTGCATTATTTCATGTAATACTTCCTTTGATAAGGAACAGAAGGCCTGAGGCAGTCCTGACCATTTTTACAGCGAGCCCGGGCGGAGCCCTGACTCTGTGCGGTCCGGATGACTATTGATCAACCCAAGTTACACGCCTGAATTCGAAAAAATCACTAGCTGCTTAGTAGATCGACAGAAAAATGGCCAACTTAGTAAATTTTGAAGTTATCTATTCTGGAAAATTTTGAACTTTCCTCCTATACCTGGAAATGCCATCTCAGGGACCTGTAGTGGAGAGGTTATGAGTGAGAAATATTAGAAAAGAGTACTGTATTCAGTCTAAGGCATTACTGAAGCTTCCCGGTAGGTATGGCGGATACTAAAAATATGTTTTTGAGATGCATCTACTGAAGTATCTAAGATACCGCGACAATGGCGGATCAGTTTTTCTTTGGTGCGAGCCCGTACAAAGATTGGCCAAAGAGTATTTTTTACGGAGGACTTTTTTTGTACACAGGGTGTCCAACGGTTTTGCAAAATGACATTCCCTGTCTTTTCCAACACTGTTTTTTCCACATTTGCACTATAATGTGGGAAAATTTTTTGAGGTCTTTCCAGAAATGTGGAAAAAATTTGGGGTTTTGATAAGGAAAAGATGCATTTTAGAAGGTCCAAATGTCAGAATATTCCGGCGCCTCGCGCCGGTTATAACTTTAACAATCATTACTATTTATTATTAGGCTCAGACACACTTTTTAGCATGTCTACCTTCACTTACCATTTAATTACGATCTTTCTAAGGAGGGGGAGCGAACTGGGCGCCCGCCCAGGGCCGCTAAAAGTTTTTAGTGTACGCTTGAACTTTGAAGAATGCCTTTTTTTAGCGGCCCTTGATAATATTTTCTATTGTTGTATGCAAACAGTACAAAGCAGTGCTTTTTGTGCCAGAACACGATTTTGGATACAAACAATTGGAATGGCACAAAAAGCTTTTGAGCGTTCATGTCAGAGGTCCCCAAGGTCAAATTTTTCAGGTAGGGGTAAAGTTGAAAATTTGCGGGGGTAGTGAAACTAAATGCCCACTAAACACGTCATTTTGTCTCAAAATTAGGCAACTAGGCACAAAGTTTCTACTGTCTGCAGATTTTACGGGAAGTTATTAAAAAAGGATCGATCTAGCGTCGATTTTTCACAGCGCGACCTAGCTTTTTGGGCAGAAGGATCACGTTATACAGCTTATCTTTTGGAGAGGATCAGAAGTGGTCCAAAATGCCGAATTTCAACCTCGAAAATTATTAAAAATATATCGAAAGTACGCATGCTCAAAAAAGAACATAGGCTCCAGAGCACCCCATGGGGGGTATGGGGGGGTATTACCCCCGTCTTAGATTTGAAAATTCATTTACTACCCCCATAAAAACAGCTCACTATAGCAAAAAATTTTGGTAGACTTCATCCTCTCCCCAGTAGGTTATACTAATTCGAGAAAAATTGCAGAATGTGTGATTCTGAGGAATTACTCACTGCTCTTTTTGACACATTTACTGAGCAAATGATAATGGGAAAGTATGCAACTTCTGTGCCATATAGCGATGTTTAGGAAAGGATATCTGCACATTAATATATACTACTTGTAGGAAATCATTATAAATATAATTGGGAGATGAAATAATGACTTATGTATATGTGATTAATCAAAAAATCCCCCCTTGGAAAGAAAAACATTATGTTCTTAAAATTCTGCCTCTTCATGCTCTCCTTTCCTTTTCCCCACTTCTGCGTTGGGTCTTCTGTGCGCATATGGTTACCCAAGCTGTGGCATACTTTCCTGCTATGAGTTGAGACATGTGAGGTCTGTTGACGTGGATCAGGAGTGGTACTTGATTTCAAACTCGTAGTTCATAGTCTAATGGGATTAATAATACTAAAGTCACATTCAGCATCAGGACTTTCAAATGGAAGCACTGTTCCAAGCCTAATCAGCGATGGGATAAGCCCATACTGCTGAAGATGCTGGTTGAAACAATGTTTCCAAAGGTATGTTGTGCCCGATTCTTGAAATGTGCAGGAGTCAGTTGGCACAACAGTCTTCAAAGTGTGACTATTCTGTACGTATAATTAATGCATTAAAGTTGCATGATTGCGAGCTGGAAAATGGAGTTGAACTAGTAAATGTTTTTTGACTGTAAAAAGCATAAAGTAGGGGCATTATTCATTTATGTAAGTTGTATGTGGTTAGAGAACTACAACTCCCCCCTCCTTGGCAAAAAGTTGGGACCAAAAAAAAGGTCACGGCATATTTCAACTACTACCCTTAAAATTTACGATTTTACCTCTACCTAAATTTTCGACCTTGGGGACCTCTGATAGGCTCTATATGGCAAACAGCGCCAAAAAATGGACTATTGTAAAGCTTTTTTTATCAAGATTAGCCATTTTAAGCCGTACCTGTAAGACCTCCTGTCGGTTGGGGTAGGGTAAACCCCGAATTTGTTGGGATGGGGTACCCATTTTCCCCGAAAATCATCAAGCTGACTCCCTCCCCCAACACTTCGCAAAGTTGGCTACTCCCTCCACTCGAAAAGGGCTTTTATCGCCTACCCAACTGGTCGGACCTCTAGCAGTTATGATTACGGAAATAGGTCAAAAAAATTTTTTAGAGTTGAGGGTAAACCGGCATTTGGGTATCTCAGCGTAACCACGCATTTAATTAAACGGATGAACGCGTATGGATTTAGGGAAAACTGGTTCTTACGAGGAGTATTCATTGTTTTATCGGTCCGACGAGAACTAAAACGTTCTTGTAATTGCTTAATTCTGACTTGATCATTGTTACGGATAGCGTCAAAATATTCATTCTGAGCTTTCAGCTTTGCGATATCGGGGAAATAATCGCGTTGAATAATCTTTTCTAGTTTTTCAATGTATTCGTCTTCATCGAGAACATCCACCTTTCCTTTGAGTTTCGCATCGGTTGAGAGAGTCAAATTGCTGCTTGGTGTGAGTGTTACTAATGATTGGTTCGTCGTCGAAACAGCAGATGTTGACGTTGACGCAGCAGGCTCCATATTAAACTTTATTCCGATAATTAAGGAAAACAGTGCTGCCAGTTAGTTTTAGTGAAAAACGGAACAATGCCTCCTGAAAACCTGCAACGAAACATATGAAAAACCACCATACAAACATAATATGACTTCGCCAAATAAGCATTTGTTTGCTCAAAAAAATCATTTCAATTATTCTCGATTTCTCGTCATGTCGCTTAGAAATGTCGACATATGCTTTATTTATGCTTTTTAAGCTTGTTTGTACATTCCATTGCATCTGGCGTAGATAATTTAATAAAAACTAGGAGAAATTAATTTTTTTAGTTTGAGGCTAGATAATCACAATCATACATAAAAATAGACCATTTTTAACTGATTTAAAGCATAAAAACAGAATGTCAACAAATTCAACGGCAGACGTTTAATGCTGGATTCTAATGCCGACATTCGCCTAACACCGAAAAATTTTTTTGGACGCTAGTATTGTAGATCGTAGAAAAATGAATCATTTCAACACATAATTCCCAAATTAGAAAAATCTAATTTTGTCAGTGAATTCCATGGTTTTTAACCAGGGCAAAATACAAAAATTACGTTAGAAACGCGCAACTAAAATTCAAAAATTAGCAAGCAACCACCGACTTGAATTCTCCAACTCAACCAGAGCAAGAAATTCTGTCAATTTACCGTCTAGGTCTGGTGGTTAACGCCTGCAAATACTAGTCTAGGGGTCTCGGGTGTAACTAGTGCTCGATCTCGGGTGTAACTAGTGCTTCACACTTCGCACTTTTTAGGAATCGGGTATCCAGGTATTTCGGGTACTATACGCAAGTATTTAGAAAGTCAGTGAATGAACACGTTTCATGAAAATTCTTAGGATTACTCATGAATTTTAAGGTATAAACCTTGCAAAATGCTAAGAAACAAAAATTGAACTGAAAAAAATCGAACAAAATGCGAAAATCACATTGGAAGCATGCAACTAAAACTAAAAGTATTGCCCATTTTACAACACATAAAAGTGCAAAAAAAGTCGCGTGTGTGTGAGTTAAGTAAAAACCCGCGGAAACCATCCAAAACGGATTGTGTCAGAACTTGGCGTCCACCTTAACTTGCGATCCGTCCTAACTTGGCGTCCGTCCTAACTTGGCGTCCGTCTTAACTTGGCGTCCGTCTTAACTTGACGTCCGTTTTAACTTGGCGTATTAGTCCCATGTTGGCGTCCATTTTATGTCCTAACTTGGCGTCTAACTTGACGTCTGTCCCAACTTGGCGTCGGTCTTAACTTGGCGTATAATATGCTTTGGATCAAAATTAACCCAAATTCACTTTTAATTGATTTTTGAAAAATATGCATTTACGAGAAATAAACATAAATCATTACACTTGTAGGGGTTATTCAGTATATACGTAAATTTTAGTCATACTTTTCAATATATAGAAACGGTTTGCCAATGAAGAAAGCACGTAGTTTCACAAAGAAACATTGAAATTTGCATGCAAACTGGCAGGTTCCCAGAATTTCGAAAACTGAATAAATTATCTATGTTCTCGAAATCGAACAGACTTCCGATCCTGCAAAAATGTTCATTTGAATGTGAATCATTGGTGGCGCGATAGTGTCAACCTATAAAATACTTGGCCCCCTAATTTCATGTCCCCCCACCCTTGAGCCAAAACGGTAAGAGCTAGAACCTTCGGGTCTTTTGCATAATTTCGGGCATAGGGGCAAACTATGGGGTGCCTTCTGTCATTTTCATTTTATCTGCAAGTGGTGCTCGGTGGGGCCCCAAAAACATGCAAAAAACGCACTTTTTAAGGGCTCCCAGTCCCACCATGCCCCCAAAACGGATGTGGCATATCCAAGCTTCATACTTTGGCCTATGCATCTTGGGGGTGCAATCTGAAATGCGATTTTTTATTTTGTTAAAATATGGCCCCAATTCAATTATACGGTGGTCCAAAGTCCCGGAAAACGCGAAATTCCCCAATTTTATTACATAATATTCACGGCTTCAAAAAATAATTTTTTGCAGCATGATGCACTACTAATTTTTTGCAGTTTCAATTGAACCGGTAGCCTTATTGGGATTTTTGGGCTGTAAGAGTTTTCGACCATTGGGAATTCGATGGACGCGGTCACTTTAGACGAAAAACTATCCCAGGTGTAAACAAGCGTTTTTTCCTGATTTTTTGTGGAAGGGGTTTTTGACCATGGGAACTTGATGAATGCGATTACTTTGCACAAAAAATTATTTCAGGTGTAAACAAGCGTATTACCGTGATTTTTCAGTGGAAGGGGTTTTCGACCACGGGTAATTGAATGAATGAGATCACTTTACACACAAAATTATATTGAGTGTATTTCAAATGTATATCTACGATTTTTGAGGGAAGAGGTTTCTGACCATGTAGAATTCAATGGACACAATCACATCACACAAAAAATTGTTGTGTGTAACCAAATGTATTTCTGCCGTTTTTTCGGGTTGATAGGTTCTTGATTATGGGAAATTCAATGGAAATGGTCACTTTACACCCTGTTTACAACGTGTTTTAAGTTCTATGCGGTTTCAACATCTTTAGCTTTCACCGAAAGTGATAATTCGTAGCTGTAAGATTTTTTATTGTTTCTTTGATGTGAAAATGAACAAATTTAAAACTTCAATGCGCTTCTATGAGGGTTTCCAAGCATGGTTCAGACCCACTAAAAAGTGATGAAATAGTTTATTAGAAAATGCTCCGATGGGGCAGAAAAAAGAAGAATATACTTGCTTGGACAGTTGCCAAGCTAGAAAAAGGTTTGAACTAGATTTTTGAGAACTTGGATTAAAGTTGGAAAAAATCCACTTCCGTTATATTGGATTTTCATTCTTTCTCAAAAAAATTTTCGATGTCTGTGAAAAAGTATATTCTGCAGCTGAGTGCATCAACACACTTCCCAACCAAACATGTGGATCTTTGAAATTTTGAGGAGAGAACAGTGCTGAACCTTAGTTTTTTGGCGTTTTTTGAGACAAAAAATCCAAAAAAAGTTGACCAACAAGTTTTTTTCATAACAACTTTTCCAGTTTCAAAATCTTTAGGGTAGTTTGTACTTCCATATCGTCCCTCACACATAAGTGCTTCTAACTGCGTTGAACTTTTTTGCTAAATTTAGTGTCAATAAAACAGGAATCAACTGTGGGAAAGCGACACATAAAATTCAACTCAGCTTTCTTAGAAAAAAAGCTACAGCACAAAGTCTTCTCAGAACTAAATCGATTGAGCAAGATATGTTTGATTCATTCATCTTATATAACATATCACACAGAATTCACTCTGTAAGTTGTACTGATTACAAGCTATAAACAAATTTATTCTCTTCTATTTAACTATTCAACAAAATGGAATCATTCACAGTTTTTGGCTTTAAACTGAACTTTGCCGAAAGAGCGCTTTTTGCGGGATCGCAGATGGGAAACAATTTCACCCATCTCTGTCACTCCGGTCCTGCTTTCAAAAAAGTCGTACTGTTGCCGTGAGAGTGCGAGTAGAGTCCGGGAGAACCGGGTAAGGGATTTGGCGCACACCACTAATACAGGCACAGCTGAATCAGGAGCATTGTTGTATGCTTTACCCTGTTTTCCCATTTGCAGATCGGTGCCCAATGACTGTAACCAAAACCCAGTTGCACTGAAGGGGTCTGAGCTCGAGCTCAAGGTAATCTCGTACAAAAAGGCGAATCGATTTGATTTTAAGTTCGGTATAATTTCAATGTCATCAGGTTTATAACGAGTTCAATGTCAAGATTATTCCCAACTCGAGCTGTTGGGTTGAACTAACATTTTCACATAATTTTCTTATCTCTAAACCAAGTAAATATAAAAATTTCTGCGATTCTCAAACTGGAACTTACACCTCAGTAGTAGTTAATCCTGAAGTGAGTATTTAGTGCGCAGTGGAAGAGAATAATTTGAACATTACGATAAGCTCAAACTCAGGATCATAAATTTACTCCCGATGTTGAGATTATGCTCAAGTTGGGTTAGTGCAACTAGAGCTCCGTACATTTTTGTCAGTTTGTTTACTGTAGTTTACATAGCTGAAAGGAATTAAGTTCCTTGGTTAATTATGGTTGATTTTTTGACTCCTGCCTTGCTACTTAATTTCCAGGTTATTCCTATGGTACTTGGTTGTAGAGAGCCGCGGCCCCACTTGAATCTCCAGTATGGTAGGTGGTTTTTCCCATTCATCTTATTTTCATCTTTTTTTGTTCTTTTCTTTGTATTCTTTGTCTGTTTAATTTTTTATCTGTGCTTCAGTTTCTCCTTTCTTCCGCTTTATATTTTCTCTATTACTCTCTTTTATTCATTTTGCAACTGGTCAGTAGTTTAATAAAATGTTGATGTATAAAATCGTATTAATGCAGTTAGTACACAAATTGTATATAGGGATACCTACATAAAGTATCTCAGAAGAGAAAAAGAAAGATAAAATGTAATAGAGTTGAAGAAAAAGAACAAATACACACAAATTTGGAGACCAAAAAGATGGAAAAATGGAAGAATCAAGTTAACTTTGATTTTATGATGCATTGGACGCCAAGTTGGAAATTGGCGCCAAGTTAGGATGGACGCCAAGTCAAGATTTCTATATTCAGCCTCTAATATAGCGTTGGACGCCAAGTTGGGATAGAACGCAAAAAAGTGAAAAACTGTCGAATGGTGGAACCGCCAAACCCCCAAAAACAGCGACATCTGGCATTATCAGACGTCC
The DNA here is from genome assembly GCA_963922205.1 of Romanomermis culicivorax. Taxonomy (NCBI): domain Eukaryota; kingdom Metazoa; phylum Nematoda; class Enoplea; order Mermithida; family Mermithidae; genus Romanomermis; species Romanomermis culicivorax. The sequence continues at coordinate 844,629 of CAWUHX010000033.1, forward strand.
ATAAGATGGAAAATCTAGATAAATGATAAAATCGTATATGACACGGGTAGTTCTTTTCTCATGCCGCACTGTAACCTTTTTTGGTGTGTGACGTCGTCAAGGTGTATATTTCGGTGACTCCCTGGATGCAGTAAGTGTGCAGCAATGTATAAAGTACAAATCGCTTATTCGCCACTATCTTAGCCAATATCACATGCTGACCTTATAAATAAAACGCACCAAATTTGCCTTTTGGCGCGTCGAATAATCAACATTTTCTCCTTTTCTGAACGTTTTTCCAACAGAAGCACAACTTGGGAGAAAACGGTGGATGACCAACATAGACCATACACGTAAGAAGTCCAACCAGTTGGCGGGGGGGGGGGTTAACCTCGAAATTTGGGGGAGAATTGTATTCGGATAGTATATTTATATGATCGCAACAAACTATGAGATTATCATTGAGTGAAAAATAAATACCACTGTTCATTCAGTGTGATTGGAAACTGAAATCTTTATTTTTGGTGTTTGATTCAATCTGGCACAATTTTTCAACCAAAAATTTGCGCGACCCGATCTTCGGCTTAGTTTTTTTTTAGGAAAAAGCAATTTATGGACACCCTTAATTAAGTTACATCGGTGTTAAGAAGAAATTCGTTGTCTAAAATAAAGGGAAAAAAATTAAATGCCTGAAAAATTATATAAAAATATGCGAATCCAATAGCATTAGATTCCATTTCGAATCGTATAAACTGCTTTGTCGATCAGTTTTTTTATCGCACTGACGTGCTTAGATAAAATAGAGTCGGCATGGCACGATTTTTATGCAAATTAGTGCGGCGGAAGTGTCTTTAGTTAATATGTTTTTATCAAAGTTTTGGCATGAAACTTTTTAAAAGTTTTCAGTATGTTTCTTGTAGAAAAAAAATTTGTGCCATCATTGGCACAATTTTTTCGGCCCTTTGTGCCAATTGGCACAAATATTCGTGCACAAAAAAACGCTGATTTGACCCACCGTTTTTTCCTCAAATGGGGTCTTTTGAGGAAAAAAATTTGGAAATGAGGAAAAAAATTTTGGGTATGGTTCTTATTGTGGAAAAAGATTTGGGGAATTCGCAATCGAAAAGATGCGTTTTGGTGGACTTTAAAAGGTCAAAATCTCAAAATTTTCCGGCGTTTCTCGCCGGTCAGCAGTATAATAATCATTATTTTCTATCAGGCGCGGCCGTTATCATATCTACTTCGAAGACATCATTCTAGAGTGATTTTAGAACGAATTTTATTCACGAATCCACGAATATCCATTGGGGAGATTTATTTTCCAGCGTTTTAGAAGCAGGGTTGGCGGGCAGATTTTTTTTGCACACAGCAACCATATTTCGGGCTGTGCAACCAAAATTTTTGTGCCAAGTTGCACAGTGCAACTTCAGGCCTGACTGCTCTTCTGATTAGGTGAAAGAGTTTTCCGTCCGAAGATGTTCTAAAATTAAATTCTAAAATGTTCTAAAATGGAACAAAGTGAAAATTTTCCGGCGGTCCGCGCCGGGTTTCAATTAATTTATAGTTTTTTATAATATTATAGTGTGGGGTTAGAAAAAATCATTCTAGTTAGTGCTTATAGGTTCTTATTATCAACATATTATGGATAAATGTTTGATCCTGTATTGTTTGTTGACGAATTTGATGAAAACTAACATTTTTATCGGCCATTTTCCCAAATTTTTTTTGCGATCTCCATAAAAATTTTGACTTTTATGTGATTAAAACATTTTGAGTGCAGAAATTTTTGCCGATTGAAAGATTCAAAGTCTTAGTCGCTTGCCTAGTTTTTGAATTTTTGTTTGTCCGACTGAAAATTCATTAAATTCACTGATAAATCTAACCTTCTGCCTGGGAAATAAAAGGTGAAAAGATTCATTTTCCAGCGTTCTAGAATATTGAAATCCAGGAAAAATTTTTCGCGCTACGCGCCGAACACATTACACTAGTCTAGTCATATGAATCCTTTCATATTCTCTCAAAAACTCAGAAAATTGGGTTTTAAATGTCGAAAACTGACGCGGATCGAATAAAATTCAATAAAACTAGTTTGCGAATTGCGATGGTTTTTCCAATAAATTTAAGCCAACTTTAGTAACTGCAATGCAGTCTTTTCTGACACTGGCATGACAACAGAGTTGAGATGAGATCACACAACAAACAAATCAAATGCTATCGTAAATTTTCAATTCGGGAGACTTCTCAGCTTCATTCGATTCGGTTTATATGACTGTTCTGTTGAGTTGACTTATTCTAATCAAAAAGCTAAAGATTCATATTTGATAAATTTAACTTATGTTTGAATTGTCTTTTGGCTGAAGTTGACTTGATCCGGTAGTTTATCTGAACATTAGGCAGATTTTACTGCCCGTGAGGCACTGAGCAGTGCTGGTGAGCAATACACAGCATTACTTGTGACTGCTAAAGTCTTCTAACAGCCATCAGCATTTGGTGAGATGACTTGAGCAGCCCTAAAATTTCGAGGGAGACAGCAGACCCTCTGGAGAAAGAGGCAGCTGACGGCTTTTTAGGTTCGAAAGTGGGTTGAAAATGGACCACCAACCAAGTATTCTAGTTGAATGACTAAGCAGTATGACTGTTGAAAAAAGAAACATCAACTTCTTTTCAGCCTGCAAAAGCACTATTTACAAGCAACTCAATGAATAAATGATCTTGGCAAGTGAAGATAATGAAAAAAAACGTTTTGTTACAAAATGCTGGAGAGCGGACAAAAATCTGCTATGCAATATTGTTTGACGGAAGGCAAAACGTGGCTTTCGTTTCAAAAAATTGCCTTGAGAGTACGTTTTTAAGACTATCAACGGCGAGCAAGCGAAATTGATTTTGTCATGCTATAATCATGTGTTTTATATTTTGGTGTCCACCGCGTCATCAGAGTGTAATTTTTCAACATTTGGATTTGTTCACAGCAAGTTGCATTGCATAATCGATTGCCATCTGCATCAGTCGAAAAGCTAGTCTTCATAAAATTCAATGCCAAAATTTTTTTGATAGTGCATTAGTATATGATTTTATTTGTTATGATAAAGAATCTGTATTTTTGCTTAAAATCAGGGAAATGATATGAAAATATTTTGCATTATGAAAAATAAAACTTTAGATATGCTGCATTTGCTTTTCTTTCATACTTAATTCAGATCCACAATTGTGAAATAGAAAAAACCCTGATTAAACCCAGAAAAACTCAAAAAACCCATAAAAAACCCAAATTCGAAATTTTGAAAATGGGGTTTTTCCCAACCCTGTTTAGAACATAAAAACTGAAAAAAATTTTTCGGGGCTCCGCGCCGGAATGGGGAACAGATTATACTTCATCAGTCGGATTTTAATTTATTTCCTAAAGTTGTGAAGGTATAATTTCCAGCGTTTTAGAAAGTGAAAATCCAAAAATTTTCCGGCGCTCCGCTCCGGGACGAAAATTAAATAAAATTGGATAATCCATATTGGAACCACAGAAATATTAATGAAGAATAAATTCATGACAACTCTGTCGTTAAAATGCTTTCTCTGCTCTTGTAGCACACCAATATAATCTTCATCAGCTCATTTCGACTAACATAACCAGAATTTTCTTGTTTCCTAATTTTTGCAGGTTTCTGAATCCAAAAGCATCAAAATGCTTGGGTATGCTCCTAAAATGCAAAAAAAGCATCCATAGGCACATTATAAACGTTTTTTAAATGTGGAAAATTTTTGGAAAATGACGAAAAAAATTTTGGGTCCGGTTCTCATGTGGAAAAAATTTTCGAGGAAAAAAACGGTGATTTGACCAGAAAGCATTGCGAAGCGAGATCTGTCATCATTTTCATTGGTCGAAAAAATTCATCGATTTTTACAGTTGTTTCCAGCAAATTTTCTGGCTTAGGCTTAGGTTTAGGCCTGGACTCACGGTTAGGAAGGAGTAGACTACAACTTTTCGATTAATCAAATTGAAGGTATGAAATTTTTCCACAAATCAAATTAATGACAGATCCAGCGTTTTTTTTGTGCACGGACATTTGTGCCAATTGGCACAAGAGGCCAAAAAGATTTGTGCCAATGGCACAAAAAATTTTTTTTTACTAGAGACATACTGAAAACTGCGGAAAAGTTTTAGGGCCAAAAGTTTGATAAAAAGTTATTGTTTAACGCTTTAATTTTTTGTAAAAATCGTGCCCAACCTATTTTTCAGCTAACCATGTCAGTGAGAAGAGAAAAAACTGTGCAACAAAATAGTTCACGAAATCCCTAAAAGAAATGGAATGCTGAGACAATTTAAATAGCTCTAGAATTGCTCAGGAAGTTCAAATTGATCCAATTTTCGACTACGAACGAATATCTATGTTATGTATATTAAAGAACCATGTAAAGACTAGAGAAAATAAAGTCGAAAATCGTATTAATTTTCGATCAAAACATTGTGCCATTATCAACGATATCGATTTTTCTATTTGAATCAATCAAACACAAAAAGTAACAATTTCAGTTTTAAATCCGAATCTGACTGAATGAATATTCAGAATTTCTTTCCACTCATCAGTCTTGACAGCCTATAAAATTTGCTGCAACGATACTAATACACTGTTCAAAGAGAAATCGTTCGCGTTCGGGTCAAATATACGAATAGGAAATATCATATTCATTGATTCCACGCGAAGCGCCGAAATTTTTTTGCATCTTCAGCCCCTAAAACGTCTAAAAGCAAGGAAATTTAATGTTTGACCAGCCAAAAAATTTGTGCAAATTGGCTACGCTCAAAATTTTTTTGTGCCAAAAACCAGGTTTTGGCACAAAAAAAACACTGGACAGATCTCGCTCCCTAATGCTTTGTGATTTGACCCACCTGAATAGTGGATTGACTACAGTAAAATGGAATTTGAAGTCTTAAAAATTTGTGCCACTCATCGCTTACTTGTTCGATGCATAATACGAGGAAACGAACGGTAGCGTCATGAACAACGAAGAATTTGATTAATTAGGAAACTGAAATGGAATCAACAAAGCTATCAATTTTTGTAGCATTCGCTCGATAACGTCATCGAACACTCAACTAATACGACCGATCACGAAATCAACCTTTCATGATCATTTCGCGGTACAACTTCAAATAAAAGAAAAATGCATGACTTATCAACGAGCGGTTTTATCATTTCAAGCGGGCTCAACAGAGAAAAACTGCGAACAAAAAAAACAGAAATTAAACTTCATCTACATAATACCAAAAATATAAACTGTATTTATCTATAGCCTGTTTAAATAAAATGCCTGTAAATTGGGAGCTGACAAGAATATCTTTTACACATAGCAGGATTTCCTCTTCAAAACTTCCCAAGGTTAACGAATATGGTCACAAATTTTTAGACCTATGTAATATATAGTACAGCAGAAAATCGTAAAAACATAAAATAGTACAAGCATTTAAAAAAACAGATTTTGATATAATACGTATAGACGACATTTCAAAAATACAAAAAACTTTCGATACATTCTTCAAACGCAGAAAACCATTCACACTTTTAAAGACTTTTAAGACTTTTTCATGTATACTAAGTTGGTGGTACCGGTAAAAGATTTTCAACAACAACGAAAAATTCTCAGCAACATAACATTTTCGAAAGAAATGTCCAAAATCATAAACATTGTACATAGAACTGAACTGAGGAAATGTATAAAAATTCCGGACATTTGAAAAATGACTGCGATTTATAGCAGCAGAAGCTTTGCTTACAAACCCGGCTAAAAGTGGGTCGGAAATGAGCGAACACCGAAGATTAATTTCGGATCAGTTTTGTTATCGACTGATGGGCAGTAATATGTGGGATCGGTAAACGTTGCAATATTTGCCGGAGTCTTATGTTAGAGACAATTTTAATTGTAATTTTTCGTCATTCGGTGTACCAAACCATATCTGAAATTATAAAATCCCTAGGATATCCAATAATCGAATGCCATAAATTTATAAGGTAGGATTTTTGACATTTCTAGGGTAGAAAATTTACTGAACTTGAAGGTTTAAAACAGTAATTCAAACTTCTAGTTTTCTGAAACATGAATTGAAGAACTCATTTATCACTATATCCGTAATCTGAAACACGATCATAAAACTCAGTGATAGATTCATTCAACAACAGCCAGAACTATATATGTGGCACCGGCACCCACCTGACGAAGAAAGTCAGAGACTTTTTTAGCTGAGGGCCCAGCTGACGCGGATTAGTCGAAGGAGGGGTACTGAAGTAATTTAAAAACGAATTTTTGCTACAAAAAACGGTAAAATGTCTCGAAAGTAAGTCCCAAAAAGCTAACGAAAAAGCTCTTTGATACGAGAAGCGCCAATAAGTTTTACTTTTTCCACATCTTCCCGATCAAAATTGTACATTTGAAATTTTCCGCAAGTTTTGGTCTAACAAGGGTAGGGGTTCGTGGAGTCAACCTGAGTATCCAGCCGGCCAATATACCGGATACCATGTGATGACTCCTGACTAAAGGAGATTTCTCATAGCACTTCACACACCTCCCAGGCCTGCAGGCAGGCGGGTTGGAGGGTCATGGCCCCCGAAATGTTTCGAGCGATAAAACTTTTTCTTGAAATCTCCCTTCAAAACTTTTCTTAAAACTTGAAAAAGCCACAAATGTCAATTTGACAGTAAATCGAGAGAAAAAATATGTGCCCCATTCCGAAAAAATTCCTGCTACATGCTCGTCATTACATGTAATTGGGGAGAAGGCTATAGGAACCTCCCCACATAAATCGCCGTCCATATGGCTGGCCATTGGGCGACCCCGCCAAGATTTTCCAATCGTATGGCTAGCCATATGGATCCCAATACTTTTGGTAGGAAAAATAATAGAAAATGTCAATGTTTTAATGAAAAATTTTAACTTTTCAACAAAAAATGATCAAAAATGTCAATTTTCTTGGCACTTCGCGCCATGAATACATTTTTATGGTTTTATAGACAAAAATTACAAGTTTTCAAACCGTTTTTCGGAAAAAAATTAATTTTTTCCTCACAGACCCCTTCACTAAAATTTCGGGGAATCAGTGACTCTCGGCCCCACGAATGTCGCCCAACCCCTCCCCCCAGACCTGAGGGCCCCGTTACATGAACGCTTGTATAAAACCGAAAATCGAGAAATTTGAAGTTCTCACGATGTTGGATTTGATAAATATAAAACTGATTTGAAAATTTTAATGTCAAAACCAAAAAATTCTAATATCGAAACTTCATCATATTGAAAAACTCACTAATTGAGTTTCAGGAGCAATCGAACTCAGAATCAAGTAACTAGGACAAATTCCAAAAAAATGAGAAAAATAAAACAATGTTACAACGCCTCGAGACTTGAAGGATTATCTACAGAATTGTATTGAAAATTTTACAATTCATGTTCGAACTATTCGTATTATCAACTCCAAATTGATCACGCTTTTTGAAATATAGATCATTACTTTTGAGTCGTCGCAGTCAAAGCTTGGTCATGAAAAAATGAAAACAATTACTTGTAGAACCATCGACGAAATCGCACCAGCCTGAAAAAGAAAAATTGTTGGCATATCTGAATTTAAACTGATCAAATATCGAGGATTTGAATTTTCGCATGATACAATTTGGTCATACAAAACGGAATTTCTGAAATATAAACGTTTCAGTGTCAATGTTAGTTTGAAATTACGGTTATTATAATTTCAGGAAAGCAATTATTTTGTAAATCCACAGGCCAGTTCGATGAGAAATGCTAGATTCGAGTGCGAATGGAATGCTACAACCCCTTTCAAAGAGCATTTTACAAGCTCAAACTATTTGCGCTTCCCAAACTTACGTTCGCGAACAAAGTTTGCCATATCATTTATCAATCGATTATCACTGACACCTTTCGATTTGACCCTATCGTTGAGCTCTAATTCGGTTGAATCGTCACTTTTTACATTCAAATCATCCGTTTGACAAGTCGTACTTTTCCGTACTCGTTCATTTGTTTTTATATCATTCGTCACGACATTGTTACTTATATGTACACTATTGTTGCAATTTATAACCGTATCACTACCAGATTCGTCTTCGTCATCGAAACATCCGAACGTTAAACCTCCTAAAGCATTGGTCATATTTATTATTTCTACATGATTTTCTTTTCTGTCCAAAAATTCGACCGGCGGACAAGAAAAGCGTCTTTGAGTTGGTGCAATGGCGGTGAAGGTTTTTTCTTGACTGGTCGTTTCAGCACTCATCAATGGAGGATTCGTGTTCTTGCCAACAGTAATAGACGGCCAAATTATATTGGTAGAAATTGCGTTATTACAGTTCATTTTAGAGGAAGTCGACGCGTCCAAATATTCAACCGCCGACGGAGAATGCCTCATCACAAGAGGGGTAGTCGTGGTAGACGACGGAACAGCGTTTCGTGGTAGAAATTTCTTAGTGGATGCGGCGGCTGCCGGGAAACATTTTGGCTGCTGCTGCGTCAAAGTAGCTTTCTTTTGTCGGTTGTCAGATTTCTTTTGTTTTTTTGAGGTAACCTAAATAAAAATATAGTCGGATTAAGAATGTAACGGTCCCAGGCGAATTCACATGTATTAGCACTAACTTGACTCGCTAAGAAGCCCTCAGTGCGTAATACGCACAATTCAGGAAAAAACATTAACGAGTATAAAATTACGGCCAATACGCACCCGGTTAGGACGTGCGTTATTTTGGATAATACGCAATGATTCTATTAAATGGCTTTCTGGTCAGTTAAATATCTTAGCCTTTGAAAAGAATAAAGTAACAAGCTTTTTCTCACAAAAATTTAATTTGTTTCTTATTTTTCACTCTTTTTCAGCTAGGAAAACTGTAAGCCAGAATCGAATATATTCGATTATACGTACTTTCGGTTGATATGCTCTGGTCCCTAAGAGGTACGTGTTATCCGAGTTAGACTGTAAGTTTAAATCATTCAATGTGTTCCTTTTGAACACGTTTTTAACTTTTTGGCTAATGTCTCGACTTCTAAACGTAATGAACAACTTTGGAAACTACGCAGAAATACAGAAAAGTTTGAATGCGTAAGCCTCATGTTGCTGTAATCTGGTTTTCCACTCTTGCTAAGGCCATAGATTTCAGTATAGACTAAACTTCCAGCATTGTTCAACTTTGTAATGAAATTCATGATGTGATGATTTGACTGTTTATCGCCGAAATTCATTCTACGGAGGGAACATAACATGCATGTAATTGGGGGGAGTGCTATAGGAATCCTCCCCCAAAAATCGTTGGCCACATGGCTGGGCATTGGACCCCCCAGGATTTTCCAATCCTATGGCTAGCCATTTGGTAGTCATAGGGAACCCCATACTTTTGGTTGGAAAAATACTGAAAAATGTAAATTTCTGAATAAAAAATGGTCAAAAATGTAAATTTTCTCGGCGCTCCACGCCATTAATACATTTTTAGCAGTTTAAGACAAAATTACTATTTTTGAACCATTTTCCGGACTTTTTTTGGTCGAATTTTTCCTTCAGGGACCCCTCCCCCTAAAATTTTGGGAATAATTGACCCCCGGCCACAAAATTCGTCCGATCCCCCCGGACCGCAGGGCTCCGTTACATGTATGGAACATAACAAACAAATATTTCTGGTTGGGGACTAGACTTCTGGGCCGAAATTCTGACATGCCTTTTTGAAATGTCAAAATAGCTTCTAAGACTTTGGCAGCAGCGTCGATTTTTTCTGCGAAATGTTGCATGTTCTTCACCCACTTACAGAATTCTTATGCTTTATATAAGTTTAAACACCACAATTTTCCGGAGCTACGCGCTAAATTACTAATAATGGCGACTGATGTGATCAGTATTTTTCGTAGTGAAAACATGAGATTTTGTCAATTTTTTTCATTTTAATTTTTGTCTTGAGTTAAATTTTAGTCATTCTGCAGCACTTTCATTGATTTCACAGCCTGGGTAATTCCATGTCAAGTGATTCAAATTTGAAAAAGTGCCCCACTCGACCATCTCAAAAATTCATGAAATTTCTACCATATGCTCCTCTAGGTCTGGAACGAATAATGCCAAAGTTTTATTTTGATACCTTACATACTTCCTAAGTCGTGCGGCCCCAAACTTTAGGGGTCACCCATCCGGTCACTGAAGGCGTGACAAAAGCTCAAGTTTGGCATGTGATTGCTGATACAATATTTGATCAATCAGGCTCAAATTTGAACACGTAACACAACTTTTTTACGCTTATTACAACTATTTTACTTAAATCATTGCACTAATTTTTTGAGCCTCAAGACTCCCTCTAACAGCATGGAAAAATTTGTCGCGGGAACGATGGTGGCCTCTTTGAGCAGTCATAACACAGAAACTGACGTAAAGAAACCATTAATATCTTGTTTTCAGATAACTTTGCTCCTATTTACAAAATCCCGTATTTTTTCTGCTTCTGGTTTTACAGATAGCCTATTGAACATAGGTGTGTACAAAATTATGCGATATTTAAGTCAACTTTAGCGCCACATATCGCAACAGTTTCTTTTTCAATTTCAATAATTTATGCACCATTTGAAAGAGCAGGTTTTTCTATTCAAAACTCGCCTATTTTGATTTTAGACCCGTTTGCCTTTCATGCTGAAAAAGTACTCCGAATGTGACAATATTTATGCCTTGCGGCGACCCTGTCATACACTAAGCTATGTAGGTGCTAGCTCAGAAATTAATTCTATCAGGTGGTAGGCATGTAAATTCGTACAAAAAGAAAAGGACATTAAGTGCAAGAAATTTGAGTCCTGCTGCCAAAATCATGCTCTTAGTCAAGTTCAGACAATATTTGTTCAGACTTGCCTGAGGGTTAAGTAAGCCATCTCATCAGTTTTTTTTTGTTTTGAGAGGTGTTTTTGTCTCAATGTGCTTGTTTCTTTTTGTTTTTTCACCTCATCTTGCATTTGTCTGTTTATGGTTCTAATATTCATTTTCAGCAAACTTATAATGGATTTACCAAAATCAAGCATCTGCCTTATTGGAGTCTTTACAAAATCTGGCTGCCATAAACCTACAACTTATTATAACGGCTGTAGTATTTTGAAATCGATTACAAATTTCTCATCAAATGATAAAGAATTATTGCTACATCGATCTGGGGTCATAGATTTCGAGGAATCTACCCAAATTTGCTACTACCACGAAGCTTTACTTTTGACAAAATTCGAATTCCTACTGCAATGTTTTTAAAACCAGGATTATAATCGTTCTAAAGGATCCAACCGATTGATATTTCAACAGCAGAGAAATTGCACGCCTCAACTGGTACATAAGTAAAGCCTGGTCAAAAGTTATGCCCTAAATGTACGGAAGATATTCTGGAAAGTGAAGCAGAATTAATTGTAACGGATTTGAATTCATCGGACGACACAGATTTTACGGATGATCCATCTGACAGGGTAAATTCTACCTTACGCGAACTTGGCCTTTTACCCCTATAATTTTTAAGCATTAGTAAAAGAAATTCACGGGGATATGCAAAGCGAAAATTTTCCCAAGCTCAAGAAGACAGTGCGACTCAGATTTAAACAGCTGCATGATTTAACCCAAAGCCGTATTTAGGGGGGCGGGGGGCGGGGGGCGGCCGCCACCCCCTTGGGACTTTGTCATATGTCGATTTTGTGTTCATCATTGAGAAAAATATCAAAATTTTCCAGCGCTTGGCGCCGGTCAATGAGTATAACAGTCATTGTTTTCTATAAGTCACGGCCATTAGCTACTTCGACTTACTAAATAAACTTCAACAGTTTCAATCAACTGAATTACCTCATCTCTTTTTTATTAATTACAAGACAAAATTTTGGGCATGGTTCTCACCGTGGGAAAACTTTTTTTGATTTCAAAACCGAAATGATGCATTTTGGTAAACTTCAGAAGGTCAAACCCTCAAAATTTAGCGGCGCTTCGCGCCGGTCCTGAGTATAATAGTCATTGTTCCCTATCAGGCGCGGCCATTAATATATCGACTTTCACTTACTATAACTAACTTGCATCAGTTTCTCAGCTGATTCACTTCGTCTCTTCTTTTACTAGTTAAGAGCCAATATTTTGCTGATAATTGAGGTTTTTGATGGCTTCTTGAAATTTTATACTCCCACTTCGTTCGGAGTTTTCCAAATTTTTTGAAACGTGAGCCTTCGCAATCCGCATTGAAAACTGATAAAAACGTCATTCAAAGACTGTAAATTTAGAGCTTCTATCTGGGAATAATTGTTGTGAACATTCCTTTTCCAGCATTTTGGGACACAAAAATCCGAAAATTCTCTCGGCGCTATGCGCCGAAATAAGAGAGGTTATTACGATCCATTAGTTCAATTCCAATTTATTACCATTGTTTTGAAAATTAATTTTCCAGCCTTTTAGAGTGTAAAAACCTGAAAATTTTCCCGGCGCTGCGTGATGGAAAATTTTTTTTTGCTCGGTCCGCCCCCCCCCGCCAAGAAAATTCCTAGCTACAACCTTGATTTAATCCATTGGAACTTATTAATCAGCAAGAAAATTCTGTCAAATGTTCAAACTGCGAAGCTTATGAGACAGTTCTAGCCGATCTAAAATCTAAATTGAAAATTTCTTCCCCTGATATGAAAATTCAAATGTTAACATCAGTTCCAGATAATTGGACTATTAATCAAACTGTTGATTATTTTGGTGTCTCACACTGGATGGTTAATGTAGCCAGAAACTTGAAACGCAGTTTGGACCTTCTTGCTTTACTAGAGAAAAAATGTGGAAAGCCTCTTTCAGTTGAAGTTGAGCAAATGACGAATTTTTTCGACTTTGTTCACGAAGAAAAGGTTTAGGTGTCAGTAAGAATTGAGGACATAAAACAGCAAAAGCAAAAACAGTTATTATTGAGCATACATGTAACCGGAGCCCCGAGGTCTGGATGGGGGGTTGGGCGACTTTTTTGGGGCTGGGGGTCAGTAATTCCCAAAATTTTGGGGGAAGGGGTCTCTTAAGGAAAAAAATTTGATTTTTTCACGAAAAAAAGTCCGAAAAATAGTTCAAAAAAATAGTAGTTTTTCCCTAAAAAGATCGAAAAAAAACGACGCGCCAAGAAAATTCACATTTTTTACCATTTTTTGTTCAAAAATTGACATTTTAAATCAAAAATTGACATTTTTCAGTATTTTTCCGACCAAAAGTATGGGGGTTCCTACGGCTACCATATGGCTAGCCATTGGATTGGAAAATACTGGGGGTCGGTCGCCCAATGGCTAGTCATATGGTCGACGATTTCTGGGGGGGGGGGTTCCCATAGCACTTCCCCCCCAATTACATGTATGTTATTGAGCAATCTGAAAGAACTTTTCGTCGCTTACCAAAAAAATGGAACGAGTGATATTGGCTTTTCTAAATTATGTGAACTTCATCCAGAATGTTGCATTACTGCAGGCACAACTGGCTGCCATTTAATTTGTGTAGCACTATTCATGAGAATGTGAAACTTATGTTAATGGGTACTTCTTTGAACAGTGATTATATGTCTAATGAGCAAAATTGGGACCAGGAATTTTAGAGCTAGCACCAGGGCCGTACACAAGCCCCCCCCCCCACCGAGGCAGTATGCTAACAGTGTATCGCGTAAAATCAACATTTTCTGGGGCTATTCAGTAAAAATAAGTTAGTCCGCCCGCCCACGAAAAAATCCTGCGCGCGGCCCTGGCTAGCATCTACATAACTTAGTGTATGACAGGGTCGCCACAAGGCATAAATATTGTCACATTCGGAGTACTTTTTCAGCATGAAAGGCAAATGGATCTAAAATCAAAATAGGTGAGTTTTGAGGAGAAAAACCTGCTCTTTCAAATGGGACTGCTCAAAGAGGCTACCATCGTTCCCGCGACAAATTTTTACATGCTGTTAGAGGGAGTCTTAAGGCTCGAAAAAAGGACTGCAACGGTTGTAAGTGAAATTGTTGGAATAAGCGCAAAAAGCTAATTTAGGGGTGAAAATTTGAGCCTGATTTATAATATATTAGATCGGCAGTCACATGCCAAACTTGAGCCTTTGTCACGCCTTCGGCGACTCGATGGGCGAAGCCAAAAGTTTGAGGCCCCACAACTTAGGGAGTATGTGAGATATCAGAGTAAAACTTTAGCATATTCATTCCAGACCTAGGGGTGCGTCTTATAAAAATTTCATGAATTTTTGAGATGGTCGAGTGGGGACCATTAAACCGCTTGACATGGAATTACCTAGCCTTTAAACTCGTTTTCCGACCGGCTTAAATATTTATTTTGAGGTCTGAGTGTATTTCGAACAAGTTGAACAGTATGCCACTGAATCTACGTTGACGTCTAGCCCAGCGATTCGCCCTTTTTGGGTGAATAAAAGTGTCAAAAGGCAATTTCTGCGGTTTCTAAAGCTCTGGAAATACAACACAAACATAGCATGTTTTTACATGAAAATTTCATATTTTAAGTTTTGCTTTGAAAGTTTTCTGATTTGGCTCATGAAAATTTCGCCATAGGAGTCAATAGACCCAAGAATTGGAGATGAGGAAAAGGTCTGTTTGGTGACACAAAGAAAATTGTGAACATACTCCAAGTTTGAATAGAACACATAATAATTTCAACAAAACTGATCAGGCTTGCTGCAATGGCAGGAGATTTTTCATCCAAAATTTTGCAAGCAGAAAAATAAATCTAAAAATAAAATTACCGTAATGAATGAAGCTTCTTCCATTTCACGCCCGTTTTCAAATTGCAATTCGTAAGAAATTTCGTTAAACTTTTTGTCAACATTGTTCATAAAAATTTCTGTGCTCGAAAAATCTTTCGACGTCGTCGCGCCGCCGCCGATAGTTACTGTTCCTTGGAGTTTAAAATTGCTGACGCTCACTTTCGTCATCGGTATTATTTTTCTTTGAGTACTAGTAGCGGTAGTTTCGTTGGACCCGATTGAAGTTTGAAATTCATCAGACTTACATAAGAACCGCATATTTTCGAGTGTTGACCTTGAAAATTAAAAAGATTACAGTACTCTAAAGGTACAATATTTCATGATTTGAATTGAGGATCTTCTGACGCTCGAGCTTAAACAATTAAACGCTGTCATTCTCACGCCAGTTTCCCTTCATTTTATTACGGCCCAGAAAACTTTTTTCCACAAACGAACAAGTATGGATGGTAGAAACTAGGAAAATTCAAAATATGTTGAATGAAAGTACAGCTTCGTGCGGTCATTTATTGAGTCTATAGAAGATATTTTATAAACAAAATGGACAACTCTGAGAATACAATGTTCGATGCTGTAATCCTTCAACCATTTTAGTGTTCAAAGCTGCAGAAAATCTGGGACTGAAAATGATGCACACCACAATCACAGTTCATAATAAAACCAAAACAGTTGAATACCATATGTATAGACTGACAGCAAACATTAGGTATGGACTATGGATACAAGTGTTTATTACAGGATAAAAAATATCTTGCAAAACTTTGTACACATTTCAACTTCTCTGCAATGATTTCACTCTGCTAAAATGAATTTTGGGAAAAACTTATCAAGAATTGTGATCTGAATCGATTTTTCTTGGAACCTCCGAGATAATTTTGTGAATTCATCACAAACCTCGCCCTGGTGTTCATAATTTCTTCTTCGACATCAGCGGCGTCGCAACTAGTCCCAATGCTACTAGCTTTTTTCGCCTTTTCTTTTTTTACTTTTGTCTTCTTTTTCGCGCAATTGGAATTGATACCGTTTTCTTCGCTATTTGGATTTTCGATTATCGAATTGTTATTAACATGAGCTTCATTTGCGCTAGAAAATTCGGAAGCACAACTATATGGCGACCTGCCAATTTATATTGGCAAATCGAATAGCACACCACCAGCCTTTCAATAAAAAAAAACATAAAAATGTCGTTTTTGGCAGAAAATGGTGGTTTTAAACAAAAAGTGGTCAACAAAAGCAATTCTCTCGGCGCTTCGCACCATGGATTTTTAAACCATAAGAACGATTTCTTGAACCGTTTCCGGATTTTAAGAATAACAATCCGTAGTTTTTTCTTATAATGATTCCCTTGCTGAATTTTGGGTATCATTATATCAGACTGCCCCATGGGGAGGGGTATGAGGGGGTATTACCCCTACCCAAAGTCCTTAAAATTGATCACTATTCACCAAATTTAGAGACAAAATGACGTGTTTAGTGGACATTTAACTACACTACCCCAGCAAATTTTCAATTTTACCCCAACCTGAAAAATCTGACCTTGGGGACCTCTGCATTATATCATGAATTCTGAATCCAACCATGAAAAATTTTTCTGATCCCCAAGATATACGTGGGTCAGCTGGTGCGATTTATTTGAATTTGAGAGAGGCTAGCGTTCGGTCGTGATCCCGATCGGGAAAAAAAGGAGGATTTTTCAGCATGTTTTGTGAATGCTGATCACGTGTTTATATTAAGCTGATGATAGGAGCCAAATAAATTAACTCGTTGATTCCTGAAGATGAAATTTTTTATTTTGCAACTCTTATTTATTTTGACTTTCTTGAACTCATTCCAGGCAGGGTTTTCTTTTTCCGCACCGGTCGTTCCGCACCTTGCGGGAATCGGCCAGAAAAATTTCCGCACCACCGTTAAAAACCACTGAAATTATTAAAAAGTTTCCATTCTGTGCGGAAAACTCTACAAAAATTTTCCGCACGACCCCAAAAAAATCCCTGATTCCAGGAATTGAAAAGACGTGAAACACATGCTCTTTCTCTTCATCAGCGAAGCTGATTCTACTGCAAGCTACATCTGATTATTCTGTTGAGCAGCTTCAACATATTGGAAGAGTTATCTTTAAATCGAGACAATGGAAACATGGTACGTGTTTAGCGTATGTTTTCAATCATCTATAGAAATTGCTAATAATCGGCTAAAAGACCAAAAATCAGTTTCAAATCAGCTTCTTTTTATGAAGTTGGGTAAAACTTGCTAATTCCGTCCTGATAACATGAACCCAAAATTCAAAAATCGGGCAATAAATCGCAAATTCGCATTTTTCAGCCAGCAATAACTACTGTTGTACACAGTGCTGTTGAAATCAAAAATCAAATTTCTACAAATTTTGAACAAGGAAGACATCAGACATGCATGGCAAGAATTTTCCAGGTGGGAGGGTCCTCGGACCTTTTATCGAGGGGAATGGGGGGGGGGGGTTGGACGAGAAAAAAAACAAGTTCTGCAAGAATGTTTGTCATACAGAATATGCATAAAAATCATCAAAAAAGCAGTCTTAGAAAAAAATCAGGGATGTGTTTTGAAGGAACCGATCCAATTCTTTTACCTCGTACTTTTCCCGCTTAGTCGTTGCACCTGTTTTCTGCCTTCAATAAATTGCAACAAACTTTCCAAAGGATCTGTGCCCCTGTATCCGTTTATTTGCTCCGATTTTACCACGTTGCACATATCGTCGGCGGCCCTTCTATTACGTTTGCCGCGCGACGCGCCGATATTAATGCTGGCGCGTTGACGCAATGTTTGGCTTTCGCGATCCAACGGGGGCGAGAAACGTCCGTATGCTTGGTGAAAGCCGCCTGATGACAGATCGTAATTCCCGCTCGCACATTTTTGAGTCACCAAACCGGGATTATAATTACTGAGGCGTAAATGGCTGCCTATTTGCATTTCATTGACTACAAAATGAGGGACCGAAAACATAACCAATCTTGAGCACATTCACGTTCAGAGAGCAGAGTTTTCTGCACAATGGAAAAATTCGAAGGCAGTTCAAAAATTCTTACGCCGGCTCTTGCACGGCAAGTTGCCTACGCCGATCGCTTAATTTTGTTCAAGCGTTTCACGGAATTTCAGATTGATGGATACAGGTGGCGGCACATTAACATTAAATGCAATTGAAACCGCGCTACACGAAAATTTAAGTGACTAATTTGGTTCCTTCAACTTGGGTGTAAAAAATTTCTTCCCGTAGAAACCTTTGGAGATTTTTACACTGTGGTACTGCTCAAAAAGAAAATAATTAGATAGAAAGACATCTCACACAAAAGATTATCGCAGTATTTCGAGCGATTGTCTTTTTGACTGTTTGATCGCCGTTTATCGTGACAACCGTTTGAATCAGTCGTGTTTGTGGTGTAAGTCGCTTTTTTCCTCAAATCTATACTATCGACCATTTCGATTTCATCGTAATGATTCTTCAACACGTCTTGTAATTTAGAAAATCTTCTGTATGAAAAGGTAAGAAAAGAATATTATCGCGTGTTTTTGTTTAAAATTTGAATTTAGCAGACTAACCCATAGAGAGGGGTATGAGAGGAGATATTACTCTTGCATGAAGTCCGAAGAATAGGTCTCAGAGTCAGCGCTTTTAAATCACGATCACTGTTTTTTTTAGCGCGGCGCTAATAAAACATGGGCCGCGCTAATGAAAAATTTTGGTCTAGAGCAAATGACCGAATTATTATTTCAGAATTTATAATCATGAATATACAAGGCCGTTGGGACTTTGTCATATGTCGATTTCGTGTCTCTCACAGAGAAAAATCTCAACATTTTCCGGCGCTTCGCTCCGGTCAATGAGTATAACAGTTATTGTTTTCTATCCGACATAGCCATTAGTATATCTACCTCCACTTACTACTTAACATTAAGCAGTTTCAATCAACTGAATTGTACCTCACCTCTTTTTCATTAGTTACAAGAAAACATTTAACCGATAAATAAGATTTTCCATCAATCTTGACAATTTTTTCTCCCGTCTCGTTTGGGGCAGCGTTTTTCTCTTCAATGGGATCTTTTAGGGAACAAAATTTCGAAATGAGGAAAAAATTTTTTTTCACTTCAAAACCGAAAAGATTCATTTTGGTGAATTTCAGAAGGTCAAAACCTCAAAATTTTCGGCCGGTCATGAGTATAACAGTCATTGCCTTCTATCAGGCGCGGCCGTTAGCATATCTACATCCACTTACTAATTAACCTTTATCAGATTCTATCAATTGAATTATCTCCTTTTTACTAATTTAGTCAAGAGTCAATAATTTGCTGATAATTGAGATTTTTTATCACTTCTCAGAATGTTATTCTGTCGCTTCGTTTGAAGTTTTCCAACGTTTTGAAACGTGAACCTTCACAATCTGGGATTGAAGGACGATAAAAACATCAGTACAAGACTGTAAATTTAGAGCTTCTATCCAGGAATAATTGTTGGGAACAGGGCCGTGCGCAGGATTTTTTCATGAGGGGGGCGGACTACATTTTTTACTGAATAGCCCCGGAAAATGTTGATTTTACGCGATACACTGTGTGCATGCTGCCTCAAAGCGGGGGGGGGGGGCGGCCGCCCGCCTTGTGCGCGGCCCTGTTTGGGAACATACATTTTCTAGCATTTTGGAACACAGAAATCCGAAAATTTTCGCGGCGCTAGCGCCGGGATAAGAAAGGGGTTTTACGATGCATTAGTTTCATTCCGATTTATTTTCATTGTTATGAAGATTCATTTTCCAGCCTTTTGGAATGTAAAAACCTGAAAATTTTGCCGGCACTGGGCGTCGGAAAATTTTTTTTGCTCGGTTACGGCCGTGAATATAGGTAGGTACGTTTTGAAGAACGCTGTCAAAAAATAATTTTACAATAACATATTTCTCAATAATGCTAAATACAATCATTAATAACTTGATCACTATTGTAAAAAGAAATAAACTACTGTGCGCTAATAAAACTTTTCTGCGCAAATGGAGTCAAACTGCCATTAGCGGCACTGTTAATGGGTGTGCCGCTAAAAAACACTGATAACGATGCTAAGGGAACTATAGCTAACCTAATAGAAATTTCAGACGATAGCACGCTGCTAATGACTGAAAGTACCGCTGAATATTTACTTGAATTGGTTAACCTATCAAGTGTATAATGCAATAATGAACTAATTCAGACCGCCCCACAGGCGGGGGTGTGAGGGGGTATTACCCCCACCTAAAGTCCTAAAAATTGATCGCTGATTACCTATTTTTGAGACAAAATGAAGTGTTTAGTGGACATTTAGCTACACTGCCCCAAAAATTTTCAACTTTACCCCTACCTGGGAAATTTGACCATGGGGACCTATGAACTGATTCAATTCGAATCAAATGAGAACCTAATTCCTTTTCTAACGCATCAGTCTAAGACCACCGAAGTATCATTTGTCAACCGTCCTAAATGCGCTAATGAGATACTTTTTTAGTAGCACGAGCGCTATTGGGACTTGTGCTAAAACACCCTGCTAAGGGCACCAGTGTTTTTTTTGCCAGAGGCAAACGAAAATTTTTTGGGGCTAACGAAATTGAGGTAGTCATTTGTACATGTACAAACGGCTCTTCCCCATTTAGGGAAGAAAATTTTGGGGATAAGGTACAGAAAATATGCATTGTGGTGGATTTTAGAAGTTCATAATCTCAAAACTTTCCGGCGCTTCGCGCCGGTTATAACTTTAATAATCATTATAATGCATTACCTATTTCAGACGCAGCTATTAGAATGTCTATCCTCACTTATCATTTAACGTATAATAGTTTTCATCATCTCAAACATATCTCATGTTTCAAGTGGTTATCTTCAATATTTTATCTTGATATTTAATGAAGATCCGCAGTTTTTCACAGGAAAATTTCTTGAGAAAGATCAATGCGTCAAGTCTGTAAACTTTTTGGAGCAATTATTTCTTTCTTAACGTAAAATCAATTCGGAAGCTTCATGGAAGTAGTTTTCGGAAATTTCTACTCTTTCATTCATATCTTTTCGGCTAAGTTCATGAGAGTTAACGAATAAATTACTGGTTTAAAAATTTTTCAAATAATAAAATTCTAAACAGTACGACTTTTCAACACCATATTCAAATCTAATCCTTGAAATAAATGTGTGGAAAATTGATTTTCCAGCATCGCCGAAGGTCAATACGCAAAAATTTTTTCCAGCGCTTGGCGCCGGAAAGATTCACATTTTTTTGGGCTTTCACTTGTCATCATGGAGGGATTAACCATCGGTTTATCATCTAATGCAAATTCATTATGCTATTGGATAGTTTTCTAGAGAAATTGTTCCACAATGCTTGTAAATTAGACTTGAGACTCGAAAATTTCCATTTTTCGCTCAATTTTAATGAATTTTTTTTTGTTATTGAAAATTACACTGACTTGGTTATTCGTCTTTGGCCATGACATAGAGGAAAACAGGTTACTTATTTGTACCTATTTTTGCTATGTACAAATTGTACAAATGAAATATTGGCTGTCGTTTGTACATGTGCAAATGGGTCATGTACAAAAAAAAGCCTGAAGGGCACCCGATTTTTGAAAACAATAGCTTATTTCGATGATATTCTAGTATCACACCCCAGCAGACCTTGAACATTAACCCTACATGCAGGGTTTTTTTGTGCACCGCATGATGTGTACGGTGCACCGGTCGTGTCAAAAAGTTAGTGCACTGTGAGAAAAAAATCTGCACTTTCATAACATGAATTCATGTGGTGCTGCATCACTGTCGCTGACATTTGAGTAAGAGGCTGTGAGACTAAAAACTGTTATAACGTCTGCACCTGAAAAAGCGGTCTAATTTTCCGTCAATTAAACCATTTTCCATACAAGAACAGAATGTAAAAATCATATTGAAAACATACAAGCATTGTTTTCTTGTATTCGACCCATTTGTACTGGTACAAACGACGGTCTAAAATTTGTTTCTACTTCATTGGTTACACTGTGATTGATATATGGAATGGAATTTCCATACCAAAAAATTGTTTGTACTGGTATAAACCAGGCCCAAATTTTTATTTGTACTCGAGCCAAAAGGTTTGTAAAGTACAAAAAAACTATGCATGCGAGTAACTCAAAAATCAAATTAGCAACCAAAAATTTAAATTCTTCAAATTTTGATTTTGGTCAAATACTAAGATAAAAACCATAGATTAAAATATCAAAAATGATAGACTAAACAATAAGGTGAAGACATTCCAGGTTATGAAATTATCAGCTAAACAAGAACATACCAACCGGATTGAAAACCCGTATGTTATGAAAATTGACTTCCGCACAGTGCACAAAACGTCCCAAAAATTGTGCACGAACTTTAAAAACTGTGCTGCTCAGTGCAAAAAAACCCTGCCTATGTACATGAAAATCTAACCCAGGGGAACTTCCTATTTGAAATCTTAACTATGTATAAATGTCTGACTTCTCTTCATAGCCTTGCGGAACTAAATCGTATTCAGAAGATTTATCACTGAGCAAGGTTGTATTTAGGTTCGAGTCGGTAACAGTTTCGTCGACAATTGTTGAGTGTTCTTCATTTTCGCAATAGGAGGGTAAATTCTGTTCGGATGGCGTATCGTTTTCGCTGTGAGACGATCGTTCATTTTTGGATAAACGACTTATTGTCTAAAAAAGTCAAAAAAATCAGAAATGTAATAAAAAAGATAAGCTGCAGTCATAAGAAAGCTTGGTAAAAATTACGCGAGTGTTTTATACTGGAGGGAAAATATTAACATTTTAAAATGATTTTCAGTTTGATAAAAAACTATGAAAAACATCCACAATCCAGCAAACATACTTTGTTGAAGAATGGGAATTTCACAGCCGCATCCACGTGAACTGATGAAAAATTTGACGACTTTATACCCGAAAATTTTTTATACGATTCCTGCAAAGCAAAAGTTTATCATAATCGATGGTTCTAATCTGATGTAGAGAAAAACTCACGTGACTAGTACATTTCTTCAGTTTTTTCGAATCAAACTCTATGCTTGAGTAGTCACCATCTAAAATAGAAATATTGTCAACTATGCTCACACATCCAAGACCGGAAGAATAGGAACAAAACAAAAAAAATTATACCCGAGAAAAGTTCATCTTCTAATTGACGTTCGGCGTCGGCTTTTTGTTTCAATTTATAAACCAAGTGATCTTCTTTGGAAGTCACTTTGTTTGATGAGGTGGACTTGGAGCCACTTTCAGCTAAAACTTTCAGAACGGCCTCAAATTTCTCGTCCGTTAGGCAAGTGGCTTCCGAAACTAGATCATCATCTTGCATTTTTCGACTTCGGAATTCAAGCAATTTTTCGTCAAGGAACAGAATCACGTTAATCGATTCAAAACGATAATTTGAAACAAATGTACCTGTCGTTCAATTGGATGATCATATGTGTAGCGTAACGAACAAATTTGGGAGAATACTGCATTTTATAGCATTGTTGTGCGACAGTTATTGAACAGACAACGAAATTTCACCGGAACTTTAAAAATTTGTGCGAAACGAACGATCATCTGCTATGTTGGACTATAGCAACACAAGGTTAAATCACACTGAAAATAAAGTTGAAAAACTTTTCAAACAAAAATTAGAACACAAATGTTGATATTTCAACAGCTGAAAACCAATTTTTACTGCGGTCTGTCGCATCAACAAACAAGCTATAATAAAAAAGCCGACTTTCGTACCATGACCTTTTTTTTGCTCGCTGCGAGAGGTCGCAGGAGAGTGTATCCGGTTTCTTTTATTTTGAAAGTCATGAGCCAAATGACTCCTAGGTCTCAATTTTTAGAAGCCAAATTTAAATCTTGGGAGCCAAAAATTTTTGATTGAATATAGAAAAATAGGCTTGTAACACACTGGAATGTATAGGTAATTAAATTATATGAATATTGAATCCGTTGTTATGTGTTCAAAATTTGATTTCCAACCAAAGGTTTTCGGGTACATGCCTTTTTTACATGTACAGAGATCGGTGAAGAAATATTTGTCGCAAGAAAACTATTTTGTATGCAAAAAACGATATTCCGTGCACTTTTGCACGAACCTTCTTCCAATTTAGTATTTAAGTTACTGTCCTGGCACTAAAGCTAGGGTATCGAAAATTTAGCTTCTGCTCTTCTTATTTTGTTTGTTGTTTGTTAACTTTTCGGCGCTATGTGCCGAAACTCTTTCCAGATTCGGACATCCTAAAATACTGGAAAATCAATTTAAGGTTTAACTTATTCAATAAACATAAGGTTCGAGAACATGTCTTCATCAATGATCATATACATTTATGAAAGAATTTGAAAACATTCGAATTAAATTTAAATTTCTAGAAATTACCTATTGATAATAAATTCAAATTCGGCTGAATGTTTAAAGTTATGGTTATAGAAAAATTGAGATTTTGACCTCTTAGATGCACCCAAATTCATGTTTTCCTAATCGAACCACCACATTTTTTACCTTCAGTTGCAGTAGAATCATACAAGTAATTGGGGGAGAAGTGCTACATATGGGAACCCCACCCCCCACCAGAAATCGTCGACCATATGGCTAGCCAATGGGCGACCGCCCCCACCCCCACGATTTTCCAATCCTATGGCTAGCCATATGGTAGCCCCAGGAACCCCCATACTCTTGGTCGAAAAATACTGACAAATGTCAATTTTTGAACAAAAAATGGTCAAAAACGTTAATTTTCTCGGGGCTCCGCGCCACAAATCCATTTTTTTATCATTTTTTAGACAGAAATTACAATTTTTTGAACAGTTTTTCGGACTTTTTTCGTGAAAAATCGAATTTTTTTTGCCTTGAGAGACCCTTCCCCCCAAAATTTTGGGAATTACTGACCCCCCGGCCTAAAAAAAGTGGCCCAACACCCCCAACAGACCTCGGGGCTCCGTTACATGTATGAGTAGAATGTGCTGAAAAATGCATTTTCCGACATTTTAGAGGCCTCAAAATCAAAATTTTTTGGCGCTAGGCACCGAAAAAGTTACTTCAGCCAGACCTACCATTTATCACCCCCAACTCAAGAAATTATATTTTAAAAGTCAGGAACTGACGCGATGTGAATGAAATACAAGGGAAGTAACTTTTAATCATTTTTCTGATGAAATTAAGCGAATTTATCAATTTTAGAGCGAGCGACTAAAAATTAATCTGTGCAACCAAATTTTTGCCCGTTACCGATCAACCTGACTTGTGCGGAAAAAACCTGATGATTGATTTGAATAATGACTGATCTAATTTGTGAGCCCTATTATTCTGTGTGTGATTAAGAATGTATTCAAAATGATTGATCTGTTATGTGGGCTTCTACGTTGATTTTGAAGTTTTTGCATAAATTTGTTTAAAAAAGCATTGTTTTTATACTCCCGCATACATTTACAAGCTTTTTTTGTTTTGGCTTGTTGCGATTCGGATCAGCCTGTAAAATTTTGATCTCGGTAGGAGCAATTGACCTGTGGAGAATAAATGAAAAAAACCCTGGAATCAAACAATGAATGGTACTGGTAATGGTACCTATACTACAATATACTATACCTGTAGTATATAATAACATGCATGAAATAAAGATATTATGTTTATTGATGTGTTTGCACATGCACATCATGCTGGTGCATGTGCACGTGTTTTTGGGCGTGCAAATTTTGCCCACATATTTCCGCGTGTTATTTTTCACCCACTGTGGGCTATGTAAATTTTATGTGAGCATCTTTTTCATGTATAAATAGTTGAGCCTTTGGCCAACTATTCATTCGTCTCTTTTCATCTTCCTATCATCCTTTATATACTGTCCGTTGTATATACGAATAAATTATGGTAATCGACCAGTGTAACAAATACCTCAGCAACTTCATTGTATGTGTGGGCCGCCAGTAGAGGATAAACCTACTGACGCACACAACAAATTGGTGCAGAAAGTTTGTGGATGGAATGCTACAGTACGCCGACAGATACCTCCGAGGGTACAATTGACCCGCAATGGTACGTTACATGATAAGCTGACTTACCAGGGGTAAAATTCGACGCTGAATCTGAATTTTGACGTCTGACGTCTGCAAAAGGCCGCATTTACGATTTTTCGAATTTTACAAGAAATTTTGAACTTTTGTGATTTTGACGAAAAATGGCTGCCATCCCAATCCCACCAGTTAAGCCACTGTGGGAGCACTGGTCCACTGAAATTCGATGCCTATTGATGTGGAAGCAGCAACTGGATGTCATGTATGACTTTACTGATGCCCAACATGCTGTTGACAAGAAACTCAAGGACCCAGAAAAGAACTTAATCATGTATGCACATCTGGGAACCCAGGGCATCGAATGGTTCAAACATTGACTAGCCATGGGGCAGATCTGGATGATTCTGCACAAGGAGTTTTACCATACCATCATTGCAATGTTTGAGCAGCTAATGCCGCAACCTGTCCCCTCTTACTGGTTCTGGACATGCAAGCAATACAGGGATGAACCAAGGTCAGAATTCCTCAGTCGGCTACAAACTTTACAAGTGGATTGTAAATATGACAACTTCAACACAGACACAGACCTCGCCTACAAGCTTCCCCAAAATTGCTATTTACAGGGCACTCAAAAATGGTTATTTTTGTCACACCCTGCCAGGCTGGATGTTTACGTCAACATCATGCAGGCTGCTGAAAGAGCCACATGTTCATCTGCGGCCGTCTGCAGGAATTCGAAAGACGTCCTTGCCATCTGCAATAATAGTTGTCGTGACAGCCACAGACACCTCAATTGTGGTTGAGATCAATTGCCTCATTGATCAAAGCATCTACAATCACCTATGAGGTCAAAGCGTTGCTGGGGCTGCAGTTCAACACTTCATACATATTTATCCCCCAATTGCAAAGCAAAGGACAGCAAATGTTACGATTGTGGTCGTATAGGACATTTTGCAAAGTATTGCAAGTCATGTCAAGGCAAGTCAAATTGATTGAGTGATGAGGGAAAATCTGTCAAGATGATCCACCTATGAAGTGTTATGCATAGTGCTGCTGCCTCCTACAGATGTACCTTTCATGTCATCCATCTGAATGGAAAAGACTGTTACGCCAGCGGTATTGTTGATTTGGGAGCCAAAGCCCCATTGTTACCACATTCACTTTACACGAAATGGATTGGTGCACCACTCAGCAAATTGAATGCTTGATTATTTAGCTTTAATAATACATGGTCCAAGAGGACAGTTAACCACAACAATCAAATACAATGGTTGCCAAGTGAAGGTAACTCTATTTGTTCTAGATATGATCAAAGCCGCAACCTGGGGTACTGATATGATTGAGGCGCTACAATTGGTCATTGATGGAGCCACACGACAAATCAACTTTATCCAACCTATTGATTGGATGCATCCAGCGCCTGCAGTCAAGCCAGTGCAAAGTATGCCTACTGCAAGTCACGCATACCTCAGGGATATTGCCCGCGGCTTCCCGAAACTCATGGCCAATGGCACGGGAAAGTTTCCAGACTTTAAGCATCGCATTACGCTTACGGACGACGCTGTTCCCATAGCCCAACCAGTCAGACAAGTGCCAATTGCTCGTCATGTGGAAGTTGATAAAGAGGTCAAACAAATGGTCACTGATGACATTTGGGAACGAGTTAATACTCCCAGCACATGGGCCCTCAACCTCATTACAGTTCCGAAGCCTGATGGCAGAATTTGATTTACAACAGATTTCTTTCCTCCTGATAACTTTGTTGTTCCAGAATGCCATCTACTACCACCAATCAATGATTTGTACGTGCAGTTGCAAGGAGCCATGATGTTCACCAAGCTTGACTTGTCGAAGGGGTGTTTCCACATTGCATTGGCAACTGTGTCTTACCTACTTACAATGACAATTATGCCATACAGTTTGTTCCAGGACAAACCCTTGCCAATGGGATTGATGGACACCACATCTGTGTTCCAGCACCTCTTCTTGCAAATGCTTATGGGATGCGAAGGGTGCATTAGCTACCTTGACAACATATTGGTGTTTGGTTCCACGGCTACGCAACATCATGAATGACTATGAGTGGTGCTGCAACGCCTCAGCGACAAAGATTTTCATCTCAACGTTGCAAACTGTCAATTTGCCGTCACAGCCGCTAAAGCATGTTAATGATAGAGTTCTCATGAATTTATCCATCATTGACATTTCTGTGGTTCCGATTAGAATCATCTACTTTTATTTAGTCCTTGGTCTGGCGCGGAGTGCCGAAAATTTTTTTGGATTTTCACTTTCTAAAACGGTGGAAAATGAACCTCCACAATGTTGAGAAATGAATTAAAATCAAACTGATGAAGTGTAATTTGTTCCAAATTATGGCGTGAAGCTCCAGAAAACTTTTCGGTTATTTATATTCTAAAACGCTGAAAAATAAATCTCTCCAAAAGATATTCATGAACAGAAGTTCTAAAATCGCAGTCTAGAGTGATGTCTTTAATTTCCATCTTCAACAAACGTAAAAGTTCAGGTTGCAAACATTTAAAAAATTCCAAGGATATCGAGAGAAAAAATTGAGAGATGATGAAAAATCTCAATTTTGGGCGATGTTAACGAATAGAAAATGAAACGAGCTAACTTGATTGATAGAAGCTGTTAAGCATTAATTAGTGAGTCGAAGTAGATATGCTAACGGCCGCCATACCTGTAAGAGGTCCGACCAGTTGGGGGGGGGGGTTATAAATCCGAAATTTTTGGGGAGGGGGTCGAAAAAAGTCGAAATTCTGCCCAAAAAGGCCAAAAACACCTTTGCCAATTTTTTCCAAACTGGGGGGGAGGTTGGATATATGGTTGGCCAAGTTGGTGCGGTCCCCCCAACCGCCCCCCCCCCAATTACCATAATTGTAAGACCTCCGAACAGTTGGGGGGAGGGGGGGGGGGTAAATCCGAAATTTGGGGGGAGGGGGTCGAAAAAAGTCGAAATTTCGGGTAAATTACGGATGGTGGTGGCCGCCGCAAATTTTTTTGTGCCAAAAACCCAGGGTTAGCAAAAACCAAACTTTTGAAATTTCGACTTTTTGGTTTTTTAGTGGTTTTTCTATGGTTTTTAGTGGGTTTTTTTCTGGTTTAATTCTTTAAAATGTTTGGTACATCAAAATAACTATGTAAAAAACTGCTAGAAGCTCCCTGTATCATCTAAGACTAGTGAGGGAGCCTTAAAATGGCAGCTAGAAGTATTAATCTTATCGAAAGTGTCATTTTATGCTATAGGAAATCCCTATTATAGCAATAGAAATAAAGTAATGGTGAGCACATAAGAAAGGAACCATTAGTGAGGAACATAAGAAAAGTAAAAATGGAACAGAGCATGCAATATGTAAGGGGCAAATTCAACGAAAAGAAGAAAAATTACTAATAAAGAGAAATATACAATACACAATGTAAGTAATCAAAACTCAAAAGAAATCAACTACAGAATTGTATCAATGCATCACATATTTACATGTGCACAGAAAAGTTGAAATGGCACACTACCGTTTTCGATAAGAGGGTTTTAAATTGATAGATTACTACATATGTTATTAATATTACGAATATAGTTGAAGGTCATAGACATTTCAGATGTTTCCGAATTTTTGCTTTTCAAACCTGTCTGCGAGCTATAACTACACCAAATGGGTCTTATTATATTATACTATTCTCGCTTGCATGATAGATAAATATATTTTTGCACAATTTTTTCTACTTAGTAGCGACGTCAAGTCACATAAAAATGAGCCATTCAAAAGCTCTTCTCTTTGTTAGCCTACAGTATGCTTAACTGATCTGTATAAAATTTTATTTTTGTTGTCTCATTTATATTTTGAAATTTCGAGCTAAGAAAATTAAAAAGCTTATCGTTACAATAAATTCAGGATATTAAACTCAATCATATTTTATAACATTTTGATGATGATATGGATCAATGGATGTCACCCCGTATGGTCGAAGTACACTCCACGAAAGATTTAGCATCTACTTTTTTGTGAGCAAATTATAGCAAAGTTGTCTCATGTACTAAATGTGTGCTTGCAAGATGGATACAAAGGATATCGATTGATTTATATTACATCTTTTGAGTACCAAATGTATCATAAAAATACGACTTTTTTTCTACTTTGTAGTGCAGTCAATTCAACTAATTTAATTGTTTTGTTGATTTAGATAGACACCTATACATGCCTAGAAGATCGACTAATGTGAAAAAACAGTTTCCCGATGATTTTGGAAAAAAACCAGAGATTTTCCAATTTTTTGGTTTTTTTAAAAAACCAAAAAAACTAAAAACCAAAAAACCAAAGCCTCGCCAACCCTGCAAAAACCATGTTTTGGCACAAAAAAACACTGATTAGGGACGCGCTTTATTCAGGGTTCATACAAAGTTGGAGAAAAAAAATTCCCTGTGTTTTCCAGGTTTTCCAGGTTGACAAATGAAATTTTTCCAGGTTTTTATAATGATGAAATATACTATCCAGAACAGAAATACTGAATAATAGAAACATGTGTGAGCTAAAGTATCATCAAAAATAGAGTACTAAATCAAAAAATTTATTTCAAATTATTGCACAATCTAGCGCAGAAAAATTGGATTCCGAGACCTCTAAAACGTCGGAAAATTAATTTTTCAGCACAGTCTTATGCAGCTACCGATGATCAATCGTGATCTTTTCACTATTTGATTGGTGGAAGCGTTAAAACATTTTTCTAACATTTTCGTATATCAAGAGCCAGTAATTTACCAATCATAATTATTTAGATATATATAAACTAACCTATAAACCATAAAAAAGTGTGATAGATATTTTGCTTCGGACTCGGATATCGGTAATTAATGCGGTGCAGAGCATCGGAAAAAATTTAGATTTTGATATTCTATATCGTTGGAAAATGACTATTTTTAATATCTATTTTCTGCCTGAAAAGTCTAATTTTTCAGTGAATTCAACATGTTTTCAGTCAGGCAAACTAAAATTCAAAAATTAGGCAAGCAGCAATGAATTGAATGACTTTTCAGACAGAAGAACCTCTGCTATTGTCCCACGCTTAATCATTTTCCAAATGCAAAAAGTTATCTTCACGAAAGTCTAAAATTCTAAAGAACCACAAAACGATTTTGTGAAAATAATCTAGAAAAATCTAGATTTTAGTCAAATATGTGAAAAAACAATACAACGTCAAACATTCATCCATAACATGCTGATGTTTAAAAGCTATAAGGCAGCGTAAGCTAGGCCGACATTTGCCAACCGCACAACAGAAATGATAACAAGAATCATAAGTGATTTGAAATCCGGCGCGAAGCGCCGGAAAATTTTCGATATGTTTTCTTAAAAACGCGTAAGAATGCATCTCCGGACAGGAAACTCCCCCAATCAAAAGCGTCATTAGGCTCTAATTTTTAACCCATGTTGGCTTGTGCCCCTAAATTTTTAGGAGTCAATCAGAATTTTTAGAAGATATGGCTCCTAATTGACCTAAAAAATCCCTGACCAGATTCGATTTTTTTTCGCTAACAACAAATATGAATGCTGTTTATAGCCGAAAACATTTTGTTGATTAGTCTCGAATTTTCTGGCATAAATGAGGAGTTTGAATGTTTTCTCGAATATTACCCTTACAATCCAATTGAAACTTTGACTTTGACATAATAATTTAAAGGCTAAATTAAAAGTTGAAGTTGAAAAACTAAATAAAACGATCTCAAATACTCGATGATTTTAAGCAATTTCACTTTCAATGTGCATAGTCGAATAAGAAAACTCGCCGCAGCGCGGCGAAAAAATTTGACGATTTTCCTGTAATTTTCAACACAAAATATTTATTTTTCCTTAAAATTCCCTGTGTTTTACAGGTTTTCCAGACCTGAAAAAAAATTCCCTGTGTTTTCCAGGTTTTCCAGGTTGTATATGAACCCTGTTTATTGTCGAAAGTCAACAAATTTGGAAATCTAATTGGAGTTAATTTTTTCTTTAAATTTTTCCTTAGGCTTTAGGCTTAGGGTACAGCAGCTGCGCCCGAAGAGCGAAGCGCTGTTGAGGCTCTTCCAAATTTTGGCGCTTTTCCCATGCCTAATTTCACTTGTTCTTTCTTCCCTTCATCATGAAAAGCCCCAAAAACCGGCGTCAGAGAAATTTCGGCGTGGCCACCGCCATCCGTAAAAATTCCGAAATTCTTCCCAAAACAGGCCAAAAAAACATAAGTATACACCCTTTTGCAAATTTTTTTAATTTTTCCCAAACTGGGGGGGGGGGGTTAGGGTGATGTTGGGTATATGCTTGACCAAGTTGGGGGGTCCCCCCAACCCCGCCCCAAGTACAGGTATGGCCCCAAGTACAAGTATGACAATTACAGGTATGACGGCCTCGCCTGATAGATATTAGTTAAGATTATAACCCATGACCGGCGCGAAGCTCCGAGAATTTTGAGATTTTGACCCCTTTAAGTCCACCAAAACGCATATTTTCGGTTTTGAATTCGTCAAAATTTTTCCAAAATTTTTTTCCTCATTTCCAAATTTTTTTCCCCAAAAGACCCTATCTAAGGAAAAAAAAGTGCCCAAAACTCGTGTAATTTCATTGTATGGAATTTTGTCGATGGGGCTTTTTACTGTAGGATGTAATGCGAATAATACCGATCCGCAAGTACGTCACTTTGCACGTTTGAAATAAATCACTACGAAAAAGGCAGGTTTCTGTACTGCAATGTAGTGCAAAGAAAATTGGATTGATTTGAAATTTAATTTCAATCAGCGTAGTGGAGACCTCAGCATACTTATACAGAATAGAAATTCTGCTGATGGGGGTCATGCAAGGACAGGGGATGGAATACAAAATTTTTTGTCCTTGATACGGAAAGAAGGTCTTGGATAGGTCTTCTAACATCCATGCAGCATGTTTTCCAACTTATATGAGTCGGATAATGCCGCGGCGTTTATTTTTTCAATGTTACATATGGTGCGGCGTTTATTCAAGGGCGGCATTTTTGAGTTTAACAGCGCAAATTTTAATAAAATTTTTACTTTTTCAACAATAAATGCATATTGTATTACTTATCAACAAATTTTTATAAAAGCAGCTGATAAGGTATAAATTAGGAAATTTCAACTGTTACAATTTCGTCATCTGAACTTAATTCTAACTCACCCAAATACTGATTTTTTCCATTGATAAATCATCTTCTTCTTTTTCCTTTTCGAACGTTGGATTTTCTAGAGATTTAATGTAATAGATTGCCGCATTATTTTATTATTTTTTATTTTATTATTTATTTTAGAGATTATTTTATTAATAATCCTCGAATAAACGCCGCGGCGTTTATTTAAGGGCGGCGTTTATTCCTTTTTTTCGAACAAAAGTGCGGCGTTTATTCGAGGGCGGCGTTTATTTAAGGGCGGCTTTGTTCAAATAAATACGGTAAGTTGCTTAGACAGTTTTTTTTAAAGTTTCAATCTTACTCTCTCGGAATCAAGTATGCTTTGTTTAGAAAAATTGTAAAACTTCAGCATCATTCTCATTTTTATGATGCCTTTCTCTTCTCTCTTGCTCATTTTCTTTCATCACGTTCTCGATCACTGCTGGGGGTCAACTCCCCCACGTGCATGTATGGCCCCAAGCCAAAATCTCTACTCTCCCGTGAAGTATAAATGCCTTGAAAAAAATCAAGATCCCTTCCTGTAAAAAATCGATACCCCTCAATTCAAAACTCAAAACGAAAAAGTCGACATTCCATGTGGAAAAAAAATCAAGGGGGTTCGCTGGATCGCCCTTGTTGGGCTTGTATAGATGGCGCAGGTTATTTACATGAGGAACACGATGGACGTACCGGTTATCCATAAATATATTTTACGAGATTTTTCAGAAAAATGTCAAAAATGTTCATTTTTCACTGAGAATTCAATAATTTCGGAAAATTATCAAAATTTCGGACTTCTTCGGCTGTTCTATGGCCTATTTCCTGCCTGCTCAGGAACCCGGAACTGGCCTCCGTAAAAAAGCCCTCCACCAGCAAATCCTGACTTCCGAAATGAGTATTATGTTTTTTCAAAATGATATGTTCTTTTCAGGATGGAATCTTGATATTTTTTCGAGATGAATTTTTTATTCGTTAAAGATGGGGGATTTTCATTATATGCAAGATGACACCTTGTTTCCGTTGATATTTTCCAGATTATCTTGATTGCAATGCACTTGAATAGAAAGTCGAACATCGAAAGATTCTTACATCTAGATTTTTTGCTATGCATTTCGAGAAAAATTTTGGTGCAAGATGTTCGAAAACAACGATTTTTTCTCAAAAGAGACTATTCTCGTATACGGTAGAAAACACTTATTTTTTAAATTTGTGTTATATGACAAGCATTTATTGGCATTAGGTTTCGGGTATGACTAAAACCCGGATTATTCCTACGGATCCGGATCGGGTGCCTAAAACCCGGATCACCACAGATCGGCGGATCGGGGGTTTTTCTCCTTAAATCATGGTTTTAGGTGCCTAAAACCCGGATCATGACGGATCACGGCGGATCAGTCCGGTGATTCGCATCCATGAAAAATATGCCTAAAACCCGGATTTTCATCACGGATCACCCCTGACGGAGCGGAGTCCAATGTATCAATATTTGATCAGGAACCCAAATTTTTGATCTGGATCAACTTTTTTCGAATTTTTTCGTCGTGATGAGTATATTCATGCCACATATTCGGATTTTGATCCAGATTTTTTCGTCGTGATGAGTAAATTCACGCCACATGCAATCTTGGTGGCTGTAGTGAGATGGTAGCTATAGCGGCACATTCAGGGTTCCTTCTTCGGTTATCAACCGAATATTGTGTTTCTTATATTCATCATAAATGGAATAGGGGTGTTTGGTCAATTGCCCCACGATCAATCGGGAAATATCATGGCGTAAATGTATATGCCACACAATGATGTGTCACGAAATAACTAAAATAATTGATGAATTTATTACAAAATAATGCACTAAATGTATGAAATCACTCCATTTTCAAACTCAAAAACATCGAAAATCC
The DNA here is from genome assembly GCA_963922205.1 of Romanomermis culicivorax. NCBI lineage: Eukaryota > Metazoa > Nematoda > Enoplea > Mermithida > Mermithidae > Romanomermis > Romanomermis culicivorax. Next base: position 879,428 of record CAWUHX010000033.1, read on the forward strand.
TTTGGGAACTTGTTTGCTCTACTCACTAACATCAGGGGAACACTTAGAAACCATAATTTCGAAATTTTGAAATTTTTAAACTTTTTTTAAATTTTTTAAAAAAATTTAAATTAAAAAAAAACAATTTAGAAATGTCCGCCATGCTTAAAAACCTAGGAAAACAAGTTTCTGAAACCCTAAATGCAAATTTTGACTTTAAAAAATGAGTGATAGGTGGTGAAGTGATTGGGGTTTTAGTTGTGCACAACCAAAACCCAGATCGGTTCCTCTTGGATCACTTCATTTTCAAACTCAAAAACATCGAAAATCCTTTGGGAATTTGTTTGCTCTACTCACTAACATCAGGGGAACACTTAGAAAGCATAATTTCGAAATTTTAAAATTTTTTAAAACTTTTTTGAAAAAATTTAAATTAAAAAAAAAACAATTTAGAAATGTCCGCCATGCTTAAAAACGTAGGAAAACAAGTTTCCGAAACCCTTAATGCAAATTTTGACTTTAAAAATGAGTGATCCATGGTGAAGTGATCCTGGTTTTAGTTGTGCACGACTAAAACCCCGATGTTCTCCTCATGGATCACTTCATTTTCAAACTCAAAAACATTGAAAGATGTTTGGGAACTTGTTGGCTTTACTCACTAACATCAGGGGAACACTTTGAAACAAAATTTTTTTTAATTTTTTTAAATTTAAAAAAAAAATTTAAAATAAAAAAAAACAATTTAGAAATGTTTGGCATGCTTAAAAACGTAGGAAGTGCTAGAAAAGGTTGAAACAAATTTTACAGACACCTAAATATGGGTGATTCATCGCCAAGTAGCTCCTGATCAACTCAGTTTCGAACTCAAAATTATTTAAAACACAGTTATATTTCAAATATTTCAAAAAACCTTTTTTTATCATCCATAAATTGAAAAACTAATACCTTTTGTGCCATGCAATACGGCCTAATTTGGATCCCGATAATGCCAGTTGTCCATAAAATTGGGTAGCTGTAAATCGTTTTTGAAAATGTTTGATTTCCAAGTTTGACAAGCGACGCCTTGATTAGCATCTGATGGGTCTATGAAACAATTTCTCATTGCTGTTAAAAAAGTAACTGTTATGGAAAATGCATCAACTGTCATGGAAAATATCTAACTGTCATGGGAAATACATAAAATAAGGAAAAAAATCTAATAACATATCTCATTTAATACTACTTATAGACTCGCATTTCATCGTAATTTTGCAGTCTGTTCGAAATTATGCTGACAATATGGTCATGAACTCTTTGTTGTACATCCGACACAACAATTTCAGCCCAACCAGCAACATATGTGGACATGGGAGCCATGTACAAGCGGCATTGATTTTTGACCAAAATTGGCAATACGACAAGATGAAATTTGTTGACTAAATGTTCATCTATGCCAACAGTCAATGCATATTGTGTCCACATCATTTCTAAAACCAGACAACAACTGTGAAATTTGTAAATGATTAAAATAAATCATTTTATCTTACTTTTAACCAACACCATTTCAGGTTGGTCACCTATGCAAGGCCAAGTGGCTTCAAATGGAAGTGATATTTCATTGCTGGCTGCAATGAGTATGCAACAATGACTAATACACCTAAAAATTAAAATTTCATTGAATGGAACAAAATTACAAAGTGCACTGAAATATACTAAAATGAAATTCAGGTAAGAAACATATTTAATCAATCATGTCTTACCATTTTATCAATTCACGCCAATGTTTTTGGCTCTTGGTGTTATTTGATCTCTGTTGATGATGAAACACATTCCTGTTTCCAATGATGGAAACATCGTAGTGTTGCCAATGATCATAAGCAAGCAATGAGCTCAGCTAATTGCCCCATTTAAACATTTAAAATTTTACAAAAATCCGATAGTCAGATATTGGTTTGACTGCATGATGTTGTAGATGACTATGTCAGATTCTTGTCCCTGTAAAAATCGTTCACCATCATAAGTATTTGATTGTGATTGAAGTACAAATCCTAATTTACCACCTGAAAGCCATCTACTGTGCCTATTCAAATTTTACATAGATCCGCAACAAATAATTTCCTGCATGAGTAGCTGTGGTTTGACAAATATTTGCCATTTAAATTGGCTTCGCAAGCTTCATCGATTTTAGCTTGTAGTTGTTTCACTTTTGGCTGTAGAGCATTATAATGATGGTGTTTTCACCGTGCATTTTGTGTTGTCCAATCAACAAAGCAGCCAGGTTGATACAAGCAATCGCTTCACCTATATTTTCCATTGATCTGGAATTTTCATCGGCTGATTCTTCTGTTGCTACATGAATCCATGCGATAGGGTAGCCAGTCATCATTGTTGGAAACGTCTTCGGAAGCAAGAGAATGCGATTTTCTGTAATCGAAATGAGGAAATGTAAAATATTGCTTATACTAATATCATGTAAAACAGTATGTTTAATTTAAGGTACACAATTACCTTTTTTTCTACAATTTTGTACCTGATTGTCATACGTCAAGTCACTGACTATGCTCCCTATAGCTGGGTGCATTCGGTATTGTTGGTTCAATAACATGTATGGCAATTCATGTTGTACAATCACTCGAACAGGGTATGTCCGATTCCCATTCATTCTGCCTCTCTGGAAGTGATGCACAGTCCTAGTTGGCATTGATTGCCTAATAGGGTGACCTGAAAGAGGAGTGAATGTTGGTTAAAAATTAGGTTAAACAATAGTTGGAAACATTAAATTCAAGGCAAAACAAAGCACATTCCTAGAAAAATATATAAAAGTTACCTACTCTTCCACTTATGTGAAGTCTTTTAATTGGAATTAAAGTGGTTGGTTCCATATCCTGAGCTGCTTGGTCGATCAATACCAGTTTGAAAAAGGACGTTTTTAGGCAGGCATCGGCTGCTCCATTGCATGTCATAAAAATTATACGATATTTACAGTTGAGTAGCTATTTTTTGTATTTGAATAGGCAAGCATCTGCCTATTTGTCCTCTTCCTTTATCAGTGGTGTCTGTTGTCGAACACCATACTTCATTTCGATGCATTGCCGCCAGTTTGGTTTGCTGATGTTAAAAAATTGTGGTTAAGATAAAGAATAAAAAATAAGCTATATTAAAGCAATGAAACAAATGTATATTAAAATGTTTATAATTGTTACCAAAATGCCAAATTTTCTGGCTTCATTGCTAGGGCTCGCATTGTGTAAGGTCGAATATCAGCTTCCGGCTGATAATGCTTAGCTGGGCTGGTAAGGCGCACAATGTTGTTTTGAATGTGTTCTCTTTCATTGCGTGCATTTTCAACACTCTTCAAGAGTGCTCATATTATATTGTCAACAGCATTGTTTGAAGGCACCATTGTCAATATTTTTTGACCTTCATCAATGGCAAATGCTCATCTTATAATAGAAATAGCTGTAGACGTTTTTCCTGCTCTAGGTGGGTCCTGTACAAACAAGTTTACTTTGACTATTGAAATAAGTTCAGGTGGACTTGTAAACTATAAATTTAGATATATAGCTACCTACCTGTATTATCGAAATATAATTCGTTTCTGAAAGGCCAATGGCATTTTTTTGAGATGTGTTCAGTTGGCAAGAGTCGAACAGGTTGTTGCGATTTGCAGCAACATCGAGGTATTGACAAGTAGCTGTTGGATGACGAAATTTTCCACAAATCAGTAGATCACAAATTGCTTCGCTAATCTGTGGTGCCATTTTATTGAGAAGTTGGAGCAGCATTCCAGACGGTTTGTGAATACACAAATTGCCCATCTCTTTTTCTTTCAATTTTAACCGCCACATTGTGGTGTTGGAGTCCACCATGCTCTAGTACTTTATGGTGTTGAGGCAGTTTAGTGTTCTAAATAAATGATGGTGTCCAACACTATAGTCTGTTTTTTATAAAATGCTTCCAAATAGAAAAGTGACACAAATCAATACTATGGTCAACATCCTTTACATAAAGTGCTTACTGTAAAAGTTTTCACTCGAAAGATTGGTGAAGGCCAGATCAGTATGCTCACAAATTACCAGTCCTTCATGATATATTGTTTATCAGAAAATTGCAAAAATCTGATATACTACTTGCTTCCCACTTTCATTATTTGGAAGCATTTCAAGAAAAACAGACTATAGTACAATCAAACAATCAAATCTTGTTTGATGTATATGATATTAATTAGATACACAAATACCTTTGCATCACAGTCTCATCTCCTTTCCAAAGGACGTTGCACTTTTTGTGACCCTGTTGGCGACTTAATTGGACAAATTCTCCTGAAGCATTGGCTGCATCATGGTCCCATTCCAGTTCATCATCTGTGTCATCTTGATCTTCAGCATCAGGGTCAAATGGCACTTGTTCCAATGCCATCCACTTTTGCAACTTGTTTATTGAAAATGTTAGGATTTCAACAGATACATTTTTGCTTTTGCCTAAAAAAAATTGCTCAGAACAGTTACAATTAAATTTAGTTCTGCATATGTACTCACTATGGAGTAAATTGAGTAGCATTGTGTCGCAATACGCATCTGTTTTGTACCATTTGCCATCACTTCCTAGATCCAAAATGGTCAATTTAATCTTCTGATTTGGTCGAACGACTATTGCATATTAATTGCAATAAGTACAGAAAAGTAACAAATTAAAAACACATGATTCTCACAATTAGGTAGCTGTCCAGTGAAGTTCAATTTTCCTGTAGTGTATGTCGGCAGATCAAGCAAGTAGTCAATTGACTGGAAGTGTTTGCTGAACACCAACAACATTTTATCAGTATCATTGGCTTGTTGATTTATCCAGTGTAAAAACATATCATAGTATTCATTCGGCGAATGATACCTAAAATCAAAGTTGTAATTAATTTCAAAAAACATTTCATGATCTGGTTCCATACTGGTCATGTTTTTAATTTTATCTTCAATGTGAAGCATGGAGAGCCATTCCCGAAAAAAACCATGCTGGCTATCCGTTCATACCACAAAGTAACAATGACTTATGCAGCTTTCTTGCATGGTTTTTCAACTTCGTATGATTTGACTGTTTGGTCCACAAATGTGCTGAATCCAGTTTTATAATCGAAACTGCATTTCAAATTGTTATCATCATGCGAGGAAGTATTGGGCCCAATTTGTCTGATGGGTTCTTGGGGTATGTGGCTTTCATTATTGTGGACTTCTAAGGCATCTAATTCATCGATGTCATCCTTGACTTCGATGTTGATTGGAGGCTATAATTGATTAATTAGTCTAAATTTATTACTAACATGTGGTATTGGGAGAAAATTACTTCAAAAGGCGCTGTCTCATCAATGTGCAACATAGTAGACAATTAAAACAAAAAGCAACAACTTCTTCAAGAATCAATGAAAGCAATAAAGCATGAAGCTTTTTGGTGTAAAATGTGAGTAGCTGTGATACACGTTGTTACACCGAAACCTAGTAAAAATTGACAGTTCATATAAGTCAACGTTCCTATGACTCAATAACGGTTACCTATAGTTTGGAAAGTTGCTACCATTTATCACACAAGGTCTTGGCTTCCCATTTTGCAGACAGAATGGGCTGCGCCCTGGGCGGCAGTGTTGTTAAAAAAATGCACGGAAATATGTGTCACATTGTGAATAAATCGATATACAGTAAACTTTTTATTCTAACCATTCAATTTCAGGCCTCGGATACAACTTGTTTGTCAAAACTTCAAATGCATATGTAACCTATATATACTTTTGTTTGCATTATTCGGTATGTAGTTGTAATGTTTTCATGCAATATTTGTATGTTAGTTTTATGAAGTTTCATGGTTTTATGAATCCACAATGAATACTGTTTGTCCCTTATACTAATTGTGAGTAAACTATTCAGATAACAGCCTTAATTTTACTATTTGCCACTAGTGCAAAATCAATTGCATCAGTGCCCAGCCGTGGGGACGTTGACCCTGAGGATAAGCACCACCATGTGCAAAACTTAAAAAACTGAAGAAAACCGTGCAGAAGGTAAAATTAATATGCATATAACATATACACAACCGTGACTAGAAAACACAGATGGATAGAGACAGAAATGGGAAATTAAATATTTTTGTTATATTTTTAATTTTTTTGGGTTTTTAAATTTTTTTTCGGGGGTTTATAAATGTGCATAATATAACATGAACAAAATTAAATAAAGTAAAAGTGGAGTTAAACAAATTGGAAAAAATATTGAAATAAAGTTGACATAGAATTTAAATTAAATACAACAAAAAGAAGATGAATTAAAACAAATATTCACATAACTTAAAATGAAATGAACATGCAAAAATTAAAATATTGCACTATGTAATGTACATATATACAAAGTGTAGTTTTTTTCCCAAACAGTTGGTAATATAAACATTCAAAATGGATGTAAAGGTATCATCAATTTGAACTTGTAAAACGTTTCTGTTTTCTTTCAAATGCTTCTAGATAATGAAAGTCAATAGCAATTAGTATTTCAAAATTTTCCTGTATATTTTCCGCTATATTCATATAGGGCTGGAAATTTGTGAGCATACTGGCCTCACTAGATGGTTTGAAAAAACACTACATACTTTAACAAAACATAGTGACTAGAAGTTAACCATAAACACATACACACACAATCACAATAAAAGTAACAAACAGTAATATTATGAAACACAATAACATACATTATACTTTATAAGAATTAGAAATTAGAACTGGTATTGAAGGTGAACCTACCCAGACAAGGAACCCAACCATTAGAATTCCACCAATGTACTCTGTTGTATAAACCTACCCCAATTCGCCAGCAAACTTGGCGTGCACCTGGAATTTGGCCACCATCAATGTCCATGCCAACAGCCATGTTTTCAAATATAGGTGGTGGATTATCTATTTCTGCAAAGCCTTCACCAATTCCATTAATAATTAAATCATTGAACTGATCGGCATTAATATCAATATGTTCATTGATCATTCGATCATCCACATTTTCTTCAATGCCTTAATGATTTCCACCACATTGCATGTTCCGACGTCTAACCCCCATTTGTTGATTGTTGTGCTACCGATGTTGTTGTCCTCGTCGAGCTGCACATTCAATGGACAAAAAAAATTATTTAATAAGGTGTATGGTTGACCCCCATTATCTTTTAACATATCAACTTTAAAAAGCAAAACAATATTTATAATTTTTATTTTATGTAAGGTTTTACTAATTTTGCAAAAACAAAATTAAAAATTAAAATCTAGTTACCTCTAGGGGGTCCTCTAATTAGAATCAGTGGTAAATCATCGTCATTTAGCAGTTGTTCATACACTTCCACATTGAGTAGCTGTTCTTCTTGCCAGGGGTATGTTCGTTGTTTCATTCGGGCCTATTTCCGAAATTTGTCGCGAATCAATACAGGTCTCACAAAATACTAATTACAGAATACTTGTACAATCAATCCATGTTTAGCTTCATTCTACATTAAAGCTAAATTTTGTCCAAAATTCCTGACACAGGTAATTTAATTACAATATTATCTAACATTAATAAATTATGTTAAAATATTAAAGCTACCCATTAAATTGTCGTTGGTGAAAAAAAGTTTGAACTTGGGGCTTCAACACAAATTCGGGAAAGCTGCATTGGAATAGGTCAACTATAAATGCTTCCACAAGAATGCTGTACCGCAAAAACAGCAAAAGAAGGACAGCATGGGCACAAACTTGATCGATTTGTTCAGTGGTGTCGATGAGTATTTCTTGCACCACATCAGTAGCATGTACACTCTACAATGCTGAAGTGGGTGTTCTGTAGCCAAATTCCCAATGTGAATTATTACAACAGAAATTGCAAGCTACACCATGTAAGTCTTTTGTTTTTTAATATGAATTCAGATCACTTCACCATGGATTACTCATTTTTTAAAGTCCAAATTTGTGTTTAGCATTTCAGAAACTTGTTTTCCTACGTTTTTAAGCATGTCAGACATTTCTAAATTGTTTTTTAAAGAATTTAAATTTTTTTTTTTTAATTTCAAAAAATTTGAAAAATTTTAAAATTTAAAAATTTTGTTTCAAAAAGTTCCCCTGATGTTAGTGAGTAAAGCCAACAAGTTCCCCAACGTTTTTCGATGTTTTTGACTTTGAAAATGAAGTGATCTGTGAGGAGCCAATCTGGGTTTTAGTCATGCACGACTAAAACCCAGATCACTTCGCCATGGATCAATCATTTTTGAAAGTAAAATTTTGTGTTTAGGGTTTTGTAAACTTGTTTCCCTACGTTTTTAATCATGCCATCCATTTATAAATTGTTTTTTGAAAAATTTAAATTTTTTTCAAAAAATCTAAAAAAATTTTAAAATTGTCAAAATTTCAAAATTGTCAAAATTTCACAATTTTGTTCCAAAGTGAGTTTGAAAATGGAGTGCTCTGTGGGAAACACCAACTTTACAGTTTATGTTCATGTAGGCTAAAAGGAAAAATGATGGAAAATTTATTGAGTAAACAACTGCGTAAACATAAGAAAATATGTGGACAAAGGCGCAAAAACGGGTCAGTCAAATGTCTGGGAATAAGAATGCATTTCCCACCTACCTTCACAATGCAACAGCTACTCATGCTGCTGCCAGTATACTTGTGCAATGCAACTATAGTCTGTTAGTTGTTTGATAATTCTGCAGTACAGGTAAAAAATATATCCCAAGGGGTAGACAAGGGCCACCCAGCAAATGGAATGATTTTTATGGAATTTTCATAAGTATGCCTTCTTCAGAGCAGTGCAGCTCCCAAAACGGTACAAAAATTTTGATGAAAATTTAACCAAAGCAGTAAAAATGCACGAGCTACAATATAAGAAAATAAAATTCTGTGGCTTCCAATGGGAAGGTGCTCGGGAGTGCCCATAAACAAAATTTTTTCAATTTTGATGGCTCGTTTTTGACACTTTAAACTCTACTAAAAAGTGTAATATGCAATCGTTTACTGTAAATGTTACATCAGAAGAGAGCTTATTCTCTCCTCTGTAAAATGAATATTGATTCCTCAAATAAGATCAATTCAATTATGAAATATCGCTTGGATAGTAAGACCACTGAAAAATGCAGAAAAATCATCAATTTTCAAACTTTGGCATACTGTAGCGGCGCAAATTTTTGTTAATAAGCAAAACGAATGGTACCATGGAACTCAGCGCACGAAACTACCCAAAATATCTGATTTTGAGGTATGATTAATTTTCAACTTATCATAGGCCCATGTAAAAATAGGTAGAATCTCTCAGAAATCGTGTCTTAAGTAATATTGTTTGTTTTAACTTTGTATGTTTAAAGTGTACATGTTCTGTTGAATTTCTCATGTTGTTGTTGATTTACCAGTTTTCATACCTTGTGCAATTTTTCGTGCATTAGTTTTAAAATTTTTATCACCATTTTTAAATTTTATCTTGCCTAAATTCTATCTCATCTGTTATTCATTGTTTAAATTTTATTGCTTTTAATGTATGGTATTTGTATTGTAATTGTTCATTATGCGTCTTATTTTTCTCGTCTCTTTTGGTTTTATTATTTGCTTTTACTTTTAATTCCTTCTTTGTTCTTTGATTTTTGACTTTTCTTAGTTTTTTTGTTGGCTTTTCTTCCTTATTTTTTCTTTTGTTTTTAGTTACTTTTATTTTCTTTTACTTTCAATTTTTTTCATAATTGTTTTACTTCACTTCTATTATATTCGTTGTATATAGTTGTTTGTTTGGATGAAAATAAAAATTGGTACATATACATACTAATAGGAGTCCTGTAATTTAATGAAAATTAGATGATCCCTCTGTCTTCAAACTCGTTTTATGAGGTTTCTGACTATATGCATTAATTATCTACCAAACCGTAGCTTTATGTTTCATACCAAAACATGGATATATAAAAAAATTCCATTTACATTTGTTTTAATGACCAATTTTCCTATTTCGGAATTTGCCACTTATAGCAATTACCATAACATTTCCTGGTGGTTATTCGATCCTTTTACATTTTTTGCTAATTTTTTTAATACACAAACATTGGAACTACGCCGATTCTTGATAAATAAAAGAGCGAATTTATTGGCAAACATTTTAATTGCACTGATCATTAAAATTTACGATTTGATAATAGGTAATAGTAAACAGTCAAAATAAATTCATAATAATTGTGAAATTGTGAAATTTCATCCACCAACTGACACACAAATACAATATGGCTGGGTAAAAATATACGGTTATTTTCAATAAAACTGGTTCATGATTCCTCAAATAAATATATACAGAGAGGGATCCAGATCGGGACGCATATACTTAATGAAATAAAACAATTAGATACATAAAGAAATTTTTAATACACATGCATTTTCTTTCTGTCATTCCGTGGATATGATGTTTCAATGATTTTCTTTTCTTTATGTACACCTGCACAAGAGACTTCATTATGTAATTGAACCAACTGAATAAAAATCCATAACTAAAAAAGAATGCAACATCAAAGGCTTAACTACCATTCTATCAGATGTTGAACATCGTATCGATGTTATTTTGGATTATTGAATTCACTTCATGGTTGTTGTTCAATCATTTTACGAAATTTTCTTTTTCAAAATTCTTTTACAAACTTTTCAAGGTGACTGGATCATGTCAGATCAATGGACAAACTAGAAAGACATGCTAAATATTTGTTCTAACCCGTACAAATAATGTTTCGTTCAAATCCAGGAGATGGATATACAAGTGAAGATTAAGATAAACAGGACAGTAAGACAGCTGCTGTTGGTTATGCTCACGTTAAACCACAAGCATCTAATTTGCTAAGCAATCAAATGCTTTATTTTCGGCTGACTACTGTTTTGGTAAAACTTTTAATAATAATAAAAATATGTTTTGTAACTGTTTTCAACATATTGCAGTGAGTCCGGGTCCGATTTGAAGTAAAAATAATTCATGAATAGTAAACGGATAATGTACGATCTGAGGAATCAGATCGTACTAAAAAGACATGCTAAACTTTTGTTCTAACCCATAGAAATAATGTTTCAATGAATTGCAGCAGATACATATAGCAAACATGAATTACATTTTCAAACAGTAGGACATTATGTCGGTTATTCTGGAGTTAAACCACACCCATGCAAATACTCGATATGATGAACAACCTTGGCTGAACTACTGTTTTTGAATTTTTTTCCAATAAAAGCATGAAACACTCATGAGGACATATAAAAAAAATAATAAAAAAATTGATCCGTAACAGAAATATTGATCTGGATCGGAATCTGAATATGTGGCGTGAATATACTCATCCTCATGGAAAAATTCGAAAAAATTTAATCTAGGTGAGAAATTGAAAAAAGAACCGATCCCAATCAAAAATATTGATCTTGATCAAAATCTGAATATGTGGCGTAAAAGTACTCATCACCACGTAAAAATTTGAACCAGATCAAATTTTTTGATCTGGATCAAAAAAGGTTGATCCGGATCAAAAATTAGTACATTGGAACCCGATCCATCACGGGTGATCCGTGATGAAAATCCGGGTTTTAGGTGTATTTTCCATGGATCCAGATCACCAGACTGATCCGCCATTATCTGTCATGATCTGGGTTTTAGGCACCTAAAAACATGATTTAAGGAGAAAAAACCCCAATCTGCCGATCCGTGGTGATCAGGGTTTTGGGCACTCGATCTGGATCCGGATCCGTGGACCCGATCCGGGTTTTAGTGCTACCCTTAGGTTTCTCACGATGATGCAGAACATCTAAAGTATGCTCAAGCAATCTTATGCTATAATCAAATGTGACGTTATGGGTAAAAGTGGCCGGTTTAGTATATTTTAATAGTTTAAAAAACAATAAATAACAGTTTACAACAAAATTATTTGGTAGTCAAAGTAAAAATCGTCGTCCGATTTAGTTGAGAGAAATGTAATGGAAGTAAATGGGAATATTTTAAGACTATGCAAGGCCCAAGAGAAGGTAGGAGACGATTGGATCATTGTTGGCCATGTCAGGTCCCTGGCGCTTCATAAAGACAAAGTTACAGTTGTTGTAGGGATCGTCCCTAGTTTTAAAACTGGTTCTGAAAACACTGGTCACACGAAGCAGCCAACCGCAAATGTAGGAGTAATAATTAGAATCTCCTTAATCTCGTGTTGACTATCCATATGGACGTAATGGGTGTCCACTAAAAATCTGCACAACTTTTAAAACGAATTTTAATTTACAAACAATAAATAAAGAACTACAATAAATATGCCATTCGAAAGCCTGAGAAAAACTGAACAAACAAAAATCAGGAACGACTTTCAATCACACCATTGTAATGAACTAAATTAATCCTTTTTTGAGTACTAGCGCATAAACATTGTACAACATTTTGGTCACATTTACTTATACAATATTTAGTACGTTTGATTAATTGATTTAAATTTTTAGCTTGCCATCCCTTGGCGTACACCAAGGATTTTAAATAAGACCAAAAATCTTCAATAACTCGAATTTCTGGAATGTTGGCTGGATTAAAATATTTATCGACAAAAGTGATGTTTTCGGCCTTTAAATGTTCCACGACTATTTTGGCGTAATGGGAACTAGCCTGATCTGGCCAAAACACCTAATCGCCATCTATGTAATTCTGTCGTATGTAAGGAATGAGTCGGCGTCTAATGCACTCGTTTAAATATCTTTCGGCGTTGATGGCATAGCCTGATTTACGAATAAACGTCTAGCTTATTCCCCTTGGTCTGATAGCCAACCAGACCAGTACCTTTTGTTCGAATTTGGCTTTTTTTGTATATTTGATGGATGCCGGGGTTGAAGAAATGTGGTTGGTATAAAATCCACCGTTTCCATTGATACTTGAGTGGGTACAGTTGAAATATGACTCGTCGTCCAAAATAAATTGATGGGTGCCAAATTTGCGAATCAGCCATCCACACTTAGTTTTTGCCAATTTTATTTGAACGTCAGCTCGAGATGGAATAACTAATTTCTTTCGGTATTTCAAATTTAGCTTATTTTTGACAATTTTGTGAGCGTAAGACTTGCTGATTCCAAACCTGCGGGTGCATTGACGAATTGACGTTGAGTCTTTGCCGTTAATCATAACGTTCAAGCCTTTAACTTTTGGTTTTGGCATTAATACAGCTTTTCGACCGGATCCAGAAATTCGAATCGCACCCTGGCCATTTGAGAAGCATTGGAGAATATTATAAATTGTTCGCTTTGAAGATCCTTCTTCTTTAAAATGTTTGACGGTGAAAGATTTGGGCTTATCAGAATGAGTATTATAGAAGTTGCACACACGTAAACGAAGACTATCTTCAGATGAACTCATGTTGAATGGGACAATTAAAAGATCAATTAATAAAACAAACACTAGCTTGTAGAGAATTTTTCGCGCTATCGATTCGTATAAAAAACACTGTATGCAATTTACAACGAAAAGAAAAATTTACAGCGAAAAAGTTGTGCAGATTTTTAGTGGACACCCGTTAGTTATGGAACTAATCAGAGTGGGTCAGTCTTTTGGATCGCCCCTTCAGTGCTCAAGTGTCATATTGTGCGATTAATTGTAACTTGTCAAGTGTGAGCAGGCATAGATCGTTTTTTGTAATGGGCTTTTTGAGTTTTGATAAGATAATAAGATTGTTAAGACAGGATCCATATAGAATAGGTATTTTTGTAATGGTAATGTGCTGTATAGACTTTTGATGTTTCTCGAATGACAACCAACAACGGGAAAAGGTGAAGGCAAGACAGGAACAAATAATGCATTACTTGAATATATGAAGAAAGATACTGTATCCTGGTCAAAAAAAAAACAAAAATATAAACTGAAATTTTGTACATAATGCAAGCAAAAAACATTTTACATTATTTGGAAAAGTGGGACATTTCACTCATCCTGACACAAAGTAAGTTATAGAAAATGATTTTGGCCTATGATGTTGGTTCTGCTCACCGATTTCGACAGATTATTTTGCTTTTCTGGCTCATTCGAAAGTGAGTAGAAATTTTCTCAACTACGCAGCGGCTTTTATAAGATGCAGTGTTTACACATAACATTTACTAGAATTCTTTTATTCAGAAAATTGTCATGCAAGTCGAGTACATTCGCAAATTTTCAATGCATGCTATGAGCCAAAAGTAGATATAAGATTTCGTCACCATTAATTGTGAAGTGAATGTGCTTACGGTATGGACATGCTTCTCCCTCCAAGATTCATATCAAGTTGTGATTGCAATTTAAGGCACAAATTGAGAAGATTCAACTTAGTTGTGATAAGTAAAAAATTAATCCAACCTGAAAATCACATATTTGGTGTAACTTGATGCACTAGGAACGAAAATGATATTCATTCCCTACGAAAATCAAAACCCGCATAGCTACAGTAAGACAAAAGTTTTGGATGTTTTTGATTCTTACACTTCTTTCAACTTATGCAGGTTTAGGTACGTCATACATTGTGTTCTGAAAATAGACCCAACATTAGGCCAATCGATAGGCCACAATTTACTGTAGGATTTATTAGTGTAGAGTACGTAAAGAGTGTAGTAGTGCTCGAAACATCAAATTTGGAGAGCGAAAATTGTCATTTTTTCAGAAAAATTACCATATGTACTATTAAATCAGAAGCACCTAAAAATTCCCTATACAATAGATGGTTTACCTTGTCTTCTACCCGCTGACAAAAAATTGCGGAAATTCATGTGATAGAGGGTCAAAGGAATTGGAGTATGAATACCATCTTATAGTTGCATTTTTGATAATTGCGACGTTAGTTGTGATAGAATCACAGCTTGATAAATTTCAAAAATGAGACATTAGATCGAGTTTTGAATAATCAATATCGAGATAAATTTCATATTGCATAAAAAATAAAATTCGCATGGCTACAGTATCCAAAAGTGGAATTCTCACATTTTTTGGCATTATTCTGTCTATTTACGAGACTCAGGATGTACTGGCCCAGACATGATCTAGCTTTACGGTTGAACATTCATTCTATGCGGAATACAATGCTCAATAACGTGGTGTAAAATTTTTTCCTCATTTTGAATTTTACACTTTTTGGCAAGTTTGTTGAAAATCAGCTGACAAAAATGTTTAAAAAGCTGGTTTTTTAATAAAAATGACTATAGCCACTGCTAAAGCTCAAAAGGACCAATAACCTAACTGTGCAGTGGATTGTTCATGATGTCTCCAGAATACCTACAAAAATGGACAAAATTCACGTATTGCAAGGGGGTTAAATCTGCAAAAAACTGCCAACTATTTTAGTCGATAAAGTTTGATTTGCAATTCTTCATCAACAAAAATTAGCCTTTCCTGAAACTTTGTGTTTCAGATCAAAGATAATAAAGCATTGGTAATGAGCATAAATAGAAGAGCAATGCATTACAAGCTTTTGAAGAAAATAGGCTTCTAAGGAATTATTTCAGGTCGTATAATGTGGGGCCATTCATATCTCCTGTCTCATATTCATCACCTAAAGTGTTGTGGGCCGATTTGACGTATTTGTAAAGTTTGTGTTGCATTCGAGAAAAGATCGGCAAGTTTGAGGAAGAAAGATCGTGATGAGACCCGCCAAGAGGCGTGGCTACAATGTGAAGAAATTGTGAAAATGTTTTTCAATAGAGATCATTTGTACTGTAGTCAGACAGTTGTGTTTTCTTGTTTGTCTGGAGAGTGAGAGGCTGCGATTTGTATATTAGTAAATTGTGTTGAGAGAGTGTGTTCTAGGTTAAGCCTAACTATTTGGAAAATAGTTTGGGTATTCGGGTGAAACTCCTAACAGGTTAAGATAGTACGGCCCGAGTTTCGGCATCCGAAAACCTTTGACCACCTGAGCGAAGATCCCTGGATAAATTGACATAGCGCTCTCTACGAGCCCGTCAATCTCCTGCCTACGATTATCGTTGCATTGATTTCCTCAAACACTCCGAGTGTTCTGTTTCTAGTGTTTCGCACACTCTTCTACATTCCGTACGTCTCTTCTTAAAACGCGGGATAACTTGTCAAGCTACACAGCTTAAATTTTTGTCGTCTCTTATTTTTTCATGCACGACATAATTTGGTGACTGTACCAGCTTGTTTAAAGGTTGAGGAAATGCCGAAATTTGTGAAAACCCGAAAAATGGAGGAAAACTGTACACGTTGCTCTACTGCGCTAGGTTACGAAAAAGGTTTCTACAAGAAACTAGCGAATCCCGATGATCGAGAAATCAAAAATTTCGACCGCGAAAACGCGAATCTACCGCTTCTCTACGAAGCAGATAAGCGTAGTTTCGATTTACCAGAAACATCTGCTCCACAAAAATGCAAAAAACTTCAGGATCTCTATCTCTGAAAATCGTCGAAAATCGAAAATTCAACTTTCTAAAACGGAAACCGAAAGAGACTGATACTCGAAAAATCTTTGATAATGACGCCTATATCAAGGTAATGCAAAAATGTGATGCCAAAATGATAAATTTTCGTGGCGATGCTACTAACGCGTTAAGCGAAATGGTTACGATAGCGACTCAGCATCGAAAAATTCTCAAAGACTACAGAGCCGAAATTGAAGCGATTAGAGCTCAGAAAGAAGAGCTATTGAAACCAAACATCCCTGAAATCGAAAATATTGCGAGACCTACGAGCTCTTACGCTCAGTCTCTAAAATCGAAAAAACCAAAAAACACCATTAGTGATCGAAAAAGTCAACTTAGTTTTCGAGGTATAATCGACGACGATGATGATCTAATCATCCCGACACAAACGTTTGACTGTTCTAACGTGCTAAACGAGCTAAACTCTCAGATAAATTTTCCGTCTATCCCACCTTTTCGGGTGCATAAATCTTTCCCCGATGACGAAACTTGAATTAAGACTATCTGTAAAAAGATAACGCTGCAAAAATTAGATAATTCGACCTGAAATCAACAAGTTTTGAAATTCTTCATCGTGCTCCAAAACGAGTTTGGCTTCGATGCGTCTGAGTATGTAAAACTTCACAGGTTGCGTCGCTTGACTTGCCATGGTGCTCTGAACACCATATGAGATGTCCGATCCTATGATGAAGACAAACAGATTCTGATGTGTATGAACGCATCGAATTGTCATCAAGATACGCTCCAATGCAAGCTTCAGTCCATCACTCCGTTTGGAACCGAGAATCCGTCAGCTTTCTTGAATCGAATCAGTACCTATGTACATCTACTGTACTATGACAGAAGTGCTCAGTATGGCCATAGAAAAGTTATCACTACTTTTCTTTGGAAAATGCCGGAAATTTACAGAGTCTTGATTGACGTTAGTACTCTAGAAACGATCACTGACTTAGCTATAGCTGTTGCCAAAGTTCAGAAAATCCAGCCAGCGAATTAACAGTCAACTGTGAGAGTAGAAAAACCTATACTGGTTAACAAACTCGAAAATCTGTCGGAAGAACAACCAGCTCAATCGCATTTCAGAGATGATTCCAAACCTTGTTTCAGAGATAACTCTCAATTCCGAAATAGAGATGACTCTAGACAACCAAATGGCATGAGGTTTCAAGAAAATTCGACCCTAATGAAGACTAAAGAATTAGAGGAAAGCATAAAACGAGTCCTAGAAAAGTTCGGAATCCGAGAAAATACGCAAAATGCTAACAATTTCGAAAATCGAAGGTCGTGATTTGATGTCCGAATTTCCGAAATAGAGAAAACATTCCTATGTGGGATTTCCCTCAAAATCGAAACTTCCAATGAAATCAGTCACGTGAAGGACCGATGAAATACTGCACCTATCATGGTCAGTGTAAGCACGACAGCTCCGAATGCTATCAATTGAAACCACAGGCTCCTCAGCCTCGACAACAGCAACCGAATCATCAATGTCAAAATAACCATAATTGGCGTCCTCGTTTTCAACAAAATACCTGTAACTACACACTCAATCAGAATCAAGATTTTGACCGAAATAACTGATTTTTCAATCGCGATAATCGAAACTATCAGAGAGATGTTGCAAACATTTCTCTTTGTGATTTCAAATCCTGACAAGAAAAGATAATCGAAAAGCATTACTACTACCCGATGAACAACTCACAGTCTATACAGACTCAGATAACTTCTCCGCAACCTTCACAACAAGTTTTGCCATCAGAAGCTAAAACGGTGTTCAACTCACCTAAACTTTTTGTCCTGATGAAACCGAGGACTAGTACAGCTAATATGCTTGAACCCACAGAAACGTCTAAAGCTACAAACTTCTTCGTTGCTCCCAGAATCACAGATTTCACAATCGAAAAACCTACTGAACCATGGATCGCGAGATCTAGCATGTGTCGAATCAAAGAATGTTCGCAAAAAGACATCAAACTTCTGAGCTTTTATGCTCCTACTCATGCTTTTCACATGGATGCCGAAATCGGAAAAACCAAAATGAAAGCATTAATTGATACCGGTACTCAATGTTCAGTCATTTCCTCATGTCTAGCTCAACGCTCTTTGGGGATTGACTATGATACGTTAGAAACGTCTGTGCAGATAAAAGTAGCCGATGGTGCTATTGTCCATGCCCGAGGTCTGATAATCTTCAAAATCAATTCATCTTTCGGAACGCATCTAGTACGATGCTGGATTCTACCTACCACAGGAAAGCAATGCCTCCTAGGAACCCATTTCCTAGTGCATCCGAGCATTCGAGCCGTAATAAACTTTCGTGAAAATTTCATCAGAATCGGAGACATTCAACAAGAACTAAACCTAGTTTTGAAACCAATCGAAAAAGGGCCCTGCGATGAAGTATTTTGAAATACTTCTAGGGGACAAAGTCAAACGCAAATCGTAAAAATCAACAGATCGCTACCAATTTTGAGTATCTCGTCATGCTACGTAGAACCGAATTGTCAAACGTGGGTAAACGGGAAAATCTTCCCTTTCACAAACGAAAGCTTCAAAAGCATTATAGTTCAACCCATGAACTTCGGAAAAGAAAACTGCGAATATCCGATCGAACTGGTGATAATTAACATAACCGAAGGCAAATGTCCACTAATATTCGTCAATAATAGTGCGAATGGTATTCATCAACCACCTAACCAGCTCATCACTGAGGTTAAATTCAGACTTGAAGAATCAAAAATGACCGTCGCATTGCTAAGCGATCATGAAGAAGACTATGAACTAGCCACTTTGGTTAAAGACCAGTCAACTATGTCAGAAGGAGAAAAACTTCGACTCGCTCTCGAAAAAATGACCGAAAAATCGAATATCGATGATGAAGATAGAAAAATTGCTATCGAAGTCTTCAAGCAATATCGCGATGTTTTCAGTCTCCCTGGAGATCAGGCTACTCTCACTCACGAGTTAATGGTCTCTTTAGACACCGGTGATGCGAAACCAGTCGCGAAACACTACTATCATGCGCCGACTGAACAAAGACCAATGGTTCATCAGAAAATCCAAGAAATGCTAGAAAAAGGCCTAATAGAACCTTGGCGATCACCGTGGGCTGCACCTATGTTCCTGGTAACCAAAAAAGATGGAAGTTGGCGACCTGTAGTCGACTATAGAGGTATAAATGAAGTTACTCCTAGCGATAAGTTTCCGATTCCGAGAATCAATGACTATCTAGATGCTTTAGATAATGTGCGATTTTTTTCAATTCTAGACTTGAAAGCAGGGTACTGGCAGATCCCTTTAGACATCGCTTCACGCGATAAAACTACTTTCATTAGTCAAGAAGGCTTATTTCGATTCAAAGTTCTACCGTTTGGTTTGAAAAATGCTCCGGCTGAATTTCAAAGACTAATGGAACGGATCCTGCATCCATACATCTAGAAAATCTGTTTGGTCTATATCGATGATATCATGGTTTTTTCGCAAACGTATAACGATCATTTAAATCACATCCAACTGATTTTTGAAGCTCTCCGTGATGCAAATCTAACGTTAAGACCTGATAAATGTGATTTCATACTGAAACAAGTAAAATTTCTTGGTCACTTGCTAAGGGAAAATGGAATCTCGCCTGATCCCGAAAAGGTCTCCGCGATCGTGAACTATGAAATGTCAAAAACGGTAAAAGATCTTCAAAGTTTTTTGGGCCTAGTCCAATGGTGTAGACGATTCATACCAAATCTTGCCACTCTTTCGCGACCGCTCTATCAACTACTACAAAAAAACGGGAAATATGAGATAAGCAAAGAACATCGTATAGCGTTCAACCAGATTAAAACATCTCTAACCTCGACTCCTTTTTTGCGATATCCTCTCTATAATGACGAAAAATCGAAATTCATCATACAAACTGATGCTAGCACAACTGCTATCCGAGGGATTTTGTATCAAGAGAATGAAAATGATCAATGGGTCATCACATACAATAGTAGAGTTCTTTCTGAGGTAGAAACTCGCTACAGTATGACTGAGCGTGAATGTCTTGCAATTTTAGAAGCTTTCAGATGGTACAGACACTATGTCTATGGTCAAAAAGTAACAGTCAGAACTGATCATAAGCCCTTGCAATGGATCAAAGAAGAAAAACATCGAAATTCGGGACTCCAGAACTTCGCAATGAAGCTTCAAGACTACGACTATCGCGTTGAATATGTGAAAGGCAAAGAAAATGCTTGCGCTGATTTTCTATCACGAAATGAGCCTCCTGCTAAAGTGAAGTCAATGACTAGCGAAGAAGTAACTAACGAAATATTCAGACCCACATTTCGCAAAATGAAAAAGATTGTCGCCCCACCTATAACAAGGTCAATGACGCAGAAAGAAGAAAGAAGTAAATTCGTGTCTCAGAATAAAGTGCCGACATTTGAAGAAGACTTCCAACAGCCTGAGAAACGGCTAGTAGCCATAGAATCACCGGAAGAAATCAGAGAAGCTCAAAGAAAAGATCCATATATCGCGAAGTTGGTAAAAATCCTCGAACAAAAGCAAATTTCTACAATCTCATCTGCCTTTCACACTGAAAACGAAATAGTTTACCGAAGGTCAAAACAAGCTAATACAGCTTCTGCGATAGTAGTTCTGGCTACTTTGATAGAAAGCATTCTGTATCAATTCCATGGCGCAAAAATTTTAAGCCATCAAGGTCATAGATGCACTACAGCGATGATCCGTCAGCATTTTTGGTGGCGGAAAATGGAAGAATCAATAACAAAATGGATCAAAACATGTCAACAAACAACTTCGCAGTTGCTGAAACCCCCTCCGTTGATGCCGATACAATCAAAATATCCGTTTGAAATTGTCACGACCGACATAGTAAATATTTCCCCTCTCAGTGAGAAAAGATCATACGTCATTGTATTTCAGGACTACTTCACTAAATGGGTAAGCGCTCATTTGATTTGGGATCAAAAAGCAGCCACTATAGTCGAAAATTTCGTAAACAACGTAGTTTTGGTTCATGGCAGCCTGAAACATTTCGGATCAGGGTTCAGGATTCACTTCAAACTTGATGAAAGACATCGCAAAACTACTAAAATTTCAAAAAATCAACACCACTGTGTATCACCCCCCAATGTAATGTAATGGTCGAAAGATTCAATCAAACGTTAATTTTACAACTCAAAAAATTCACTGCTGAAGATCCCGATAATTGGGAACAATATCTACCTTTCGGGACATTTGCCTATAACGCTGTTCCTCACACAGCTACTCACTTTTCTCCGTTTCGACTTTTGCGAGGGTATGAACCCAGAATCGCCATAGATTTTGACTGCGCGAGAAGTCTAACATTACCGCTAAACTACGACGCATATCAGTATATCTTCATGCGAGTGCAACTAACATTATATAACCAAGTTTCCAAAAACTTGAAAAACGCGTCTGAATTGCATATGCGATACTTCGATAAAAAAGCGAAAGAGCAAAAATGCCATCTTAACGATCTCATACTGTTGATTAACAACAAAAAAGCGACTAAAATCGACAAAGACTACATCGGACCCTTCGTAGTGGTCGAAAACTCCGCAATTTCGAAAAATGTCATAATGATCGATAGTTTAGATTGTTCCAGACAATCTCAGAAAGTCTCACATTCTTGCATAAAGCCATACATGCCTCGCAGGGCATTGGCAATTTTAGAATCGGAAGACAATGGTCCTCCGAGACTTAGAAAAAATTAAAAATTTAAAAATTTTCCTTATATTTCAACTAACACTAATTTTTAACTTTGTTAATAAAAATTATAATCATTTCATAATCGTAAGCAAAAGTGATGAGTAAAAAGTTTTGGTTATTTAAAAAACGCGCTCAACGTGCTAATTCGGATTCTGTGTGAAATGAGTGAAAGAAATGTGTGTGATACTGTCCCGTAGTTTTGTGTATATTCAGGGCCATTTCGAAGAAATTGACCTTCCCTAAGTAGTAGTGCAGAAAAGGAAAATGAAGTTAAAAGCGCGCGCCGTAGAAATATCTTCTTCCAGTCCCACCCGATCTGAACTTTACATTTTTCGCTATGTGCATGAAAATTTGAATTCGTGGTTAACAACTCTCCACTTTACACCTTCGTCTTTTTAGCAAGATTCTTTGCTCTTAAATTTCTCATTTTGAAAAATCGAAAGCTTAGTGAACGGTCGGATCGTATCAATTGCTAGATACAGACAAATCGAATTTGACAAAAGAAAGATGACCAGCGGGTCCGAAGCAACAACGTCGCAGAGTTCGGGAATAATGACATCGCTGATCAATCTGCTGCCAATTTTCTGAAAATATTTTAATGATCAAGATGGATACATTTCGTATCAAAAGAAACAACGTCACCAGGACGATAGGTTCTTTTTTGCCGACTGTAAGTTCTGCACTGCCCATTAGACTAAAGTCTTTTAAAAATAGAAACTCCGGGTTTCTCTTCCCCTGGGAAGAATAAAATATCGATCCATCGATATAAAATTTGAGTCCAGGTAACTTCTCCAGAAGATTTGCATGCCGCGATTCGAAGGATTGACATTTCCATGGGAAACTAAATCTAACAGAAATTAATCGAAATTTTGTGATATTTTATAGAATACAACATAAAACGCATGATAAGAATCACAGAGTTCGAGGGATGGTTCGAAACGGTTTACGCCAGGCCCCTCAATGTCCTGCGCGACCCGACATACGTCGAAAGCGGCGAATTGAAAAGTGCATTGACAGCGCATTCAAAACTGAATTTTCGAGGCCATGTATTGGTCAGTTTTGACGTCGAGAAGATTTCGACGAATCATTTGTATATTCATAAGAAGACCAAAATGAATATACTAAACCAAAACGCAACTCATGTCGCTTGGTTCATTCAGTTGGGCTTCCCAACTGGACACACTATTATGTTTGACGCCCTAGCGGCTACTCCTGACGATTGGATGGCGTTTTACGAATTCGTATCGGCTCCCAAAACCATCATTATCAGTTTTGACCAGGTCGATGACTGGAAATGTTTGAAGGACATGCACGGATGTGAATTCTATTCGCCCGATGCTCGCAAAATGCACTCTAACGTGCTTGCTCCCAGTATCTTGGTTGATGTCCAAATCATACTGGAGAACATCGAACGTTCACCCCAAAAATGGGAAAGGGCACGTCTCATCGGCCTTTGTCCTGAAAACAAAAAACTAACAGGAATAGTCCCCGATGCATTCGCGCTGGATGTAGAGCGTTTTAGGCTGTACTTCCCCCAAGCGAACAACTGAATCGCCCAAGCTGGCAAACCTGACGAGCAGGTCATAACCTACTCGATACTGGACGCGTATTATTGTTGCGTTGATTTCATAAAACACTCCGAGTGTTCCATTTCTAGCGTTCCACACGCTCTTCCACGTTCTGTACGTCTCTTCTTAAAACGGGGGATAACTCGTCAAGCTACACAGCTTAAATTTTCGTCATCTCTTATTTTTTCATGCACAACAAAATCATCTGCTTCAGTAAGATAGTAGCAGGTTTCTCTGTGTTCAGGAAGGCAACTGAACTTTTTCCATGAGCATGGAAACTTGCAATTTGTTGCACTCTTAGAAACTCCTCTTTGGAAAACTCAATTTTGGCACATAAGTCGGGTAATCATTTCAGCATCAAGCTTTTGTTTTTGATGAATTCCTATATCTGTGCAGAAACTGATTCTGCTTTGTTTGGACCTTCTACATTTTATTTGACTTTTGAGTGCCTATACCGCTTTTAAAATGCAGAATATTCAAGTCAACTTTGGATCAAGATTGTACCTTTGACTTCACAACCATTGCACATTAAATAAGTTCTTCAGAGTTGGTGCATTTATAATGAAGCAGTCTGTTTGACCCTATTAACCCCACATCCTCGAAAAGCATTACAAGATTTCTACACTACAGGCACCAATATTGTCGGACCAGGGATGAGCACTCAAAAGTTAAGAAACATGTTAAACACTCATTTCACAGCAAAGAAGTCTCCAACAGAAAAGTTTGATGAAAACCTTTGTCTCAAAGTAGAGTTTGACCCTGAAATGATATTCAGACTGATGTACAAAAAAGGACAGTTTGCAAGGAAGACCAATGACCTACTACTATTGTGCTGAAGCAAACGATCTATGTGAGGAAGATGAAGCAGAAGCTACGAAATGCCTTGCATTTGAATATGGGAAGTGATTTATTCCAAATCGACTGCTTCAAGTCTGATGCTTTGTTTTCTTCTTTATGTCCACTCCTGATATGCTTTAAGATCATCTAATCTGAAACATAAAATTTCGAGCAAACCCAAGTTTTGTACATCAAGAATTGAAAATCAAAATTTATCAACTAAAACAGTAGGCTGTTTTTTCGTAGATTTAGCCCCATAGCAGTACATGAAGTTTCATCACTTTTCATCAGCAACTAGAAGACATCGAGAACTATCCACGGGGTGTAGCCAATTGCGCTTTTTTCATATGAGCTTTTGCCAATTGCACGGATCCAAATGCGCCACATGTCATATGCGCCATTGTCATATGCGCTATTAGCAAATGTGAAATGTGTTAAATGCGCATTTGCAAATGTGCATTGTTCATTCGCGCCATAATTCTAATTGGACACTGAAAAAATAGTATCAAATGAGAAATGTAATCATTATTGAAGACAACACAAACTAGGCAAAAACAGCATTGTAAATTATTGTACAATCATACAGGACCACACAGCTAGTCACATAGCCAGAGTTGTAAATTTGGAACTTCAGAATTTTTTACACCCAAGCTACAGTATGATCAGGGTGAAATTAGTGCTATTGATTTTATGAGCAGCATAGCTCATAATTTGGCTGATCCTTTGGCGTATTAAATAATCTAACTATACATATATGTCTTGCTTATTTTGACTTTCGAACTCAAGTGGTAAGATCTGGAGAAAATGTTTACTTTTGCTGCTTCTGAACAAATTCGAATTATGAAAGTGCTGGTCACAGGATTATCTGATCATAGAATCATGATCATATCATAGAATCATTTACAGTAGATAAACTCTGATATAGATTAACCACACAAGTCTGAGAAAAATAAACATACTGCAAAAAAAATCTGTACAAAAAATGCTTCCTAAACAATTTCTGGAGACAATAGTCATCTTTGTCACTCTTTTTATTACCAGTTTACTCATTGCCTTTTCTATGATGAATGAAAACACCAAGGCCCATTCGCAAGAAGTGCAATTGCAGCTGACGCATTATACACATGGCGCAAATGCATAGGGCGCATATAAAAATGGCGCACTTGAAAATCGGCCCAATTGGCTAGGGTGCAAATGGGAAAGCGCAATTGACATTGGCGCATATGGCTAAAAACCCTATCCACTGCATGATGAAGTTTTCCGTTCTTTTAAACTTTAGCAATAGAAACAGTCATTTCTGTGGAAACTATCAGCTTTTTAACCATTTTTATCTTCTTGTTTTCAACATTTTGAATCTTCTTGAAAAGTATAAAATGCAAAATAGGAAAAAAATTTTATACCACATTATAGAGCATTGTATTTAGCATCTAATGAATGTTCAACAATAAAACTAGGTCATGTCAAGGCGGATACATCTCAAGTCTCGTAAAAGGACCGAAAATTGCCAAAAAATGTGAAAACTTTGGGGTACTGTAGCCATGCGAATCTTATTTTTTATGCAAGCTGAGCATTACAGTAATATTTAGCATACAAAACTTGTTTGGCTCATTTTTGAAATGTATCAAGTTTTAATTCTCTCACAATAGTGGTTGTAATTATCAGAAAATTCAATTGTCAGATGGCATTCAAACTCCAAGTCCTGCGACACTCAAGCAGTACATGAATTTCCGTAATTTTTTGTCAGCAGGCAGAAGGCATGGTAAACTATCTATTGTATAGGGAATTTTTTGGTGCTTCTGAGCTTTAACAGTAGATATGGTGATTTTTTGTAAAAAACGACCATTTCAACTCTCCAAATTTTTATGTTTCAAGCACCACTGTATTCTTAATACAAACTTAACACTAAAAAATCATAGAATAAATTGTGGCAAATTCATTTGCCATAAACTGGGTAAATTTTCAGAGCACGACGTTTGATGTACGTAAACTTGCAAAAGTTGAAAGGAGTCTATGTCAAAAATCGGCCAACTTCTGTCTTACTGTAGCTATGTGAGTTTTGATTTTCAGAAAAGAATGAATATCATTTTCGTTCCTAGCACATCAAGTTACACCAAATGTGTGATTTTCAAGTAGTGTCAATTTTTTACTCATCACAACTTTCTGCATGAGAAGCTGAATATTTTCAGACATGGTCTTTTAAAACTAAATGAGCTACAGCAGCCATATGTATATAGGATCACACCTGATATTGTTGATGCAGACACCCTGTACAGCATATTTTTTCGTAGTGGGAAAAACTAAAGGCCCTGTCATACTTCACCGCGTGGTACCACGAGGCACTGTGCAGCCCCATTTGTTCTTTTCATACTAAAGAGTGGCGCTGGCCAGCGAAGCCCGGTACCACTTTTGAAGTATGAAGGCTTTTGTAATTTTCGGGACGCCACGTACAGGGTGAGCCAAAAAAAGGCAACTGGTACTGAGTTTTATAGCTTCCAAGGGTGAAGCGGTTTCCTGTCATCAATAGATAAAACATTTGGCATAAAGACTGCAAAGTTTCAGTCAGATTTCTTGAATTTTGACTGACTAAAATTAAAAAAAACTAAACGTCGATTTTTTTGATAATGAATATTTTAAAATTTACAGAATTAACATGTTTCATGGCAGAAAAGCACAATAGGTCCAATCATAAGAACCATATAACAGCTTGAAACTACAAGAGAGCCGCTTTAGTGTGTCCTAATTACTGTTTCACTAATAATTTTAATCCTTTTTCGATGTGGTCAATGACAGAGTTGATTTTGCTTCAATTTTGCTTTTTTCCAATTTCATAACAAAAGCTCTTGATTTTGGCTAAATTTCGATCATATTGAAACAAGAAGTTGCTGACTTAAAACTGCACGTAACTTACAAATCTGGGTGATTTTCAAAGTATTGTTGTGTGTAAACAGCTCTACAAAACTTTTCTTCACAATAGGACAACAGTAGTAATATGTGCCCGTCCAGGGTGTATGGTTAAGCATATACACATGTTAAAGTACAAGAAATGGGCGGAGCTACAATAGGGGTGTAGCTACTGTATGGGGGCGGGGCTACAGTAGGATGTTATGCAATGCTTACATAACTACAGTAGGGTGTTATGCAATGCTTACGTAACTACAGTAGGATGTTACACAATGCTTACGTAGCTACAGTATGGTGTCATGCAATGCTCATGCAACTACAGTAGGGTGTTACGCTAAGCTCGCATAACTACAGTAGGGTGTTATACAATGCCTATGCAACTACAGTATGGTGTTATGCAACCCCCACATAACTACAGTAAGGTTTTAAGCAATCTCTTGTGTACCTATAGTAGAGTACTACACAGTCTTTGTATCGTTCAATCTTTTTCTATCAAGCATATCCTTTTCAAACCTACAGTAACCTGTTTAATTTAAAATTCATAGTAATCATTGTATTAAAATCTCAAAATTTGATAAATTTAAACACTAAATAGTTGAATAATCTGGCGTCTGTCTAGAATAATTTGGCGTCTGTGAGGGTTTTCTTGTCTATTTCTTCTAAAATCAGTGTGCTAATATACCAATGTTGGTAGGGAATGTAAAAATTGTAGCAGTTTTTTTACTACAACACAAGTTCAGGTAACCCATCCTTGGTTTTTAGTATTTTTATCATGTGGTTTAAAAAATTTGCTAGAAAAATCATACTAAAGCCAGAGTATTGACTCTCAGTTTTTGCTGAATTCTATTACTTTGAATTTTTGGGATTATCGGATGTGCCGTGTTACAAATTTTCCAAGTGAATGATAATATTACTCATCAGTTTTTTTCAGTTGTCCTTCATTGGATACAGGGCCGTGCGCAGGATTTTTTCATGGGGGGCGGACTAGATTTTTTCACTGAATAGCTCCAGAAAATGTTGATCTTACGGGGATATACTGTGTGCATCACCATTTTTTTTCCTCGAAGATTTTTTCCACATGAGAACCGGAACCAAAATTTTTTTCCTCATTTTCCAAAAATTTTCCACATTTTTAAAAACGCTTATAATTTGGCTATGGATGCTTTTTTATGCATTTTAGGAGCATACCCAAGCATTTTGTTGTATTTGTAGTCAGAAACCTGCAAAAATGAGGAAAAAAAATTGAGAAAATTCTGGTTATGTTAGTCAAAATGAGCTCATGAAGAATATATTGGTGTTCTATGGAATGGTCCGGCGCGGAGCGCCTGAAAAATTTTTTGATTTTCACTTTCTAAAACGCTGGAAAATGAGCATTCATAATGTGGAGAAATAAATTAAAATCAGACTGATGAAGCGTAATTTGCCTCCCATTCCGGCGCGGAGCGCCAGAAAAATTTTTGGGTTTTTGTATTCTAAAACACTGAAAAATAAATCTCTCCAACAGATAATTCGGGAACAAATGTTTTGAAATCGGGTTCTAGAGTGATGTCTTCAATTTCCACCTTCAATAAATGCAAAAGTTCAGATTGCAAACGTTTAAAAAATTCCAATCATTGAGGGAAAAAATTGAGAGACTTGATGAAAAATCTCTATTTTCGGTGACATAATTGACTGTAAACGATTAGAAAATGAAACGAGCTAACTTGATTGATAGAAACTGTTGAGCATTATATTAGTAAGTCGAAGTAGATATGCTAACGGCTGCGTCTGATAGAATATAGTTATAATTATACCCATGACCTGCGCAAAGCGCTGGAAAATTTTGAGATTTTGAACTTTTAAAGTCCACCAAAAGGCATCTTTTCGGTTTAGAGTTACTGCCTCGATGGTGGGGGGGCGGCTGCCCCCCACCCCCCCTTGTGCACGGCCCTGATTGGATATATGTTCATTCTTGTGGTATTATGCAAAAAAAGTGACCATCTTTATTGAACAGTAGAGCATAGTCCAAGAATAGAAATTTTCTATTGACCTGAGGGTTATTGTATTATGGTCCTTCGGAGGAAGGTGTCTATTTTCTCTGATCAGACTAACATAGACAAAGAAACAGTACATTATAGCAATGTATAATAAGCCAAAGAGAAAAAGGTTATGGCGAAACACAGAAATAAGGCACAGAGGGAAATACAAAATGTTTCGTTTTTTCTTCACCAAAATTTCTCAAATTTCCTAACGTTTTCGTTGAATGCTTTGACTCAGCTTATCTTCTGTGGTATTGACTGTATGAAAAAAAAGAAATATGACGATATCATTCACAAAATACTATGCTTTTCTTGAAATTTTATGAAGAATATACTCTCACCCCAAGCATGTATTCTTTTATACTCTCACCCCAAGCATGTATTCATGGGAATGTACAAAGGAAACGACCAATAATGACCATCTATGAAACTGTGTCCATTTCTGTATTAAAAAAAAGGGAGCATGATTCTATAGAGCTCCAAAGTATTAAAAAATGGTTGCTTATTGCACATTCACATAACGAATAAATAGATACCTGATAAAAAAAGTTGCGTGTTGTTGATCAGAAAGAATAATAAAAAATATATATAAATAAACAAATATATAAATAAATAAATAAATAAATAAATAAATAAATAAATAAATAAATAAATAAATAAATAAATAAATAAATAAATAAATAAATAAATAAATAAATAAATAAATAAATAAATAAATAAATAAATAAATAAATAAATAAATAAATAAATAAATAAATAAATAAATAAATAAATAAATAAATAAATAAATAAATAAATAAATAAATAAATAAATAAATAAATAAATAAATAAATAAATAAATAAATAAATAAATAAATAAATAAATAAATAAATAAATAAATAAATAAACAAATAAACAAATAAACAAATAAACAAATAAACAATAAACAAATAAACAAATAAACAAATAAACAAATAAATAAATAAACAAATAAATAAATAAACAAAGAAATAAATAAACAAATAAATAAATAAACAAATGAATAAATATACAAATAAATAAATAAACAGATAAATAAATAAACAAATAAATAAATAAACAAATAGATCAATAAACAAATAGATCAATAAACAAATAGATCAATAAACAAATAAATAAATAAATAAATAAACAATCAAATAACTGAACAAACAAAGAAATAAATAAATAAAATAAATGAATGAATAATTATGCTCTTTGGCGAACATTTCAGCTTTTTTTAGCTCAAGCAGTTTGTAGTTGTTTTGGACATTTGTGTTTATTTTGCTTGACGTCTGAAGGATAAGAAATACAGAGCATCCACCTGTCTGTGGCAAAATGGCTTAAGAATACAGGTAGCTATCATATAAATTACCTCGTTAAACTGGGGAAATAAAACTGCTTAATTGCCGTAGCAGTGTGCTTTTTATTATTTTCTCTTTTTTACCCTGTAGTAACCTACACAGAAATATATCATTTTTGTAGCATCCAACATGTATCTATTTTGACTTCTTTCTTTGTAGACAACTGACACTAAATCTGTTCTGTTTTATCTGAATGAAAAGGAAGGAAAATTTTGGAATGATTACTTTGGGTTTTCTTACAGTGAGTGAGAAAATGCAGTTAGAAGACAGTAGAAAAAGGGAAAATTTATGTACAGTTTTATGTTCTGAATTTATTTAGGAAAAAATTATTCAAGCATTAATTATATAAAAACATTCTACAATGTCCATGAGTAAGGAAATGTAGAAAAATAGCTTTTCAAAATATGCTTATCATACAGAATTTTAAATGTTTTCACTGTTTCTCTGGTCACGACTTTTCGATCTTGTTGGTGCTCTATTCCTAAGCTATGTACATTAATTTTATCTTGTCCATGACTTTTGACAAAATCAAAAACCAGTCATTGTAAGGAATCAATATTCACTTTTCTCATTGCATCCAATGACAAAGTGATCCCAGGAACCTTGATCAAGTTATGATACTGCTCAGTGGATGGACTATACACTTTGTAGGCATAGTTTTTAGGACGTCCACTGACAAACTCAGTAATGTAAGATCCAGGACCATATTCACATAATTCGTCCATCATTTCGCCAAGGCACCAGCCTGTAGGTACCTGATATTGTTTTTTGTTAATCATTGAGAAGTAAATAATGCTGTCTGTATCAAAATACAATACTTGGCTTTTTATTTGTTCGATGTAAGAATATAACTTCAGTCGAGCCTGGGCTGTGGTGTAAGCTGCTATAACCACATTAGTATTACTCATAACCTCGGCAAAATCGTCATGCTGGTAGTACATCAATGATATCATCAAATCGTTGATCATATTTATTGCTTTGACAAAATTGGATGGTTCAATAGCCAGCTCGAAAAATTCTTTAGGGTTGTTTAGAATAACAGTCTCATCCATGTTGTTTCATTGACCAAACTGAAAAAACATAAAATAAGTCAAATAAATACAAAATTATTATGTAAAACTACTTTTCCCCAGAAAGAATTTAGCATTAATTTCGCCCAAGCCCTCTTTCCAGGATTTTTCAAAATTTTTGCAGGGTCCAGTGAAATATTCTCTCAACTGTAGACCTCCATTTTGTATTCAGGTTTTTGCTCATCTGTCTGAGCTCTAGCAGGCTAACCTTCACTCTCTATAAAAATTACAATCAAATTCTATCACATTTACATAATATAAAACTTACTAGTTTCATTTTCATAAAAGTGTTGACGTATTGAGTGAATAAACCACCATCAAGGTTTTTGGTTGGATGATATTGTTCAACATTATCATAATGCCGAACTTCAAAAATCTTGAGGATCTGAAACAAAAATAAAAATATATACATAGGAAAAGTGAACTATTACAGTAATTACATTACAGTAGAGAAAGGATATAAGTAATACCTTATATCCTTTCTGTAAGGCTTTGTATAATTCTATCGTAACCCATGTACCATCTAATGCTTGGTCTTGGTCATTATGCTCGCTAGTGGTCTTTTGTGAATCATGCGTACAAGTTTTGCATAAAGGGAACAGTAATTTACCCAAATGTCAATATGGTAGAACAGGATGTAAGAGTTTGTGAGATGGTAGAATAGTACACTTAATCAGTCTTTCATAAGGTTGAGAAGTTAAATTGACCTCTTCGAAGTCTTCAGTCAGGATTTTGGGATGACCTTATTTCCCATACTTGTTGATAAAAGGATATAAGCTGCATACATCAACATAATTGATTTTTTGATATGGTTTGACCTTGAGGTACAATTTTACAGCTTTTTTCCATCCTCCAAAGAAAGCTAAAAATAAAAAAAGAATGCAAGTTGTACAAGAATAATACTCAAAATATTTACCATACTGTCAGTTGATTGGTTCAATCAATTTGATCTTGTTAAAAAATTCCTTCATTTTTAGATTGCTGTGTAGTTGTTTGAGTAAATCACACTCCCACATTTGGACAACAGTATACCCTTGAGCTTTGAGCTCCATTGTTCATTTGAAAGTGCACTCATAGGTAGGGGCGTAGCGAGAGGGGGGCGGGGGGGGGGGCGGCCGCCCCCTCCTTGGACAATCCAAAAAGATGCTGAATTATGCGTTGAAAAAGTTACTGACGATTTTGCAATTAAAAATCGATGTAGGTTGGATTTTGTGATTTAAAAATTGTGTGCTGATTTGTTTAAACCGGTTAACATCTGTTGATGCTGAATTGTTAATGAATCGTAAATACATATTTGCAACCAGTGATTTTTTTGTGTACTTAATAAAGTTAACTTCTGAGTGTACATACACTTTTTTTTAAAACCCCGAATGTGTTAAAGTGCAAAAATAATCTCTCATGGTGGCATTACACTTTTTACCATTTTTGATTTGAAAAAAATTTCCGCCCCCTCCTTAGAAAAATCCTGGCTACGCATCTGAGGCTTTTGTGAAGCCATGGGCAGCAACTCGAGACCTATGGGTCATGGACTGGGGACATCCATGCCAGTAGCATCCATTGAATTCATATATTGTTTTGCCTATAACATTACCATATGTATTTTAAAATATTTAAGATTAAGCACCATACCTGAAACTCCATCAACCTTATATTGACCGATTTGAACCTTACCACCATTGAGTTTATGGTCAATGTATAGATTGTCATGGCTATGTGAGTACCATTTGAACTACTTGAGGGCAATTATTGATTGTCTCTCATTTTTCCCATAACTGTTGTATGGTATAATACATATGGTATCTGGTTTGAGGAAAAGACGATGGAAATCAATATTACAAGTGCTGGCAATGGTTATTGATTTTTCAAACGGATCAACAATGGTTTCTTCCATAAAAATATCCCTAAATTTCATACAACGCTGCCGTAAAACTTGCACATCGCTACGACAATAATCGAGTAGCTCTTTATCAAAATTAAACTGACAACCCTAATCAAGGACACAGTTCTAAATGGAAAACTTCCATATCTTTTTACAAACTTACTCCTCCAATCTATCCATTATACCATTCCAAAAATGTGGCACGAGCAGCAGGTTTCATAGCATTGTAACCATACATGTCTGGCGATGGATATGGACCAATATATTCATAATTTTCCTTTCTATTAAAGAAATGAGGAAAATATCCCTTACATAATTCATTCACTCCAAAAGTTTTTGGTAAAGACGCCAAAGGCATTGGAAGAAAGTTGAAAGAGTCAATAAACTTTATCGATCCAATTTTGATGCACATCAATTCCAATCCTGAAAATATGTCTTTAACAAAAAATTAGAAACAAAAACTTTGAGCTTTTACCTTTATTGACAATGTCAACTTTGTGATGGCCTTTACAATACAAGAATTGCATGATGAATTGACCATCAAAACCTTGAGAATATTTCTCATACCCTTACCAAAAAGGTATGCAAAAAAATTGTCCAAACAATTGGAGCCCTTAAAAATTTGTTCATGATCACCACACAGATTGCAGCGATCAATGTCACTATGACGACACTTGTCACAAACTGTGTGTGAAACACACATGTTTGGTTCATGCTCCACAATATCACCTTGGTCTGTTTGTGGCAAAATTTTTTCCTGTGTTGTCTCAAAATTGTAAAAAACAAAATGAGTTGGTAGTTCCATTTTATCAGCAGATGACTCAGCTTCTGATACATCATCATTCATGACGTCCATTACATTTTCGTCAATCACTTCAGGCTGCATGTCACACTGGTGGTCTGAAAATAAAAATTTTCATACTTCGGAATTTGTTTTTTATCAACTAATCAAAAATTAATTACATACCTTTTTTCAATACCTCTTTTTTGCACACTTTGCATTCAAAGTAGCCACACTTGTGCTCTTTCAAATGAGCTTGCTGATACAATGTGTCACACTTCTCACATGCTTCAATGTGATCACAAATAGATGTCCCTTTTTTTTGACGCTTTGATTTGTTTTCACCTTTTGGTATGAAAGGTTTCTTATGGCGATTAAAACAATCATCATTCTTGAAATATCGATTACAATCCTTGCATTTTCGGCTGTAAAACTGAGAGCAAGGTGGGCTGTTATAACACAAAGGGCAGATGCTCTTGCAGTGGTAGTTCCCTTTATTTCTGTATGCTATGTCATGATGAGGACAAAAGTAGCTGCGGTCAAAAAAAGCTGGCATTTTTGTAATGACTGAGTAATGATTGTCATGGTGGTAAATATTCAAGATGTAGGTGGCATCAGGACCTTAAAATAAAAAGTATACAGTATACTATGATGCAGAGTGTGAAAAACTTGCCCTTGTATAATAAATCTTTATATGGGTCTTTACTGAACACTTTGATTTGGTAGCCAGGCATAATGACCTGAAATTTTGGCCACTCTTTGAACCCACATGGCCCTTGATGGTTAGCTAACCCTGCTTGGGTCATCAACTCTTTAGCAAGCCTTGTTTAGAGTACATTCCTCTTGCTAGACTTTCCAATATTTTCCCAATTGTTTATGGGCTTTGACTCATCTTTATGAACATGTGCTCTAGCAACAGCTAGATCTCGAGCAAAGCATAAATCATCAGTGTTGTGGATTTGAATAATGCACTGCTTTTTTCCAGAAAGTCCTTGTGCATCATGTACTGATGTGTATTGTGGAGACCTAAATAGATTTACAACCTTGTAAAAACAAAAACAAAAACAAGAAAATGAATAAATATACCAGATCCCTGAGGTGGTGTTACAGTAACCAAACAAATAGAGGCCTCATGATTACCAATTTGGATTTGTTCATTGGACTGCAGAACAGCATTAATTGTGTTCAACACCAAATCACCAGTCAGAGCTTGCTTGGGCCAAAATGGCATCAATATTTGACCATCCTTAAGGCCTGGATGACCAAATGAAAATCCAATTAAAGCATTATCATCTACATGGTGTGATACTTGGTCAATAATCTTCAGAATATAGGCACCATTTGCTCATTCAAATTATTCAACTGGTCTAAATTTCTAAATTGTAAGGAGTAATTACGTCCTTCTGTATTCAATCGATGAACATTGACAACATTGGGTTCAGATAATTCTAAAAACTGATCAGGATCAAGATTCTCTAGCTGGCCAGCACCTTCCTGAATATTCTCATTCTCTGACTCGCCATAACTGTCTGTTTCATTTTCAATATCAGAATAATCACTTTCATTTGACCTGATGTTTCCATCAACCATTGACTGCTCTACATCAGAGCTAATGTATTCATAAACTGGCCCTTCTTCATCAGAGTTAATATCTTCATAGACTGGATTAATTGTTGTATGACTTAAAACATGGAGTAGTTCCAATTCAGATTTTTTGTTTTCAAAATAATTTTGATTACTATTGAAATTGATAGTATTTGCTTATGATGGATAATTAAAACATAAGATTTCCATGAGTTGTAAATTACCAAGGAGTAACTGCACAAAACGACTGTATAGCAAAGTAAGGAAAGCATAAGACTGAACAACATATGACAAAACCTCTAAGATCTCCTTTATTGCGCAATAGGAAAAATGCTAGAAGGTTCTTGAAGGATTGACTCGAGTCACATGCTATTTGTGTTTATAGGTCCTACTGAAAATGACTGAGACACATGATGACATGTTGTATAAGCAAGAATAGAAATTTAGTAAAAATTAGGACAAAATTATTAATAAGAAGCTTGAAGCTGCAGTGGAGTTGCTTACAAAAGAGTTAATGCTATGTGAACACTAACATTTGTATAAAGTTCATGATTTCATAAAAAAGCTCAAAGTTAGTTCATTTATCTTTTTTCAAATAAACATCACCAAACGTTAGCTCCATTTGTGTGTACAAAGGTTATTTATATTGTGCATAATAAAAGCAAACTTGAGTTATAAAAAATGTTATATGATGTGATAATCAACAAAAGACACATCAAACTTGTAAACACTCACAAAAATAGAGCTTCAACGTATGTGCATAACATTTATTGCATTAAAAAGTAAAATTATTATTGGTGTTGTGGTGAAAGTAGAAAAAGTGTCACATGATTGATGAATCATAAATGCCAAGTAATGGATAATATTTTAAATCTGATATTCTCACAGGGATTTTGTCAGCTTTAACAAAAATTTTTCTGAGGGAAAACATCAAAATTGTTTTTTCCAAAGCAAAAGTTTTCTGAATACATTTTCTATCCTTAAGCATAGGCTTTTTAACACCCTTTTTTGATTTTTTCAGCCTTTCTTGAAAAAATATTCATCTTTTTAGCATCAAAAATTAAAATTTATGCAGAAACAGAAATTTTCAAAACAGGTTAACCTTCTTTTAAGTTATCCATACTCAAGCATAGAATTCAAAGCACATTTTTATTGCCATTTTTGAAAAATTTCTTTTCAACTTTAATGTGAAAGAGGAAATTTATAGTAGAGTAAAAATGTTAAAAGTGTCATTTCTGTAATGTGCATATTGCACATATGCAATACTGTGCTGCCGAAATGTATTCTTTCATGTTGTTAATTTTTTGGACCAAGTGATTAAACTGTTCGTATATAATGTCATAGATATGAGTAGACAATACAATGATTTACTAGAATCATCCTCCAAAAATTTGGCTTGATGTATCTTCAAAGTTTGCTCAAATTTTCTATGTGGCAATATTTTTATCGACTCATCAATGAGCGAAAAGTTGAGACAATGCATATTTGTTGTTAAATGTGTTTTTGTGGTGCCTGTTGATAATTTTATTTTCAACTCTATTTGATTTAAAAAGTGTTTGTATATGTTTATCAACTTTCAAAAATGCCTTTAAAAGTCTATTCTATCAAAAATGTTGAAAGTAAAAGTCATATCCTCACTATATAGAACATCTACCCTAAATAACATAAACAACGATTATATTCAGCCTGAATTATTCATGTAAAAATGTATCAAAAGGTGAAAGATTGTGAACCTCTGAGGAAAGACAAAATGTACTATATCACTTATTGCTTTACGTATAAAGAATGCAGAAAATAACTGTTCAGTAAATTACAGTTATTACACAATGTTGGAGGTAAGCCAACATTTTGTATCTGTTTTTACCAAATAATTGTGCAATCTTTTTCTTCTGGATATATCTGCATCCAGTCATTCTTGTCATTGTCCAAATTTTTGCTACTGTTGAATGGTTGTGTTTTACAACTATCTCTCTCTTCTTTCAAAAATGGATCAGTATTTGGATGAAAAAATAAAATGTAGTGAAGATCATCATGAAGATGACATTGTTAATAATAATAAGTCAATTGATCAATACTATGAGATAGATGAGCCACAAATTGTTCATTGAAAGAAATTTCAAACATATTGGAAACACTATGGAATTCGCTTTATAAATTTTAATGATGTGGTTGAACCAAAACAAAAGATTCACAAAATTATTGGACAGGTGATTGACCAATTCCTTGGTAAAATTCCCGCTGACTCTATTATTGGTGCAGAATTTTCACATTCACATATTGGTGCACCACTTTCCACAATATTATGCTTCAATGTGTATACCATAAAAGAACAAATGGTGTTTGAAATTCCTAAAGCCTTGACAAAGATTCGAGTAGATGACTTTACTAGAGACAAGGGAACAATAAGCTTCACAGTAATTGTGAATCCCCATGCTGGCGAATATCAAATATGAACTTTATGATAATCAATTTTGAATTTTGAAACACATTTTTCATTTTTTGTCAATACCTGCATGTTTTATACTTGTCATTTTTTAAATCATGTGTACTCTGCTTTTACATAATGATGGAATAAAGAACAACAAAAACTTAGCATTTCTGAATTTTACATTTTAGTACTATTCATAGCATTGATCAAATCTGATATACTAAATAGTGGTTTATGTGCATCATTCAAGCATAAACATGATTAAATTATCAGTGGAAATATTTGAACAAGCTTCTAGCATATCGTATGACACATATGTGGCGTTTTCAAAAATGTTTTCAAATTTGAGCACAATCATAATGTGTTTGTTTAACAATGATGATACATGATATCACAATAGGAAGTACAATATTAAATTATAAACAAATAGACACCATGC
Source organism: Romanomermis culicivorax (assembly GCA_963922205.1). Taxonomy (NCBI): domain Eukaryota; kingdom Metazoa; phylum Nematoda; class Enoplea; order Mermithida; family Mermithidae; genus Romanomermis; species Romanomermis culicivorax. The sequence continues at coordinate 918,401 of CAWUHX010000033.1, forward strand.
ATCATGATTCATTTGTTCTAGTAACAAAAACACTGAAAATATTTATATCATTTTCACACAAAGCCCCATGAAGGTCAAATTTGTCTTTGTTTATTATTTAGTATTAGTAAAAACTCATTTTTCGAATTTAACACATTTTGTCATCTGAAGGATCCTAAAATGAAAATAATTTTTCGAAGTTTCCGATATTTTTGGTTGATGTCACATTACAAATGTTTTCTTGTAAAATAATTACACTGATTAATATTTTTATACTCTGATGTCAGATTCGGTGTTTTGTCATGTATCACTTTGTTGTCATTTTTAGCTCCGCACAAAATCAGGTGTTTTCTTCTACAAGAAAACATACAGCACAGATCGATATTATAATGACCACCTCTTGTGTTTGTGAATAGACCAGTACGACCATAATACCATAAATGAAGACAAAAGACAAGGAAAAGAGTAGCACCGACTGAGTCTTTTGTTGTACAGCATACAGAAATGAAAGATATATGCCTCACTAGTCCTTTTGTTTTTTCTTCGTAAATGTGTTGATATAACTGATGGAAATTATTTTGCAATGGAGCATACATAGATTAGATAGGCATCAAGGTTTTTCTAATTTTTTATGCATTGAGTAAATTGTCGAATTGAAAATGTGGCAAAGTAAGAAAAAATGGCGATCAATACCAAAAAAATGCATTTGGTGTATTTTAGAATATCAAAATCTGAAAACTTTCAGGTGCATCATGACAGTTTTAGCCCTACTATGGTATTTACATGAAAAATCATGGGTCTGGTTCTTATGAGGTGTAGTGTGCCCTGCTCAATTAGCAAGATTTTGTCAGCCTTTTCTCTGCTCAGATAACGTTTTCAAGGCTCTTAAATCAGAAAACATCAAAAAACTTTAGGGTGCTTTGCGCCAGACTGTATCTATGAATTCTGTGGATTCATCCATTGTTTCTGCACATCATACTTTTTGCAAGGAAATTTTTCGGAAAAAGAAAAACATTTTGGGAGTTCAACATAAAAATGAACTTGGCGCATCTTAGAAGTTCAAAATTGGATATTTGACAACTTTTTTTCCGACTATACCTTCAATTGTAAATCCCAGCTTGAATTGTATTGGAATTCATAGAAGTAATTTTCAAACAATTATCTGAGAGGAGTTTTCTTCAAAAATTATGAAATATGATAGTCATAGGTGGATTAAAATGAAAAATTTTCTTAACTTTGTCATTTAATGAACATCAAAATATTTTACAAATTTAGGTCTCGAATTTTCTGATCACTCTGGCAGATAGAATTTGAAAAAATGTTCAACAATCCAGTGTTTCATTAAATTCATTCAACTGAAATTTTGAATCGTTTTCCAAGATTGTGGTCATGTGATTTCATTTTGCACATACTTTTAACTTGAATTTTGCGAAATTTCTGGATATCTTCACCAATTTTTGACATAGGATGAAATTTATTGTGAAAAGCTTTAAAGCATAAAAATATTATGAAAAATGGTTTGTATAAATATATGTTTCACTGTGCCTGACGAATTTGAAAATTTTTTGATTGTGATGCAAAAACACGTTTAAAAAGTAGGCACACACTCATCAAGTATAAATACATTCGACATGAATATGCGTTTTAAGCTTTTACGTCTTGAGAAAAAATTTGGTTTTTACAGTATTATGAAAGGATTGCGTGGAAAAAATACTATTTCTCGATAAAAAGAAGCGATCAAAGTGATGAAAGTTGTTTGCTAAAGGAAAAATGAACAGAGTGAAATGAAGAAAACAAATGTGACAGATGAAGAATATAAATCATGGAAGAACAGAAATATAAAATTGGAACAAAAAAATTGTTGAAAAATTGTTGATCTTACAAATCGAAGAAGTTAAAAGTGGAAGTAATTTTGAAATAATTTTATGGAATTTTTTTATGATCTTAGAAAAAGAAACTGAAAATTCTCGAAAAATGATCGAAAAAAGTTATAGAATTTCATTTCTGGAGAACAGTTTGGTTCCAAGAGAGAGTAAGTTGGAAATAAGCGAAAAATTTTTAGTGGCACTAAAAATTGAACTGAATTGTATCTCTGAACTTGCAAAACATCAGCGCACCTTGAATAGTCGGTAGTAAGTATGTTTCGGGCGTGAGTACCGGCTGAAGATCATTTTTTCTTGTCAACTTTTGATGGGTGTTTGATACTGATATCAAATCAATACAAAATTTTGACTTTGAATGAGTTGACAGATGGTCACTTCAACAAGATATGATGTGGAAAGGAGCTCCCTCTCTGTCTACTCCTGAATCTAACCTCTATGTTTCATATATCTTTTCCACTTTGTATGTTTTTCCCGACGAGTATTATTTTTCTTGTTGATGACTACTACTACTCTGGAGCAACTTGTGGATCTGGTAGTTTGTACCATAACTTGTAAGAGGCATATTTTCTTTCTCATAAAAAAATCGGTGTTCTTTAATTATATTGATTTAATTATATAATAGTGTTCACAAAAAATCCTTGAAGATTATAGACGTCTTTACTTCATATGAAGCTCAAATTATGAATTTTGATATATATACCAATGATCAATAAACATTACCTCATGAGATTATGTTTTAACCATTTTACAAGGCAGATATGCAAGTTAGGTGTATAATGATCAGTAGTAGTTATGAATTTGTATCATCTTTTCTGTCAGCCCTTCACATGGTATTCATTACATGAAAAAGAATATCATTGGTGTGAATGACAATCTCTATGACACCCATGAAAAGGGTAAAAATGATGTGTCGGTGAAGAAATCAAAAAATTAGGCATGCTACCTATGAAGTGATGAAATCTTGAAGTTCTATACACAGAGTCTACATAAAATGTTACCTGATATGCTATTTGTTTCCTGTCGATGGTCGGAAATTTCGCTGGAAGTATATTTGATTTCATTTGCTAATTAATAAATTTCAGAATATGGTTCAATAATAGTAGACGATTCTTTTGTTTAGTTGGAATAAAATTATCAATAAAATCTATTATTTTACCTATAACAAAAATTCCTGGGGCCCTCTGGTCATGTGATGTTCAAATCAACCCCTTAGTGCACGAGGTCAAGACCTGGGTACAACAATATAGTCCGTTTTTCTTGAGGTGCTTCCATATAATAAGAATGGAAAGCATGTTCTATTTCAGATTTTTAAGATATCATATGTCATACAGTGCCGAAAACCTGTGGGCTTATTCAGCTAACCTTTAGCTATTTTTAAATTAAAGTCTGCATCCAAAAGTTTCCATAAATCAGTTCAACGACAGGGCTAATTTTTTCTGCCAGTTTCTAGTAAACAAGGATTTTATAAATAATAGACTATAGCCAACATTTGATGAATTCTAAACATTTTTAAGAAAATATTTTACCTGCATCGATTAATTGAGAGGGAATTTGTCTATGCTTCGTCATTTAAAAAAATCGGGTGAATGAAACCACTTCTGATCATAACTTTGTACAACACATCACACTGTCCGAATATTTCCTTGAATTATGAACAAAAAGTGAGAGCATGAAAACAGCTAAAATTTGAAGAGAATTATTTCTGTATATGAGCAAATACTGTCAAAATTATTTTAAACCCAATGATATTTATTCGTGGCTTTTAAAAAACAGAAAAATAACAGCATACAGACACGAAATTTTTCCTGTAATTATATGATCTTGATCATGGAACTATGAAGCTTAAAGAACAAAGGATTAAAATAGAAATGGTGTGTTGTCGGCTGTCTACAAAGAAAAAAGGCGAAATAGATACATGTTGGATGCTAAAAAAATGATATATTTGTATTGTAGGTTGCTACAGGGAAAATAGAGGAATAGATAAATAAAAAGCGCATGCCTTGGGTAATTAAGCTTTTTTATTTAACCGGTTTTACGAGGTAATTTAAATGCTAGCTACCTGTATTTTAAACCATTTTGCCAGAGACAGATGGAAGCTACTGTGTTTCTTATCTTTCAGGCTTCTAACCAAATAAATGTAAATGTCAAAAAGCACTACAAACTGATTGAAATAGAAAGTATGAAAAGTTCGTCAGTGGAGATTATTTTTTATTTATTTAATCGTCAGAGGAGATTATTTTTTATTTATTTAAATGTCATAAAGCACTACAAACTGATAATCCTGCTTGTGAAGCTATCTGATCAAACTGAATAGAGAGAGGCTCACTGGTCTGTTTAAATTTAGTACTAAGATGACAGGAACGTCTAGGTGTCTCTATTTTGTGAGAATAAGGTAAGTGTTACTCTTGGAAACTCCCAGCAAAGAGGCGGGGGAAGTTCTTGACCATTTTTGGGATGGTGTTTTTGAGGCTCTAACAGCTTGTTCTTTACAATAACTAGCAACCACTCGGTAATGGGGCTAGAAAATAACAAGGTTTGTAGCTCTCACAATGGCCTATGCAAATTAGGTTGACACAGAAGGGAATTTATCTGGTCACCTATTTACTTAGAGGTATAACCCACTGTGAGGAGAAGGGAACTGTTTACGTCCCGACCAAATGAAGAAAATGGGGCTAGACCCAGTTGATTTGAACCAAAATGTATGAATTTGAATGAGATGGCGGTTTTCCAGCCGAAAAAGGAAGAAAGAACTCATGTGGACGGATAAACCTGCTCAAAAAGGGATTTTATTTGGAGGCTACCCCTTATGTACAAGTTTACAAAACCTTGGATTTGGGAGAACTTGTAACTGACAAAGTTCTACTCACCAGGAGTAGAGTGTGAAGTGGCTCAGAAAAGATAAGTAAAGGTGGACAACTTAAAATAAACTTAATTGTTGTAAATAGATAGAGACAAAATTAGTTTACACACCTGATTAGGCAAAGGGGATGCGCTTTTATGCAACTGGCCTCACTCACTAGGAGCAATTGCGATCTCTGTAAAGTGTGATGACTAGACAGGAGGTTCCCAATGGGATGACATTCGCATGTACTTTACAACCGTGCCCAAAATGGGAGCTCTCACTTTGAACAGAACAGGTGCTCTCTAGGAGCATTATATACAGCTGGTGGCCCAGATTCCAATCACTGAGATGTAGTGAGGATCACTAGGTCACCAGTTGGAGGCAAGAGCACCAGGTACCAAGGTGCTATTCTGACACACTCAGTCAGTAAAAGGGTGGCATGGGGGTCCTTGGCCCAGCTTTGCCTAGTGGAGTTGGGGATATGCTGGCTTCCTCTTATGATTTGAGGTGGGGTACAGTCTGTCTCGGAGAAAATGAGTGTAAAGTGTGGGCTGAGGCGGACCCAGTTGTAGTGTTTAGGGGGACTTTAACACCTTCGCGGAGGCTGACTCGCGGCATATTATGCTACATGGACAACCAATGGAGGTGGACTCAGGATTAAGGGGCGACTCTAGTGCGGACATTATTAAGCCAGCTAATGAAGGCGTTTGAGTGAAAGAAGTATCACAGGGGGTTCTTTTACACTCTAGGCCCAACCAGTGGCTATGCCATAATTCCTGAGGAATTATTCCAGCAGGGACACTAAAGAAAGTCATAGATGAGAGGAAATGAAAGAAATTTAGATAAGAAATTTACAGGAAGGTTGCCAACCCTTGCAGACATCAGACACAGGCAGTACCGACTGCAAATGCCTAATATTTGCGTTAGTTAAGCAACCAACCCAGCTGAGGCCGAGTGTAACCCGTTCAAACCTGCAGTTAAAGCTTTGAAGGCAGTCACATGCTGACCAAGAGTGCCCTTACCCGGGCGGACAACCTGATCAGTATCATGGACCGAATGCACCTCAGGTTGAGTTAACATGTTGACTGATGTTTCTTAGGCATCAGTGACATGCAAACACAACCCTTAGACAAGAGCCATAGGTGAGAGGGTCATTTTCTAACAATCACCTAAAACTCAAGTGGCATCTTTGGAAACCAACAGTAACCTGGTGTTGACTCAAAAGGTATGATATACACCACCACACACTCGGTGCTGACCTCAGGTAACTGGGATGTAAGTGCCGTAGCCTCATATTGCAGTATGAACGCCAGATGCAAGGGCCTGCAGCCACAAAACCCCTACAGTAACACAGAGTGTTGCCATTGCAGACATCAGAATAGGATTGTAAAATCTCAATTCCAATACTGGAACATGCAACATTATCATTGCGGACATCAAAGGGTAGGGCTCTGAGGCCAATGACCCTGCTACGGTAACACGGGGTGTCACCATTGCTGATGTCAAAGGGACATAGCCAAGTATCAACTACCCTACAGCAATGAGATGAGATGCAGTTGTTGCAGATGTCAGATGTGGGGTTTGTAAGGCCCAGACATCTCCAAACATCAACACGTGGTGTTACTGTTGCAGACATCAAAAATGGGATTCAGTGAATCAACCAGCCCAGATGCAACAACAGGAGCCTCCGCTGTTGCAGCCGCCAGAGAGACAGTGCTGTAAGGTCACCATCCTGCAATAACAACATGTTATGTTGCCATTGCTGACGTCAGTGGTAGATCCCATGAGGCCACCCACCCCTTAAGGCAACAGCAAGGGATGCAGCTGTTGTGGATGTTAGGGGAAGGATGCATAGAACCAGCAACCCCTGAATGGCTACATGTTATGTGACCATTGCTGACATCAGAGGCATAACCCATAGAGTCACATACCTCATGGCAACAGCAGTAGGTGAGTCAATTGCAGACCTCAGAGGTAGGGTCTCTAAGACACACCACCTTATAACAACAACACATAATGTTGTTGTTGCTGATGTCAGGTGTAATGACTTGTGGAATCATCACCACCTGCATCAACTCACAGAAGCAGAAGGAACAGATGGTACAGTAGGTGGAAAAAATAATTAGAATGACCTACTGAAGGGTTGCCAACTATAACTCATGTGTAACTGGTAATAAAAAAAATTTTTTTGAATTAGAAATGTATGATTTAGTAGAAAGGGAAAGGAGGAAATGTATTTTGTTTATTTAGAAAGTAAAAAAAGTAGGTTATGAGTTTTTATTTGATTTGATTTTTAGATAAGAAAATTTATTGGGTGAAAAAGCTATGATAATTAGTATCACACATTATGTATAGATGACCAAGAAAGTGAAAGTGAAGTAAATAAAATAAAATTTGAGGCCGATGAGATAAGCCAGATGATCTGAGAAGCACGACATTAAATGTGTCAACAGTACAATTTAATTTGTTTTGACCCGAAAAATGAGCAACTTGGCTAGTGCTCAGTGAAGATAAGAAAAATTTGAAAAAGTTTGTTGACACCAATACCAGACACAGATAACAAAATCACGACCACGCTTGACATCCAGAATTAAGAGCAGAAGGAGTACTGTATCTCATGATTCTGAACCACGAAACCTTCAGTGGTCATTAACCTCATGGGCTGTGATACTCAAGTACCCGTACTTAGGTATACTGTAGGTAGAGTATGTGCAAATCACAGGCATACTGTAACTAAGCCAGCTCTACGGCAGTACAGTAACCCATCAGACCACAAGCAGAAAAGGAAAAGGCCCAAAGGAAAAGAATTAATAAAAAGGAGAGAACTCAGAGGAGATTTTTAGCAGAATACTCTATTTAGACTGGACTCTGGGAAATTTTGACTCTTGGGGGTCGACTCTGGGGAGAACCTAACACCAGGAAATTTATTTAGAGCTTACAGGCAGTACACACACATAAGGCGATAAAATATACCCAAGAATCATTAATTTGATCACTCGTGAGGGCAAATCCTGGCTTACAGTAATAAAACTCTACTCAAGAGTGTTGTGTCTTGAGTTGGTGATAAACTCGAACATAAGAGCCATTTTCTGACCTAAGGGGCAGTATACCTGCTTTAAGGCATGTTTCCGACTTACATGAGGGCTAGAGGTCATCCTAAGGGTCATTTTTCCCATTTAGAAGGCAATCACCCATCCTGAGAGAGGTTTCTCCACTCAAGCTGTGATTTTCTTGATTTGAGAGAGGTTTCTCCACTCAAGTCAGAATTTAGCTGATTTGAGAAAGGTTTCTCCACTCAAAAGGTAAATGGTTCATTCCTAAGAGCTGTAAGCCAGACTTAAGGTCGATTTTCCAGCCTCACCATATCACATTAAATGAAATTGGGAGTCATGTCACATTAACTGAAAACTGGACAATCACATTGATGGGAAGAAACCCATGCCATATTGGTAAAAATACGGTTGTGTCACTGTGAGTGACACCTTGTGACCCTGTTGGGTGGCTCGCTATCATATTTGTTTCGGGAACCTAACCCAGCTGGTACTGACTACAGGAAACCTATAGTGTACCTTGGTACTGTCCTTGGATTCTGCTGCAGAGTAATGGACAATGCCACCAGGTCAGGGGTGGCAATCCATAGTCCCATTCAATGAGAATGAAGGACAATGCCATTTGTGGAATGGCTTACTGTAGGAGACCTTATTGTAAACCTAAATCCCCTTTTTGGCCCTGACCCAGAGGGTTCAAGGGCTACTCTAACTGAGGGGGATTCTCAAGGGGTAACCAACTTAGGGAAGGGTTCCCACAAATATACTCTCAACAACAATAATCCCTGAGAAGACTCACCTAGTTTTCTTCTCAACTATGACTCAGCACAGGGATGACAGGGTCAAGGGTTCGCGGATCCTGGGGTGGTGGGAGCAGGTGACCAGGATCGGATTTGGGTTTGGCATGGGGTGTGCACTGTACGCGGGTCGTCGAGCGACGCAAAATGTTCCACGAAGGGGAGCAACGCCTGATTCCTGAGCGAAGGGCGACAGGGTAACCCCTAGGCATGGGATATGGTAACGTAATGCAGTGGAGCGCACCAAGTAATATGCAAATTTATTAAAATATTGGCGGCGGAGGCAATATATATTTAAATTTATAAAAGTAAGTCGACAGACATGGAGATGCAAGCTAAAATGCAAGGGAAACGATTAAGGCCCAAAAATGAGTACAAAACTAAAGAAACATGCCCTTTTAAAGGGCCTCGTAGACCTACAGTATGCCCTGGGCGGAGCTAACAGCACCCAAGCTAACTTCTGCAGTGGAAATTGCTGCAGAAGATGCCTATGGTCACATAGACATTTTCCAGTTCGAATATGTTGAGCATTGGGGCGAGTTTCACTCTCCATGTAAACATATGAATGTCATTTAGAGAGAATCTCCAAACTAGTCATTTCGCATTGCGAAACGTCCCTAGTTTTTACTGGTAAGAGGTGCACGTTATGCTTCAATTATGGCCATAAGCTCCTAGAGCTTATCTTTGGTGGAAATTCTAACTAACAGGTTACATACCATAGTCTATGTATGCAACGGAAAAATAACAAAACGTAACGGAAATGAAAGCACAAAATGAAACAGAAACAAAACACAAAAAGTACACACAGAAAATGCATTTAAAAATATAATAAACCAAACAAAATTAAGGGTAAGTAATTGTAAAACAGAAAGTGGCGAAAAACATAAAGTGAAAACATGATGTGAATGACATGACGTTGAGCAAAATTGGTCAGCACATGACAGTACCACCCATTGTAGCTCAACTCCAACACAGGTTCCAACTTGCATGCTAATCCATGCATAACTATAAATGGACAAAATTTCCAATGATACTATCTGGCATGTCTGTTTTGTGCAACCTATTTTTATTTTCTTATGCTATCTTTTCTCACCTCTGTACACTACATGCACATTGTATGTCTATTGTTCTTCCAGATCGATTTTTGCTTGTATGCAACCCATGGTAACTGTAAAAACCTTTTGCCTCTGTCCACTACATGCATATTGTATGTCCATTTTTTCTCGCAGGTCGATTTTCACTTTTTTCTGCCTTACCTTTCACATTTGGACACTACATGCATACTGTATGACCAATTTTTCCAGATCGATTTTTGTTTTTGCTTCACCTTTTTTGTACAGTACATGCATATTGTACATCCATTTTTTGTTCTAAATCAATTCTTCTTTTTACCATACCTTTTCACGTTTGTACACCATTTCCACATCGATTTTCGTTTTTTCATACTACCCACAGTAAACCTCTCCTCTCACGACCTACAGTAACACAAATATTACTGTAACTCAACTATTACCGTAACTCGAAACAGCTTTGAACCTGTATGCCTAACCATGCACCCTATAAATTGATGAAAAATGACATATTACAGGGTGTATACAAAAGACATGCTTGACTGTTACACAAGAGATTGCTCAATACCTTACTGCAGTTATGTGGGAATTGCATAACACCCTACTGTAGTTACATAAGCGTTGCGTAACACCCTACTGTAGTTACGTAAGCATTGCATAACATCCTATTGTAGTTACGTAAGCATTGCACAACATCCTACTGTAGCTTCGCCCCCATACAGTAACTACACCCCTATTGCAGCTCCGCCCATTTCCTATACTTTAACATGTGTATATGCTTAACCATATATCCTGGACGGGCATATATTACTACTGACAACTTTTACTTTCATTTCACAACTTTTACTTTTCGAAAAATCATCACTTTTACTAAATTTCTGTTTGTACAGTAACCATCAATGCTGGGAACATAAACTTTGGGCCTTGTAACAAAGACAAACAGGGTATCCTGATGCAGCAATCCGCATTATATAACCTTCATCCGTTCAAAAGTTATGGAAGTCAGCACCGGTCGCCTTTTTTTTGCTCACCCTGTATATTCAATTTTTCAAAATAAATTTATATGAAATTGGTATTTCTCAGCAGCTATTAATCGTTGGAATGAGAAGCAAATTGAAGCAAGAGCCCAAAAAAACCTTTTCTGCAAGCTTCTATCTGCACCGTGCAGGAATGACTGATTTTTATTTTTCTTTTGCGCTTTTTATTTTTCGATTTTTTTCGTATTTTTCATCTTTTTCGTGTTCCGCATTTGACGAGACAGGCAATACACGTTTTTTGAGAAGAGCAAAATCCAAAAGTAAAAAAGCGGCGGAGTATGGCAAGCCACCGCGCGGCGCCGCTTGTTAGTATGAATAGGACAACCGGCACCGCGCGGTACCTCGCGGCGAAATATGACAGGGCCTTAAAAGTGACGCAATAATCGACGTGAGTCATAGAAATCGATAATCAAACAATAAACCCGCATAGTAGGCCGAAATCTTTTCTCTCAATTTTTTTGCTTAACTACAACAGAACCCGGCAAAAGTCCATATACTATAATTACTGGCATCTGTGCGCCGAGGCTCATTTTGGAAAGGACTTTTGTCCATTTTCGAGTTTTGGGGATACCAATATCCAGGGTGGGTACAACCGAGTTGTCCCGAGGTCCCCAATTCACTTGTTTTTTGGAAGAAATTTTTATGTGTTGACACGTTGATTCATTGCATAATAAATGCATAGCTTCAGTAAACATCATTAATTCAAGAAATGTCGATTCAAAACGCGACACAAATTCGGTTAGCGGATTCTGATTTTTTTAAATCAGCTTCTGAAGCGTAAAAAATGATGTGTATAGCTTGATTAATTGAGAAAAGTTCCCTTGCTATACTCGTAGAATATGGGAAACGTTCAACCCCCACCCCAAAAAAAATTCGGCGCTTTGCGACAAAAACGAACTTAAAATAGTCAAAATTCACACAGTTCAATGCTTAAGTGATGAAATTTGGCAAAAAATATTATGGCCAAAAAATATTATGACTCTAAACAGTCGAAATGCGACTTTTTAAAAAAATTTTGGATTTGAATGCTGGAATAACTGCTTAGAAAAAGTGTGGCACCTCTAGCCTGTTTTTTATGAAATGCTTAGAAATAGAAGTGGCACGAATCAGTACTGTTGTCAAAATCGTCTACATAGAGTTCTTCCTGTAAAATTCTTTACTCGAAAAATTGTTAGAGGCTAGGACAGTGTGCTCACAAGTTTCCAGTCCTATATGATATATTGTTCGTCAGCAAATCGCGAAAACCTAAAATACTTTCCACTTTGATTATTTAGAAGCATTTCAAGAAAAACAGACTATAGACTCACGCACTGGATTGCAATTTCGCGGAACAAAGGGATTCGTTCGGAGTGATCAAATTTTATACAGTAAATAATTTCACACACCAATATGCATAATTTCCTAGAAAGAATTTTACCATTTTCTTATTATGAGGTCGTGCATCTGGAAGGTCAGGATTATACATAAACTAAAGAAATGAAAGAATGGTAAAATTTTTTAGGACTTCATTCATAAACAAGAACGTCTTATTCTAAAACAAATTGGTTCGGAAACTTCTGGGCACAGAGCTTGTTGATTTCTCGGTTTATTTCCATCATAGTGGCGTGTCGTCGGTAAATCAAGGCGTAAAATTCGCGCGTTTCGTTCTTTTTGGCCACCAACCAACAATCCGATTCCGCCTTGGTCAACAAGCTTCCGGTAAACGTCGATTTGGATAATTCTTTGCGTAAATCGTACAAAATGCCGTAAATTTTAGCGCTATGGGATGGGCGATTGGTCGAGACGAATGTTGGCGTCAAAGTGCAAAATATTTGACTATTGGCGGGATTGTAATAAATGTAGGGCTGAAAATAGTCATGTCATAGAATGTCGCTTTCGAAAGTTTCTTCAACAGCAGTTTCGGAAATAATTTTTGACAGGAAAGCATATTGTACTTCTGAATCTGATGACAGCAAAATGAGCATCATGAGACTATGAAGCAGAAAAATGCCAATTTATGTACCTATGTAGGATAGATTTTTTGATGAAGAAAAAATGTAAGGAAAAAGGTAAACTAAATAAGAGACACGTAATAAAAACTCACGTATGACGGCGGATCGTTGCGGAATTTCGTCAAATTTTCGCCGATACTGTAAGCCAAATCACACATCGACGGTCCGACTATAGCGTCCAAAGTCGTTTTGAATTCGTTGTCCAAAAAAGATTGATCGTCGCAAGGTACCAGAGCAATCAACGTGGCAGTAAAAACTCGATAGACCACAAAGAAATATTCGCTCGCTTTTTCTCCATTTCCGTTGTAGACGAAAATCTAAAACACGAAGAAGCAATGTGGAAGTTTTCATTTAGCTGGGCTTCCAAAATTTCAAATTATCAATAATCATTTGTTTCGTACCTGGAAAATGGTTCCGAAAGACAGACAATTCTGTGTAACTTTACTCCATTAATTTTGAAATGATCGATGCAGCGACCCTATGAATGTAAATACAATACGAAAGAAGCAGCATGCCTATTACAGTAATCTATGAAATATTTTTATCGAGAGTGTTCTATTTCTTTCAGTAAACCGATTATGTGGTCAAAATCTCGAGTAGCACTCGTGTGGATAAGCATGATTTTCAATGTTCCCATTCTCATGAAGAAGTTTAAGGTTTTTCTACGGTGTTAAGTTTTCCACTAAGTGAAAAATATGTTATCAAATTGAACATACTTCTTCGACTTTCGTTACGTCTACCTTTTTGAATTAAATGAGCTGCAGTGTTTAGCAACTCAGCCAATGACTAAAAAAAATTTTAGCCTGACTAAAATTTTTTATTCCGCTCAAATTTGAACACCAGATTTTCTTAAAGTATTAAACGCATTAAACCAGATCTTTCCAAGATTTACCTAGGAAAAATCGACGCTGTTTGAAATGTTGAAATGGCTTGAACATGGATTCTTAGCGCGGTGTTAATGAAACTAGAGCCGAGCTAATAGAAATTTCAGACGTTAGCACGCGTGCTAATGACTGAAAGTGAGAAATTTTAAAGAAAAGTTCGAGAAGAAAATTCGATAAAAGATATCAACAAATTAAAGTGAAAAATCAAAAATCGTTATTTTCTAACATTTACTCCATAACTTCCACAAAATAAAAAATTCATTCTGAATGCTTTATTTTTCGTTCAAATTCTTTTTGATAGTACCAACATCACGCACGATTTTATGAATCGATAGTACAATGAAAGCAGATTATTAGAGTCGAAAACTCAACATTAGTTTGACCAAAGAAGTATCATTTGTCAACCGTGTTAACTGTGCTAATGAAATATTTTTTTATTAGCACGAGTGCTAATGGCACTTGTGCTAAAAAAACAGCGGCTTGTATTCAATTCGAGTTAAAAACCAATTTGGCTTTGTCTAAACTAGCCATTATACTGTAACAACTTCTAAAAATATTTTTTTAAAATTCTAAAAATGATCGATTCCATTTCATTTATTTGTAGCATCCTAGTCGTAGGTAGGCATTGCTTTGACCTAAATTCTATCCGCATATGCCTTTTTTCATTTCTTTTTAGCATTTTTATTTCTTTTCATCTTATGAATAAATTTGAATAAAAATTTTCTTGTCAATGATACAATTTTCAGACAGAAAGAGTACTCAGATTTTTTTTAGCTAAGTCAAAATTTTTTTATCCAAATTAGGTCATTCGGCTTAAAAAACACTGGATGGGGTCATAGTTCGCTAAAAGACAGAATCATTTAAGGAGTAAAAGCTCAGAATTTTCGCTCCAAAGAATCGAAATCGTGGTGGCCCTCTTACTATTATTTTTAACTTATAATAGAAAGATTTTCGGGATATAATTTTCAAACTGACAGAAGCAGTTTTTGGAATTCCCATACTTTCGAAGTTTGAAATATTTGGATGAAGTTCTATTCTATCTAATCAAACTCACTCTAGGAGTGCCATGAACGGACATATCTGCGTCCGATCCGTCCGAGAAAGGGAAGATATATGCATCGCCGATCAAAAAACGCCCAACGTTTACGCTTTGCTCCTGCAAAGGAGGCGGCGGCGGAGGACTAGGCGACGACGAACGGCTAGGGCTGGGCGACGGGGTAGTTTTGGCTTCGCGAGCTAAGTCGGTTTGCATTGATTGGCGACGATTTTCAGGCTGCAAGAAACAACGACTTACTCGAAAAGTTTTTCTGATTGATAGAATAATTTTACACCAGTTGATTGTATAAGTTGCACAAACCTTCCTGTAGAATCCAAAATGTAAAGCCGAAAAATACCCCTCAAATATTCGAGTTATACAAAAACTGCTGAATATGAAATGTTTTGAGTACAAAGTCTACAAAAAAACAAAGCCGCTAACTTGCAACTCCCGGCGGAACAAACTCGGCAGCAGCGTGTCGACTACAAACTTATAAATAAGCATCATTGTATCTTTGATACCATTCATATTCTGATATATCAATCGATCGTTGACCAGCAACATCACGTTTTTTACGTTGGGAAAACGTTCGTTTATACGACCAAAAATTTTCTGACCTTTCAAAAAGTCTACCTTTCCTGTAAAGATTAAATTGCTAAAAATAAAATATCGCATGGAGGAAGAAATAGAAACCAAAATTTTCGAATGTAATAATTAAAGAATAATGAAGCTGAAAAACCGTAAAAACTAAAAAATTGTAAGAGCAGGCACAATCAATAAATGAAAATAGATGAAATAGAAAGAAGGCTATGCATAATAATGATAAAAGCATAAGAAACTAAAGTTCAAGTTAAAAAATAAGGAACGAATAATCAGTAGACTAAAAACAAATAAAAACGGAAAAAATCGGTATAAATGAATGGAAGCAAAAAAACTAAAAAATCAAATAAAAGAGACAGTTATAAGAATACAAGAAGAGAAAACGATAAAACGTAAAATGAAAGAGGGGAAAAGAAACAAAAAAATAAAATAACGAAAAATTCAAAGAATGAGAAATATAAAAAATTCAGAAAAAATAATCAATAATAATAAAAACGGAGGGAGAAAATTGCGGTAAAAAACGTTAAAAGAATATTAAGTGAATCAGAAAAACAAGCGAGAAAAATGCAAGGTAAAAAGGCGAAATAGTACAGCCAGAAACAAAAATGACATGAAGCAGAAAAATAAGTAAACAAAATAGACTAAATGGGAGGAAAATACGAAAAAGTTTTGTCAAAAGGGATGAAAAAATCATAATTCCACTCGAATGAAGCCACGGTGAGAAAACTGTACTTGAATATCAACATGAAATATAGACGACAAGTAGACCAACGATAATGACGGCTAGAAAACTGAACATCAGTTATGAAAAGCTCATACGAAAAAAGGAGACGAAACTAAATATGTAGAAAGAAAAACAGAACTGTAAAACAGGCAGATAAAAAGGCACATATCTTGTCGCCAAACTCATAAATCATGCAACCTATATTCAGATAATTGACGCCCTTTAAAACGTCCATCAACGGCCAAAAATGGAAGCGCAACAATTCCAGATATCGCGGACAAAAGTGGGCTAAACGTTGCTTCAACCGACCAGCATCCGGATAAGGTCGGTCCGGTCTTCTTATCACGTGATCATCGAATCGGCCGTGGAAAAAACAAAATAAATTATAAAAATCGATCAAAATGATGGAAACTGCCGAACCGCGAATAGGATAGTGGCGCTTTTCGGATTCGGCTCTGTCGAAAGAAATGCTGACCAAATAACCGGTTTCGACTTCTACCGATAGCTATGAATAGAGAAAGGTGGAAAATGAAAAAAGGAAAGAATAAATTCCTAATGTCATTCCAAGCGATTATTCTCATTAATCGCTTCTTTCACTTTTTTGTAAACGTTATTTTGATGGTTTTTGAAATTTTTATATTCTTGTTTATTTCATTTTTCACATTTCGATTGAGAAACATATGCATACATGTACATGGGGGGTTGGAGTGTTTGACCTCCAGCAGATTGGACCCCCCGCCGGGCAGTGATTGAGAAGATGACGAAGGAAAACGAGCAAGAGAAAAGAGAAAGTCGTCATAAAATGGAAATGATGCTGTAGTTCAACAATTTTTCTAACAAAGCATACTTGATTCCAAAAAACTAACATTAAAACTTTAAAAAGTGCTTTGTATTCCACCCTATGTCCAGGCTGACCTCAGCAGAGTACATGTATGAAAGTACGCAGGGTAGTTCAAAAAACGGTCAGCTTAAAAGTAATACGCTACGGTGACCGGAGCACATCTGAAGTTCAGATTTTATACGTACGACAGCAAATTACTCTCATGTCACATTCGAAATTTCATGTGTGTTCGATATTAGGGCTGTTTCGATCAGAGAATTTTAGTAATTTCGAGTTCGAGTTTGCTCATTTTGCTTTTCCGAGTTCGAGTTTAAAAATTTTTCCGAGTCGAGTTCGAGTAATTCACTATTGTGTCCATTTTGTTACATAAATGCCAGTCAATATTATTATGCACCTCGTCTGGTACAACTGAACTACTTAGAACTGTTTAGCATATGTCATAGTTACTAGGTATAGAATTTTATGCAGTCACTATTTGTGTCATACTTCCAGGTTGAAGCAGATCCTATTTTTTAATCAAATGCATTATTTTGTATTACCACACCAATTATACGTTTTATCTATTCAAGCAATATTTGACTTGACATCATTAATAAAATGCCTAGAAAAAGTATTATCTGGGATGGCTTTGAAGAAATTGTTTATCAGGCAATCAAGCAGAACGTCTATTGTTTTGCAAGTTGAATTTGATTGAAATAAAATTCAAGTATTGATTCATTGATAATGAAAAATGTGGTTTGTTAGATGAATAGAATGTTTGGGAAATTATGTTACTTATGACATATCTTTAAAGCAGGATTTCTTAATTCCATTATATTTTAAAGTTTAAACTCGAAAAGAACTCGAAATAATGGTTGAAAAAAATCGAGCGAGTTTCAAATTTCGAAGTTTTCGAGTTCGAGTTGCCAAAATTGTCGAATTTTAATCGAGTTCGAGTTCGAGTACTCAAAACAGCCCTATTCGATATTCATACGCTGGTTGGTATGGCTTGACGCACAATCGTTGATTTTTTAGTGTTCCTGGATTCCAGGAAACTCGACTAATTTAGGCAAACTACCGCTGATACTTCGGAATGAATAACGCCCCATAAGATTATTATCTATTATCTTGGACAAATTTCGTATTTTTCTGTAGCTCTCAATTTAAAATTCGGCTTCCTAATTCGTTTGAGAATTCGAAAAAGTCATTAATCGACGTGAACTAAACGACCAAATTCAAATACCGGTGAAATTTTAATTATGGGAAACTGTTTGATATTAATAGAAAAATTGGGATCAAGTATTATTGTTGAGAACATAATAATTTCTAGTATTATTTCGACTTTCAGATGTGCAATGCTCAATTTCTGATATTTTCTCACCGATATCTCTCTGTCCGTTCCGGATTCAGCCCACGGCTCTTTGTCTGATGAGAAAGTTCTTCCAAATCGAAGAAAAGCTTCGGCGAAACCCATCCTGTTCAATTTTTTGGCCAAGCCATCGACCGGCGGCGAATAAAATAACAACTTCCGTTCTTCTTCGCCTTCTTTAACGCCAAAAGACGGGGCGAAAACCAGAAAACGGTTCGTCAAATCAGAAGCCCGGACGGTCATGGCCAATCGGCGGCGCCAATCAGGCGTCAAATCTCGCGGCTCTAGCATGCAAAATTTTTCAGGTGTAAATAAAGCCATGATAGGTAACTTTCTCTTCCATGAAAAATATTAAGAACAGCAATTGTGAGATTTATGAAGAAATAGTGACACAAAAAAATTAGCATGGAACCTTATTAATGCACGTCTGACAGGTCAAAAAGCGCGGAAATTGACTGCGCCATTAAAGGCCCTGCTATACTTCGACGGCCGTCACTGTTAGAAGTATAGCAGCTCGTAGCCGGCGCCAGTTTCGAGCTGCTATACTTCGTCTTTTCGATGAAGGCCGGCGCCGGTTGTCAATTTCGATTCAATCGAAATTTCTGAACCGTCGCTTATGTTATAACATATGAATTATGATGCAAAAAATGCATCATTTTGCAGTAGGTTTGCAGTCATACGGCACCGGATGAAGTGTCGCAGCGAAAATTTGCAACCGGCGCCGGTTTAAAAATATTTCATCCGGCACCGTCCGTCGAAGTATAGCAGGGCCTTAACGTTCAAGCCAAACTCAGGATTTATCAATTAATTCCAAGAATTTTACTCAAAGATAAATCAGAAAGCTGCCAGCAAGAACCCCGGTAGACCACCTCAAAATCTCTCATCTCTGAATTTCATGTTCGTTTTTTGATTCTCATGAGTTCCTGCTTCGAGGAAAACAAGTTCAATACTGGTGAAAGATCACACTAGTTGAAGCAGGAAGAAAACAACTCAAGAATGAAAACGACTCTGATGACTGATTTCGAGCCCACAAGAGACATTCTCCCTGATGGTATGTTCGTGTCTTGAAATTGAAACGTCTTTTCTGAATTTCAAGACTTTTGATCGGGATGGAATTTTTCAGATTCATAATAATATCAATATTTTCTCTGTTATTTTCGAATTTTTTAATCTCACGTGTCATCTTTCCGAAATATACATAGGCCTATGAAGAGTTAGAAATTGAGTAATATTAGATATCCATAAAGTAACGGAATTAATACATAAGATACAAAAAAGTTACATAAAGAACAAAATTTTATTTTTATTCGCCTAAACGTTTCCAAACGAACTCAGTCTTACATATAAGCGGTGCGAATTCGAATATTGTCATACATCATCAAATCCTTTTACTAAAAATTACATATAAAACCTTGACAAAAAATGAAACGTAAAAGCACGAACAAGAGATAGAATCAAAATAATACATTATATATATTACACAAAGACTGTTGGAAATTTAACACATTTTTGAAATTTTTATTCGAATGACTAGATCGTCAGTCTTTGTTACACAAGAACTTATATACAAAAAGAATATACCTGGAATCAGGGTCTGGCTTACACGTGCTCTGCTCATTCCTCGACCTTTTTCACCAAGCACAAATCAATGCACTCAGTTTCACAAGGTAACGTACTCACTAATTCATAATTAAGCGTCATCTACTACAACTCTACAACCATTTGGTCGCAACCATAAGCAGATTTATGATGCGAAACGGAGACGAATCCTTGTTTTTCGAGAATCTTCAGACGTTTTTCGACCGCATCTTTATCTGTATGGAATAAAAATCATTTCAGAAAGTGATTAATTGATAAAATAGCGTAGAGAGTATTACATTTTTTCAATAATGCTTTGTCATCCTCGTTGGTGACTTGTTGCGATAAACAATGAAGTAAAACATAAGCGGTTTGATATTTCTGGCAGCACTGAAAACCAGCAAAGAATAACTAGAATAATTGATGAAATAACTTCGTCAGAATCATAACAGCATTTTCATCTTGAGTGATAAACCGGTGCACCAAGTGACCAAACTAAGATAACAATATTTGAGTTCTGTTCCTCGAGTTGCCTAGCTTACTTACATCAGACATTGCTTTCGAAGTAGACTGCATTTATTTATAGTAGCTGATTTTCGGCGTAACTCTTTCAATTGTTAACGGACATATTTTACTGTCCTAATACTAACGAGCAGCAAAAAATGTATTGGAACTAATGAAAATTGAATGGTGCGAACAGAAAATCTTTCGTAAATCGATAGCTGGTGCAGATTTTTTGGACCAATTTGGAGCGATGGCTCCGAAAAATTCTGATTGGGTTGTAAAAATTGGAATCTAAGCACTCTTTTGATTTGGCTATAGAGATTCCTGTGCGGATATGCATTTTTATGTATTTTGAAACGGAAAATACAAAAATTTTCAGATTTCAAATTATTTATGATTCTTGGTATGATTTCTGTTGTGCAGTTAGAAAATGTCGGCCTTGCTTATGTTTATAGCTTTCAAGAACCAGCATGTTATGGATGAATGTTTGACCTTGTATTGTTTTTTTCCACGTATTTGACAAAAATCAAGATTTTTCTAGCTTATTTTTACAAAATCGTTTTGCGACGCTTTAGAATTTTTGGCTTTGGTGAGCATAACTTTTTGCATTTGGAAAATGATTAGAACATCATCAGCATGGGAAAATGGCAGAAATTCTTGCTATCTGAAGAAGCCATCCAGATTCATTGTTGCTTGGCTTATTTTTTGAATTTTAGTTTATTTGCCCCACTGAAAGTTTGCCCCACTGAAAACACACGCAGGAAAAAGATATCAAAAATATTCATTTTCCAACGCTATAGAATATCATAATCTAAAATTTTCTTCCGGTACTAAGTGCCGGGGTTGAAATCATCTGAAAACAATCGCTTTTGATAAATAATTGTGATGGGTAAATTTCCGGCTCCATATATATAGGATCCAAAATGTTTGACCTCTTCCGCCAATGAAATGGTGAAAAGATAATGGTCGATCATCAGCAGTTGCAGCAGAATGTGCTGAAAAAATGCATTTTCCAGCGTTTTAGAAGCCTCGAAATCAAAATTTTTCGGAGCTAGGAACCGAACAAGTTACTTTAGCTAGACTTTTGATTTCTCACCCAAAATTCGGGAAATTCAATTTTAAAAGTCAGGAAGTGAATGAAATACAAGGGAAGTAACTTTTAACCATATCTCTGATGAAATTGAACGAATTTATCAATTTTAGAGTTAGAAATTAAAAATTAATCTGTACAACCAAATTTTTCCCTAAGTTACAGATCAACCTGGCTCGTGCGAAAAAAATCCTGATGATTGATTTGAATAATGACCGATATGTGAGCCTTATTATTCTGTGTGTGATTAAGAATGTATATTCAAAATGATCGATCTGCTATATGGCCTTCTACTTTGATTTTGAAGTGTGTTTTTGACTAAATTTGTTAAAAAAACATGTTTTTTATACCACATTTATTTACGAACTTTTTAGTTTTGGCTTGTTGAAAGTCCTATCGGCCTGTAAAACTTTGACCCCAGGAGCCACATGGCCTGTCGAGAAAAAATGAAAAAACCCTGAGCTGGCGTAAATGATGCTTTTTCCAAAAATTATTTACCATTGTGCATCGATTGTCCCTCTGTATCGGCCGTCCCATTAAATTTAACTACAGTTGCATTGGTTGTCTCAACGAATTTCAAGATGTGTATTGATTGTCCCACCAAATGTCTCTTTTGTCATACTTATCAAGTTTATTTCGAAGCCGAGATTTTTGTGTTTTAATTTACATAATTTGCTAGTTTTCTTAATTAAATGAGGTAAGAAAAGTCCCTATTTAGAATCTGAAGTATTCTCTAGGGCTATTTTGTATATAAATAACATATAAATAACAACAATCGTGTGAAGATTAGCAATAATAGAATGCAGAACACACGCTATTGCATGCAACAGAAACGTGTTGTTCTTCCGTTAATCTATCAAATGATACAAACCACTTACATAATGGAAGTATGAACGAGTATTATGAATGCGCATCCCGCAAAATTGATCTAGATAATCAGCAGCCAAGGCAAGTTAAACTGCTCAGTTAATTGAACCAATTATCTAATTTCTTGTTAGTAGTGAATAATTGATTAAATGTGCAAAACATGTATTTCCCAGAATCTGAGCATTTTTATATGCAGATGGAACAATCGATACGCCCTGTTATCATATGATAAGACAATCGACAAATCTATTCAAACAATTTTAGGTTGGACAACCATATAGTGGAACCATTGACACGGTTGGACAATCGATACGGGCTCACATTTATCAACAAAATTTGCAATGTCTTCAAATTTATAAACACCTTTTAAAAAAGTAAACATGACTCAAAATTATGAAGAAGCCGAATACACTAAACTGAATTTTTGTTACAAATCACCCTTTTTAATTGCGTTTTTCGGAACTTTATCAGTTTTCTCAAAACATTTCCAAAAAGTTGGAAACAGATGAAAAGATTACATTAGATTTTATCAGGACATCTTTTCTGCGTGTATTGTGTATTACAATATATACAGCCGGCTCGCTTTATTACCCCTTTACCAGAATGAGTTTGTTCAAAATGTCTTGTTTCTGCTGCTCGTTGAGCCTTTCTTCTTGCTTAGAGTCCGGTTTGCAAGTCAACTCGTCTAAAGCCGCTGTTTGGCAAAGTTCCAACGCGTGATTGTACATCAAACGTTCGGCCGATATCAAGTTGAATACCGGATCTGCCGACGGCAATCCCAAACTGGCCAAATGCTGAGACTTCATTAGACAATTGTGATAACGCGAGTTTAAATCGTTCAAAACTCAAAATAACACATTATAAAAAAAGAAAATATGGACAAATACAAAACGCAAAAACCTCGTTTTACAGTTGTCGACAAATGTAATTTTTTCGCCGTAACTTGCTGCTGCGCCAGTTGCAAAGCAGAAGACAGCATGTGTAGAGCTCTGACATAGATAACCAACTGTTCAACTCGGCGATATGCAACACTAATCTGCTTGTTCTGATCGATATCTTGAATCTTAAATTAAAAATATTTGAGTCACAGCAGCGAAATTATATAATTAGAAGAATCATTTTTCGCGCATAGAGCTTTCAAATCACACATGTAATTGGGGGAAGGTTGAGGATCCCTCCTCTCCATTTTGGCCGGACTTGGTACCCAAATGTTGAAACTCTCCGTCCCAACACGTAAAATCGGGCAAAAATAAAACTTTTTGACCTTTTCTGGATAAAATTTTCGACCTTTTTTGGATAAAATTTTCGAAATTTACTGTTTTTGAACTTTTTTGGAGACCCCCTCAGGATTTTGGGATAAACGGTACCCCCCCCCCCCCGCTCGACCAAAAGGAGCTCTCACAGGTATGCTTGAAATAGGATATTACTTGATCACTTCCATTCATAACTAGAACATTACTTTACGAGTTTTCTTGTGAACAGATATGACGCTTTCTTTATCAGACGCCAATTCCATTAAACTGTCCACCAATTGTTGAACGAATTCTAATTTCGATAAAATCTCGTTATGTTCCCTCTGGACAAAGGAAAATATATCACTTCGCTCGTGATTTTTTGCGTTAAAAAATACACGTTACCTCAAGCAGCGTCTCTTGACGGAGCTCAGGAGCTTGATATCTTCGCGGTAAACCGGCAAAAAGATTTTTGACAGACGCCTCATGACTGAGTGATCTTTGACTGACAGCCAGGTTGACATTTTGTTGATTCTCGTCTGAAAAAATATAACAAAAATATTATTCCTTTGCGAAATTAGCTAAAACACCAAAAAAACATATGAAGAGCAATATTTTTTCATTCATATTCGAAAAAGTTCAACTTCAAAACTAAAACACACCCAAATCTCTTTTTAACGCATTTTGATATTGAAAATTGTCTAAAATTTTCGTCGAAGTTTGGAACCTCCTATCATCCACGAAGCTTTCCATTAACTGGCTGTTTTCGACGCAGTCTATACCGAAAAAAATTTCTGCTAGATAAATATTTCGGAAGCTGTCATTTTATCGCAAAACCTGTTGCATTTCTCGCAAATGGTAAATTCAAGGGTGCAGTTTCTTCCTCTTCATCATCGTCAGCTTCGGATGAAGTCATTAATGGCGGAGTGTTGACACGGGGTAGGCTACCTGTAAATAAGCATATGATATAAACTGTCGAATTTATCTGGCGGAAATAGTACTTTCAACTGAAAAGCATAATCAAGCAACAGAAGTGAGAGCGCTATTTATGAAATTAGGTTTCAGAAGATAACGATAAGTTGAGAGTATGCTCTAACGTCGGACACGTCAAAAAATAACATAGGGCGACTTTTACACATATTACACAACTTTTTACGCTTAGTTCAATGATGCAAACCGCTTTACACAAAATCAAGAATTCGCTGAAATATCAAGGTTCAAAGTCTCAAAAATTTATGAATTTGACCGAAATTGACCACTTTTACTTAAAGAACTGCAGCTCTCTGTATTTTTGACGTTTCACCAAGCGGTTTTTTGTATTAAGTAGAGGAGATGATGCGCACTCCTGGCGTCCATATGGAATTCCAATACAACACACTCGGTCTACGAGCTATGCTTTTAAAATCAAAAAACATTGAAAATTAGATTTCAAAATTTGCATATTTTCAGCACTTGCTTCACGAGAAGCTGCGGGACACGGCTCAAAATTTACACGCATGTGCCTCAAGGCCTCCTACGAATCCCAGCAAAAAATTAAAAAAATAAAAAGACCATTTATGGAAATATTTAAAATTGACCATTTCAAATTTTTTTTGAAAGTTGCAAAAAATTCATTGAAAAACTTTCACAAATCGACTATCTGTTCTTATAGAATATACGGGCACAGGTCGAAAACTTTCAGAAATCTTTGTCAAGGCTTCACAGGCGTTTCGGTAAAAAAATAAGGAAGGAAAAATAATATTTATGAAGATATTTACAATTGAACATTGCTCATTATTTCCAAAAATTGAACAAAATTTAATGAAAAATGACACAATTTCAGCAGCAGTTCTTAACGAAGTTAAGGGCGGAATCAAAATAATTTGTACTTAAATAATTTATACAGTTGTTTGCTCTCTCTAACATAGCTTCATTAAAACTTCGGAAAGAATTAACACAGTTGAAAGACATATCTAGCGGTACCTATGATTTGAAAGACATATATAGCGGTACCTATGAAAAATGAGCAATGTTAAATTGTAAATATCTTCATAAATATTATTTTTCCTTCGTTAATTTTTTATCAAAACGTCTGGGAAGCCTTGACAAAGATTTCCGAAAGTTTTCGACCCGTGCCCGTATATTCTATAAGAACAGATAGTCGATTTGTGAAAGTTTTTCAATGAATTTTTTGCAACTTTTAAAAAAATGTGAAATGGTCAATATTATATATCTCCATAAATGGTCTTTTTATTTTTTCAATTTTTTGCTGGGATTCGTAGGAGACCTTGGGGCACATGCGTGTAAATTTTAAGCCGTGTCCCGCAGCCTCTCGTGAAGCAAGTTCTGAAAATATGCAAATTTTGAAATCTAATTTTCAAAGTTTTTGACTTTAAAAGCCTAGCTCTTAGACGGACCGAGTGCGTTGTATTGGAATTCAACATGCACGCCAGGAGTGGGCATCATCTCCTCTACTCAATACAAAAAACCGCTTGGTGAAAGGCCAAAAATACAGAGAGCCGCAGTTCTTTAAGTAAAAGTGGTCAATTTTGGTCAAATTCATAAATTTTTGAAACTTTGAACCTTAATATTTCAGCGAATTCTTGATTTTGTGTAAAGCAGTTTGCACCATTGAACTCAGCGTAAAAAGTTGTGTAATATGTGTAAAAGTCGCCCTATGTTATTTTTTGACGTGTCCGACGTAGGGATGATGCTAACAGAAATTGACTCTTAATCGTCGCTGCACCATCAAAATGGAACATTTTTACATATATCTATTTCAGTATAACTCACGAGGAAGTCTATAAATTTTCCTATGATGCAACAATTACGGGTTGAAGTTACTTAGTAACTGCTTAGTTGCTTAGTAATCTTGTAATAAAATCCTTCCTTGATAATTTAAAATCTCAGTACTGACTACGCTGACCAAATTTTGGCATACTTTTAGGACACAAAACTTCAGCATAGACACTTGGACGCGATTCAGGGCCGTTCTTAGAGGTGGGCAAACAAGGCGGCCGCCTAGGGCCGCTAAAAATATTTTAGTGTATGTTTTAAAAAAGTACAAAATCCCCGCGATCGTAAATTTGGCGTCAGTTTGTTAGATCGTCCTATTGCTCTTAGGCGCTTTATTAAAGTGATATGTGCAGACATGCATTACATGCAAGTTATACGCCGTGTAATGTCGTCTATTATGCATGAGCATACACGGAGTTGGAGGGAAGCTATTATCAAACCAAGAAGCAAATCATACTAAAGATTGAAATTGACGGGTTATTCTATGCTAGTTTATTGGAAAATGCCCCGATGGAGCTGAGTAAAAAAGAATATACTTGGTATAAGCTTTTGATGCATAAAAAGGGATGGAAAAGATACCCGAAATCAAACAACAATACGATCTCCGTAAAAAATTATTAAAAATTCTTCACCCAACAAAAACAAACAAAATACAAAAACGAGAAACAAAAACTTCGTTTTTGAGAAAGTATATTCTGCTGCTCCGTGCGGCAACAAATTTCTGACTCACAATTTCTGGGAAAAAACCTATTTGTCAACTGTAGATTTGAAATACAATTATGGATTCCATGCATGAGGTTAAATTTTCTTGTATCATATTCACCAGAATTTATGCATGGTACGTTAATTCGGAATCAGATTGGTGATGTTTATGATGCAATGGTGGAATAATCTGAAACAACTAATGATCTCAGATGTAAATCCGGAGAAAAGGCTCTGGCGAAAGAAATAAAAAGCTTTAGGTTTCTCACAACTTTGTACATATGGTACAATATTCTGGATCAATTTAATATCGTTAGCAAATTGATGAGAAGTACAAACGCTGTCTTGCAATTATCGGCAATACGATTTCGTTTCTAAACGAGTTCAAGGAAACTTGTTTTGAATGTTCGAAAGTTACGGCAAAAGAAATTGTTAGTGAACTTGAGATGGATGCTCCAGATATGTGCTTTATTGCCTAAATCAATTTTCTTACTAGTGAGCCTATTCACGATCTAGAAACGAACTACCGGGTTCACTTTTTTAATGTCTTACTACATCAAGCCTTAATGCCGACTAAAGGGCGCTTTCCACAAATTAATAGCTTTAGTCAGGCCTTTGGATTTCTTTTTAACATTCCAGTGCTAAAAATGTGGAAAGACCACGATTTATTGACTGCTGCAACGATCCAGCAGCTTTATAAGATGACTTAAACGAACTAGATTTCGTCACATTTGGTTGTCTTAAAAATTTGCTAGTTTTGGTTTGCGGGATGCTTTACCCAATGTTATGATCGCCCTCCGAATTTTAATGAAGATTCATATTACAGTTGCCTCGGCAAAATTGATAAAAACATACTTCTGATTGACGATGACCGAAGCTCGTCTCAATGCTTTAAATTGAAAATGGTCTCTCCTCATCTTTGGGCTTTTCTCAACTGATAGCATAATATCCCGCTCAAATAGCCAGAGAAATTGCGCTGCTGTAGTCATTCAACGGGTTAATGAATGTGCTATTTTTGGAGAATAGAATCTTGTAATAATAGAATTATGCGTCGTTTTCAGAAGAATGTCAAGTAGTAGATCATCTATTGCCTAAAAATTGCGTGGTGTATAGTAATTATTCTTAAAAACTGAGGGTCGCTAAACCTGAATTCCCGAGAGTCGCAAAAACCCCAAGAACGGCCCTGAATAGATTCTTAGTTAATCGAGAATTTCGTACGCATCATATATAAGTAAACGTTCAAATTCCCGAATCCCAAACTCCCTATCATCCCATACATAGACGTGATCGGGGAAATACCCCAATAGTCACGACTATTTCATACGTCTCGAGCGGGAAGATGTCTACATCTGGTTGAATTTGTTGATTCTGGTTTGTACTTTCGTACAAAAAATGCGAGGTTTTATGGACTTTCAGACTATATTAACATTTTTTGAACTAGTTTCCAACTTTCTGTGTGAAAATTAATAATCTTTTCCTCCGATGATATTTCCCTAAACTTTGAGAAACGTACGATACCATCGATAAGAATCCATGTTGACTTCCCAGGCATCCAAACTACGTTACATGAACGACACCATATGAACTTAGGGGGTAGGGCGCAAACCTTCCTACGTCAAACCATACCCCTAGCTGGACTTTTGGAAACGGTCATACACTCCTACCCCAACTTCTAGAAATTCACAATAAATGGTTTAATTTTTCGACTAAATTCGGTCTTTTTGAAAGACAAGACAAATTTTGGCTCCAATTTTTCCCCGAAAGGTTACTTGAATTCACTTATTCCGAAAATTGTTTATTCAACGAATTTTAAGGTAGAAAAGTCAAATTATGATCTAAAGGTAAGAAATATCGAAAAAAGTTTATCACACGCGAAACCCTGTACCTGAAAGTCTTTTAGCCTTACTCGCATGTGCCGTTTCTGCTGTCGATTTTTTCGATAAAATCAGCGCATTGCTTTTCACGTCGTTATTATTATTGTTAATTATTTCTTTTGGTGGTGGTAAGACTCTTTGCGTCGAAGCGATCATGAAACATGCTGAAAATGAACAATTAAAAGAATTTAACAATAAATAAGCGCATTTTTTGCCTACTTTCCGGGGGCGACAGTTCCGCTACCGATGGTAATATGATATTCGGGAAACGTTGGCAATATTGCGTAGGAGGCGGTACGGCGACGGTCTGTTCCAATTTTGGCGTCACATTTTGTGTCACTTCGTTTTCTTTCCCAATCGGAGTTGCATCGTTGGATACGGGACTATTTTGTTCCTGAAACGATGAAGTGAAAAAGTTTTCTTAACATGGTCGTGCTATGACATCTTTCAATTCGATAAATGGTTCGAGGATAACAGAATCTACAACTTTAAAAATCAGATGAATCTCTCGATTCTATTTGTTTTGGACTATATGACTTTAGACATCGAATCCTCAACTTTGTTCACAGTCCAAGTAAAGGTCAATACAAAAAAATATAGTTTTTAGTATTTTGAATTGTCAGTCAGAAAACAATCCTGAAGTCATTTTCGAAAACAAACCACAAAGTTTCGAAGCCTATTTCTGAACAGTGTATTAGGGAGCATCGGTTCCGGTTCCGTTTAACTGAAAATTAGGTTTTTTCGGTTGCAATTCTCGACTCCTATTCTTCATCTCTAAGAAACATTCGGTTGAAATTCCGGGTATATATACATAGATATAGTAATTGAATGCCATAAAATGCTGTACGACAGCTGAATTAAATGCACCTATAGACGACGAGGCTAACAGTAATCCTTGATCTGGAATTTGTGCTCTATGAGCGAGCTTATTCACTATGATAGTAATCAATAACAAGTTACAATGCTGATCGGAGCACTAAATTTAGAGAAGAGACATAATGTGATCATGTCTTCTGGCTGTATCAAATGTAAAAATATCTAAAGCAAATTGCTGCAATGAATATTCCTGGTGCAGTTTCATTGAATGATGATGCTACCCGTACATTCAAATCAGTTTGGTAACGCAAGTTTCCTAACTCATATTTGCTTGACATGCTGCAATGCTCAGTGTGATATGCGAGTGCGACCAGTTGAATGAGTTG
Source organism: Romanomermis culicivorax (assembly GCA_963922205.1). Lineage (NCBI taxonomy): Eukaryota > Metazoa > Nematoda > Enoplea > Mermithida > Mermithidae > Romanomermis > Romanomermis culicivorax. Next base: position 948,304 of record CAWUHX010000033.1, read on the forward strand.
AGAATCATCAGTAGAAATATAACTTTACTATTGGCAGGGAACTCGATGCCACTGTTACATCATCCACTACGTATATCATCAATCTCCATATATTTGGCATTCTTATTTTAGTTTTACAAAAAAATATGATTTTGTATTTGCTCATACAACCATGTAACCACAATTAAAAGTATAAGTTCACGTTGAACCATTAAAATAAATTGATTTTATCCCCTACCTTTTCAAAATTCGCTTTTGCTAGGATCTACATAGTAATAATAGTTAATATAAAATTATGAAAAATCTGAGAAAATTTATTCTTCTAAATGATGAATATGTTCAAGAATTTTTCAAAATATTCTCATGGCTGGTATTAATATCTGATAAACCTGCAAATCCATAGACCTGTACACCTAGTATAGTTCAGCCTCTAGCTACGAAAATTTTTCTCAACTCGATATAAACATGTTTTTACACTAATCTTTGAGCTAAAAAATATTGTTATGTTCAAAAACATCGGTACCAAAAACTGTGCGAAATACCAGCATAAATATCAAGAATACAAATCAAATCACAGGTTCGCCTCAATCTCGAGGGAAGAATTTTTTGCACGCGACTATAAGTTTCTCGGATTGATTAAGCTTTCTCAAAGAGAGCACGGGGGATGGTGCTTTTAAAATAATGGAATTTATAAACACTTTCAGTATTAGACATGCCCGGCAAGAATTTTTCAGGGGGGAAGGTCCTTGGACTTTTTATCCAGGGTGGGCGAGCAAAAAAAAAAGTTCTGCAAGCTTGTTTTTCCTACAAAATATGCACAAAAATCATCAAAAAAGCTGTCTTGGAAAAAGTTCAGGGGGGGGGGGTGTTTGACGATTTATTTCGGGCCAGGTGGGGTGGCCAGGATATCAGGTAAGGGGGTTTACCACCCTACATCCTCTTTGTGCATGTATGTTCAGTATGCTTACTTGACTGCCTTGCGAATTAGCCTCAGCACTATTTCGGTTTTCCTTTTTGCTGAGACGCCTAGCTTCCATACGTCGAAACGTGTCGGCTTGACCGGGTACAGGGATCGGTTCCAAATGACGCATCGGCTCGTGCATTTGAGGACCAGTATTTTCTCCAACGTAATGGATAGTGAGGTCTTTCTTAATCGTTGCCGGCGCACAAGATGACAACGGTCGGTTTCTAACGTCGTGGTCGAGATCTGCAGGGAAGCTGACGGGTCTGGCGACCTGTGTTCTGAGGAAGAGAATTTGGAATTTTTATGTTCATTATGATACGAAATTTTAATAAAACTTGCCCTAAAAGGTTTAGAATCAATTAGAATAATAACGCAAAGCGAAGTTTTCGGATAGTAAGTCCAAAACATACTTAGGTACTCTTATTTCGGGATCATTAGGAGAAACAATGACAAAATCGGCGGCCGTTTCGTCATTTTCGACATCGCGCGACGAGCTTTGACAAGGCGGAAAAATTTTAACTTGCGAAGATCGATTTAGATTTTGTTTTGCGAAATTTTGCGAATTATTCGACAACGGTGCGCGCGGAAACGACGGTTGCAAATGATGTTCTAAAAAAATTAATAAATGAGAAAAATAAAAAAAATGAGAAAATAATGAAAAAAATGTAAAACGAGAAAAATGTAAAAGGAGCTAATCTCTTTGTTGCTTTATAAGTATATAGAATTAAACTAACTATCTTGTCTTCTATACGAGGCCGATGGAGGCGGCCCAGACGCCACAGAGGTATCCGTTTTAGTTCGTAAAATAACACCGCCGACCCGGACGACGTTTTTTGGGATTGGTTTCACGTTAATAGGTGTTCCGACATTCGTCGACTGAGCTTTTTCTTGTTGGACGACTTTTTTCGAATCCTCAACGCCGATAAATGGATGAATAAAAAAATCCTCTGTAAAAAGATACTAGTTTCAACGTGAAAAAATGTTAGAAAATTCAAAATCGAAATTATTTGTTGAAAACCTTATTCAAAAAGTGAAATTACCAAATTCAATGCGATCGGAAGCATTTCTTTTCAAAAGTTTGACTAAAAAATCTCGTAATTCTGGGGAAGCGGATTCAGGCACACTGAAATAAGTGCAATAACTAATAAGTTAAAATTCGCTTCGAGACGAAATTTACTCACATTGGCCGCAATTCTTTATGCTTTTCGTAAAACTGCCTCAAAGCTTGAGGTGTTTGAGCCTGAAAAATCATGATTCAAAAATTCAAACCCTTGTATGAAATATGACGAGAAATTGATCGACCTGAAACGGTGCCTTTCCCGTCAAACATTGAAAGATGATCGTTCCAACGGACCAAAGATCAGCTTTGGCGCAATATTGCAGCGACATGATGACTTCGGGCGCCTTCAGATTGCAACATAATGACAAGTCGCGCAACAGTCAAGTGAACGTCATAAAATGACTGACTTACCATATACATTGGCGAACCGCATAAAGTTGCGGCCATAACACCATTCTCGAGGAACCGGGCAAAACCAAAATCAGCTAAAACATAACTCACAGTTCAAGAGAGTAATTAAAAATTCTTCGTTGAAGAATGACATCAGGGCCGTGCACAAAGGAGGGCGGAGGGCGGCCGCCTTCCCCCATTGACATAAATTTCTAATCGGAGCGAAACTTTCTGGACAAAAGCAAAATAACAGCAGTTTTCTTCCACATGTGAAAGTTGAAAATTTAATTTCTCTTTTTCTTCTCTTTAATCTAAACTGTAGTTTCAGAGACACATAAGAAGAGAATAAAGTGAAAATTGGCTAGTACAAATAGCGGCGGACACGTGTCTTAAACTTGTGTAGTAAAGCACATGCGGGTGTGTAAAATCACTCCATAATCATTAGGGATGCAACTTCGATTTATTTCGGGTCCGGGTAGAGCTATTTCTCTTATTCGGGTTTGGGTAGTTAACAAAGAGAGGCGAGATGTTAACGACTTCAATTTCTGAATTTTGATTTTCTAGGGTACTGAAAAATGAATTTTCTCCACACTGAAATCTCCCAGGGTGTGCATTTGGGCACGAATTTTTCATATTTCATCGTTGGCATTTATTTTTTGTTTATTGTTACGCTATAAAGGTACTTGGTGATGTTAATAGTTGTGGCCAAATTTGCAGCATAACAATGAGCTACACAGAATTTGGTTTATGCACAACAGTGGTTAAGTTCGTATTGCTCAGTACAAAGTTTCTTGTACAAGTATTTCTTGTAAATTATGGAAAACTTGAATTTTAAAGACATTGAGCTTCTGATTCTACTATAAAAAGGACGAAACCTGACTTTGATGGATCGAGGTCATCTAAGAGCTAATGCACATACCTGTGCACACAGGCTTACGAGCGAACAGTTAGAAAAATTATAGAGTTGCATAATACGCATAGAAGGGGGAGTCCTGGGATTATACCCGGGCTGTGCCTTAGGTCAGGGACTTACTGTCGGTCAATTTTGGCCAACCACTCTTCAGCTGTACAATCAATGGTTGCATACGTGCACACGGTCAGGGGTCCCAGAGTATAGAAAATGACCAAAATTGGTCCTTTAGTAATTTTTTCCAGAAGTCAGGTATATAGTAATTTTTCCACTTTGAAATGAAATTTTATTGCCTTTTGTACCAATTATTACTCAACAAAGTTGTTTGCTGACATTAATCATGAACTGTGTTTTAAATTGATCCTTTTTTGTAATCTAATCTTTTCAAAATGTTTGTTGCATTTTACTTTGCCAAATTTTTGGCCTTTTGTCAAATTTTTGGCCTATATTAAACTTGTGCCAAATTTTTTTGTGCAGGGCAAATCCATACCCTGTGTGCATGTATGAGGGGTTACAAGTTTTTTGTGGTTGTCTAATAAACAGGTTGTCATGAACACATATATAAACTTACTGTCTAGTCAGCAAAGACTGAGGTCAAGGATTTACTATCTGACTTTTTTTCATTTTGGTTCTGTTGTCAATGGCCAGTCACTATAGTTTTTTCTGAAACGAGACTTGCATGTGGCCCAACAAGCAGGTAGGGTCTCTGGCTATTGTATTGTGTACGTAATTATCAGTATCTGAACGCAAGTAATGAACAAATAAATCAATTTTGGAACCTAAAATTCAGTTAATGCCGATGGCTACATTATATCTCAAAATATAATTTTTAAATTTGTTTTCCAGTTATAAGATAGAACCTGCAATAATTTTTGTAGACTCATTACAAATTGTACAAAAGATAGATAAACAATTGATACGAACAAGCATAATATATTGTATAATGTGCAGCATTATAAGTGCCAGTCAGTAGAAATAACTGAACATCATGTTGGTATTCTAAATAAACTGTACTTCTATAAAATTAAAAAAAATTTGCTACCAAACAATTTTGAGATTTATACCCGGCCTGAAACTGGTACCATGCACATGTAGGATAATACGGGTTACACTTTCATCGAAATCTGAAAATGTGAATTGCCTGAACTACTGTACATCAACAATGAGATTATAAAGTTTTCGATTCAATCAGTTTTAGAGAACTGCTAATCCCAGAATAGTGGCTGAACTATTTTGCTGATTTTTTTACAATAAATATCACAGATTTTTAAAGTTTTTTTTTGGCGGCCAAACTAGTCGAATTGAGCTATGAAATTAAATACAACATTGACTATAGACCTGCGGAGAAACTTGATCAGGTTGGCACCTGAGGCCGGGTTCATTATGGAGACTTAAGATCCTGCTCAGTTGCAGCTTAAGCTGTAGCTTAACCATACATGCACACAGGCGGGTGTCAGGGGAGAGCGGGTAAACCCTCCTACCTGATGCTCTGAACACCCCTCCGTGACCTGAAAAAATTCGTCAAACACTCTTCCCTGGACCTTTTCGAAGACAGTTTTTTTTTGATACTTTTGATGCATATTTTGTATGAAGAACGTGCTTGTGGAACTTTTTTTTGTTTTTGTTTGCCCACCCACCCCCACCCCCTTTGATGAAAAGTCCAAGGATTCTCCCCCTGGAATATTCTTGCGGTGCATGTCTGAGCTTAACTCTAAACGTTATACCATTGCCGTCAGTGTTTTTTTTAATGAACAAACACTGCTTGTATATGGGTCGTGTTTATTAAATCAATGCTTCTCTGTTCGTTAAAATAAATATGCTAAAATGCAATTGCAAATATAAATAAATAAATATTATTTCAGGAAAACAGATGTTCTAAAAATCTTACATCAAGCCGAATAAAACCACAAAAATTGTTAAAACTATATGGGTTCGAGTACCTGAGACGTGGTTCATTCGTCAGGGTAGCCACTAGTTCGACGCTGATTATTTTCACAAAATTTTCCAGGCTTTTCAAACAGTCATAAGCATGTTCTACACAGAAAATTTTAATCAAAATGGTTCAAAATGCGTTGAAAAGAGTATTTTGTCGGTTTACAATGCAATTGTTTTCTTTTAGCTAAGAACTGTGTTTTTTCTGCACCGGGCTTTCTGCTCGGTGCAGAAAGGTCAAGAAGAAAAGTTTCTGCACTGCGGTTTTCTCCTGTTACCACTGTTTTTCCCCCGTGCCTTTTCCTCAAATGAGGGAAGGGGCCAAAGTTTATTTCTCCATGTTCCCGAAGTCGTTTTTCGCTTAAAAATGCTCTTAGACACTTTATTTATGTATTTTTGGGCTTTTTCAAACCTTTTGCTGTTTTTAGAGCCTTTAAATAATTAAAATTGAGGAAATATTTGAAATTTTTGAGTTTGATCGAAGTCCAATCTACAAGCATTATATATAGAACAAATTTTCCAGCAAACTATCCAAGAGCATAATAACTTTGAATTACATGAGAAATCGACGGTTAAGTCCTCTATGATGACAAGTGAAAGCCCAGCGCCGGAAAATTTTTTTGGATACTGATATTCTGCGAAAACTCTCATGAACTTGGTCGAAAAGATATGAGTAAAAGGAGTAGAAATTTCCAAAAACTACTTCCATGAAGCTTTTCAATTGATTTTACGTTAAGAAAGGAATAATCGTTTCAAAAAGTTTGCAGGCTTGACGTATTGATCTTCCTCAAAAGATGTGTCTAGGAAAAAATGTGAATCTTCATTAAATATCAAGATAAAATATCGAAGATTACCAATTAAAACATGAGATAATAAGTTTAACATGATGAAAACTATTAAAGAGTAGAAGATAAGTGAAGGTAGACATGCTAGAAGCTGCACCTGAGCTAGGAAATAAATAATAATGCTTATTAAAGTTATAACGGGCGCGAAGCGCCGGAAAATTTCGAGATTATGACCTTCTAAAATGCACCAAAATGCATCTTTTCTGTATCCGATGTGATCAAACACACGACTTAAAAAGTTCTGCACCAGTGCAGAAATCACAAAAAAAATTCTGCACGAAGCCTAAAAGTCTGCACTGTGCAGAAAAAAACAGTGGGTTAGAAATATTTTTTTCGCACGAAACTTTTTGCCATTTTTGCCGAAAAAGAAAAAACGCAAACAGAAAAAATCTTTTTAGCAATTTTTTCCACACGCCTTTGTCCGCAACGTGCGGACACGACTCAAAATGCTTTCGGCAGGGGAATTTTTTTCCGTTCCTACAGATTAAAATGATGTAGGAAATGTGTAAAATGAGCGAAAATTGTAGATTCCATAGAAAATTTAAAATAGATGTATCTGTTCTTATCTAGAATTATTGAGTAAAAACATTATTGCAGCTGACATTTCTGCGATCAGAGCTGAAGATTCCTTTTATATTCTAAAACGTTGGAAGATCAATCTTTCAAAACATATCCTCAAATAAAGGCTTCCCATTGCTACCCAATAGAAAGGTTCGTATTCGGAAATTTCGAGAAACTTCACGAGAGAAAAAATAGAAGCGAAGAATTATGGAGTGCATTTGATTCAGCGCGTAAGACAATTTTCGGCTTTCGATATTCTAGAAGGCAGGAAAATGAATCTTTTCGACACTCTACTAAAATATTAAAGATTAAATTTTTTAATATAGAATGATGCTCAGACCTGAGCAATGGGCAGCTAACAGCTAAGTCAGCTGAAACTCAAATATGCTTTGTAAATTTGGGCAAGTCAGCGAAAAGCATACTGAACAATAGAAATGCGAAAATTCCATTGAGATTCAAGAATCAGACACCGCAAATTTCCATTCTTCGACTGTGCAGAACCTCTACCATCTGTATCTACGGGTGAGTCATTTTTCCAACGAAGAAATTTATTTTGATAAAATTTAAAAATTTTCGTAACAAGAAAAAAGATTCTACGGAAATTAGTTGCCATTATCTTAATTTATTTCTATTCGAACAAAATATTGAAAATTACTTCTTTAGACGAGTGATGAGTAGAGCACGGATTTTTAAGTGCTGCACTTAATCTTTTGTTTTGATGGAATATACTTCCCATGCTTAGAAATGCAATTATCCATGGTGTCTGATGTAAAAGAATGCTAATTAACAGCACTTAATTGCACTTCATTTGGGGGTCTTGCACTTAATTGCACTTAATTTAAACTTTTTGTAAAAGTTGCACCTAAATGCATAGTTTTTAATTAAAAACTTGAAAAAACATGGTTAAAAAAAGTTAAAAAGTAAAAAACTTTTTAACTATTTTTAACTTTTTAAAAGTTAAAAACGTTTTTAGTTAAAAACTTGTAGAAAAATAGTTAAAAACTTGAAAAATAAGGTTTAATGAAAGATCAACAGTGGAAAATTTTCAGTGATGCGTCTGATTTTTTGAATGGATTTGCCCGCGGAAAATATACAAGCAGTCTTGGCCGAAATCCTGATCTTCAATGGTCTGTTTCTGACCCCAATCCGGAATTTAAATTTGAAATGTTGTTCACGACGTAGACGTAGAGCGTTTGTTTTCTCAATATAAATTAATATTGTCTGATCGCCGTCAAAGCTTAACATTTGAAAATATTGAAATGATAAATATTGTTATGTTTAATAAGTTTCTTTTCAACTAAACTTGACAGTTTGCTGCCATTAAAACGTCTTATTGCAATTTATTAAGGCCAAAAATTAGTGTAAAATTGGTTTTTTTGCACTCAACTGTGCACTTAATTTGCCATTTTTTTGCACTTAATTAGGCACTTAATTTGGACTTTTTTTGCACTTAAGAATCCGTGCTCTAGTGATGAGGCATTTTAGACAATGAAAACTATTAAAGGTTTAAAGATCAATAAAGACATGCTAAAGACCTTGCATCAGATGGATTATAGCAAATAGTAATTACTATAAACATAACCGGCTCGAAACGCCGGAAAATTTTGAAACTTTGACCTTCTAAAATGCACAGAATATTTTTTCGATCTTAGAGGCCTAAATTCAAAAATGCGAAAAAATTGGCAAAAGATTCCAATTTTTTCGCGTTTCCAAATTTTTTAACTAAAAACACCGACGTGGCGACAAAACAATACTGAAATATGCTTGAATTATGTAACAATCTGTAGCACCGCAACTCAATAATGAGGGGCATATCTCAAAACTTTATTCAACAATGCATGTGTCACATTTGTTTAATTACATAGCTGTTGAGCAGTAAGCACATTGTGTGAATACCAAATTTGAAATTTCCCATATTAGGATATTTTCAAAATAAAGAATCTATATAGCATATAGTCCTAATTCGCGTATAACGCCGCGAAGCAGCGAAAATTTTTTAATTTCTTGCAGTCAAATATTTCAAAACTGTTTTAAAAATTACTAAAACCTGTTTATGATTACTTGACGTGATTACTCGTTGACGATATAACCCGTTTCCCCGATTCCTAAAAAAATTCTGGTTATTTCCAGGTTGGTGGCCACCCTGATTCGGATTCAGTTCGGGTAGCCGTGGTTCTGATACCCATCACATCCTTAACAATCACTCACTTATTTCCTATTCCCTAGGGACGTATATAGCGATGCGTCCCAAAGACGCAACGCGGCAGTGTTTTTTTTGCACGAGCTGTTTTGAACGGTGCAACAGAATTACCACAACAGTTTTGCACGCCAAAATTTTTTTTGTAATGTAAATAAATAAACTAAAGTATATATATATATAACATACATGAAATTGGTCTCGATAAATATTTTTGCACAGTGCAAAAAATCAGTTTTGCACGAACGGAAAAAATTTTGTACGGTACAAAAAAACACTGCAACGCGGTGTCACGTAAGCTGCCCGTTGCACTTTTTCAAATAACCCGTGTACATGCTTAGGCGTGTATGCGCTTAAGCAAAGGTGTTCGTCAGCTCTACTATCACTCTGCACAAATTAACTTACTATTGACTGATAGAGGGAGTTTTTTTCTATCAAAAACCCAAAAATAAATGAAAACTCTTACCGATTTTCAATACAATGTCGTGAGGCAATGGATTCGGCCGACTTTTCAAATTTGTTAGCAAAATATTTTGCGGTCTAAAAATGCAGAAAGTTTGAACAATCGGCTAGAAAGCAGATGTTTCTCATGCATACTTCAAATCCCTATGCACGATTCCTTTCTTGTACATCACTCGTATGGCACCGGCGATTTGGCGCGAAAATAATTTTATCGTATCTTCGCTCAACGTGCCTTTCGCTTGTAAATATTCCGCTAAATCGCCGCCGTTGCAATATTCCATGACCAAGTTTACGTTGGTTGTAGTTTCCTTAGAAAGAACATAGTTCACAACAGAACTTCAAGGTAAAAATATGCAAACTCACCGTGCATTGCAGAAGAGCAACTAAATTTTCATGGTGAACATTGCTCAGTTCCTGAAAAAGACGACAAATAATAAGGAACCTTTGCGGAGCATTTTGTTAGTGTTAAAAATGATCAGAAGAATTTCAATAAAGTTTGAACGAAACCCCTTTTTGTCATGAACAATAAAATTTAGAGTCCATCCGGAATCGTTCTCTAGCAGGGGTCTCCAATGTCATATTTTTAGACAGGGTTTTTTCCGCACAGTGCGGACTTTTTTTTGGGCTGTGCGGAAAAATTTTTGGGCAATTTCCGCACAGAACGGAAATTTCTCTGGGCGTTTCTACTGCTGGCATTGATGAAAAGGTGCATTTTGGTGCAATTTAGATGGCCAAAATTTCAAATTTTTCCGGCGCTCGGCGCCGGCAATGAAAATAATTTATAATATTAACTACAATTAAGCTGAAGCACAGCCAAAAAGAAATTTAGTTTGATTTCTCGGTTGTCCCTGATTGTTTCCATCAGTCTTATATGTCTCTGCTAGAGTGAGTAAAACTCGTCACTTTGTAGTGTTAATTGGAATTTTCATACGAATTTGCTGATTTTTCCTACATTTCTTCACACATTTATTTAATACCATCATTTTTCGAGGAAAAATCTAAACCGAAAGTATCACAAATTATCTTTAGAATACATTTTCCAACATTTCAGTAGCTCCTTTATTCAAAAATTCTCTGCTGTGACGCATCAGAAGTTAAGTGTGCATGGTTTTCATGATTTGAAGTTTCTCATCCCATTCATCAATTAGTAATCTTCAGTATTATAGTCTTTTTTCTTGAAATGCTTCTAACTAATGAAGGTGGAAAGCAAGTAGTATTTCAGATTTTCACGATTTTCTGAAAAACAATATATCATATAGGACTGGAAATTTGTGAGCATATTGACCTAACCTTTAAAATTTTTCGAATGAGAAATTTTAAAGCAAGAGCTCTATGTTAAAGATTTATACGACAGTACTGATTCGTGTTACTTTTTCAATTTGGAAGCATTTTGTAAAAAACGGACTATAGGTTCGGATTTTGTTGAAAATTGAGATTTAATATTGATCTTCATGAATTCTTTCTCTCACTTGAAGTTTTCTGAACTTTGTGAAACAAATTTTGTCATTGGGAAACTACACGATTTTCGACTGAAAATGCAAACCTTTTATTTTAGAGATAAAGGTTGAAAAGGCTCATTTTCCAGCATTCTAGAATATAAAAATGTAGAAATTGAATCAATTAGAGAATCAATTGAAATCTATAAATCTTCAGCTATAATCACAGAAATGACAGCAGCAACTATTAATTTTGCTCAATCAATCTAAAGTAATGTTTTTGAGCTAGAAAAACGGATGCTTTCCGTTATTTTCTTAGCAATCTATAATTTTCGCTCATTTCACACATTTTTCAAATGATTTAAACTTCGAACGGAAAAAATTTTGGTGTGCGGAAAAATTTTTGGGTCATTTCCGCACGGTGCGGATGAAGGCGTGCGGAAAAAAACCCTGTTTTTAGGTAGGGGTAAAAATTGCGGGCATCGGGTATCAAAATAACCATTGAATAAGTCATCTTGCCCAAAAATAGGGTACCCAAAGGTTCATTTTTAGGAGCAGGTAACACCCCCTCATAACTCCTACATATGGGTCAGTTAATTCTCCAAGAACGCATTTCATTTCTGCTACTTAGCTGTAAACCTAGTTTGTTCATTTTCAAACGGCAGATAAGTGAAGCAACAGCGCTCAAAAAACTTATCCATGATTAAGACTCCTTGATATAAATTTTATTCAAATGTCGTACGACTACAGTAAATCATTCTCCGATCTTAAGTCTGCGTCTGCAAACTTTAATTCCGCTGCATCTGTAATTTGAAAATATGGTAAATCACATAAGGAAAAATTCACTTCAAATTTGGCGTCTTAATTTGCCGTAAAGAAAAAATGCTTCGTTTTGACACTTTGGATTATTGAAAAAAGATGAAATTTAAGACTCTACATTAGAAAGAAGATTTTGTAGTACAAATTTCCATAATTCTCAATAGGTGTAATTTTCCGCGTTATACGTATCTTGTTTCCATGAAAACACGTCAAATATCCAAACGACACCTGTTCTGATCTTACAACCGCTCCGTAGTTAATTCGGTTTTCTTGACCCATAACTAGAAGGTTATTTGATGATATCCAATTAGTTTCGCTTAATTCTTTTAGCGTGGTGGAGTTGATTACAGTCTGAAAGCTAAAGTGACTTCTAGATAACTGCGTACGTACAGTAGCAAGAAACTATACGTTTGCACCTAAAAAATCGATAATTCTCAGTTCAAGAAAAAAGTCTGGAACAAGCAGAAAGCTGGACGAGTTTTAAGCGGCAGAATCAATACGGTCACGTGACTAATAGTAGAAAAACGGTGCATGAAAAATTAAATTCTATAGGAAAATCGTTCATCAACAAAAATTATTGGATAAATAAGACACATTGGTGTATTTTTGAACGAGAAGCTGAATTCGCGTTGAAGTATAGCACGCAGCACAGAGAAACCATCCGACATTTTAGAAGAAGTAATAAAAACAAAAATTACCTTCAATATTTTAATCTCCTTCCCAAGAAGATTTTTGGATTTGGCTAAGTTCTTTTTCGGCACGCATTTTATGGCGACGGGAATTTCCGGATGCTAGATTTTGTTGAAAGGTATATTTACAAGAGATTGCAAATATCTTTTATAAGCGTTACTTTCTTGTATCGACCTTTGAAAACTATAGCGAAAGCCCCGTGACCCAACATATCATTGCGACTAAATTCAAATTCACCGACAATTTCCATGTTGGTACCGCTTTTCTTCATATAAATCTAAAATCGTCAGTTTCTAATAAGGTGTAATCATTATTTTAAAAAATTCAGCTTCTGCTATAGATCGTCTTCATACTATTTTTTAGTTCTGAAAAATATCACAATACGCGAAGTAGTGTCTGAGTGATCCGATTCAATTGAGTATAAAAACGGTTACAGCGGCTATTGGAAAGCAGACCGGGACAAGACGTGCTGACGCTTTTTGGCAACTTAGATATTGTTTACTACTAGTTGAAGGAGCAAAATATTCAGCTATAAAAGTCATTTATGGTTGATGCAAGCAAACATCAAAATTTATGTCAACTTGAACCATCAGACAAACATTATTTAAAAAATCTAGAGGCAAATCTAAAAATATTCTAAACTAGCAAGAGCTTCTGTCACTGTCCTCACTTTTGTAGACAAACTTTTAAATCAAACGTCGTAGAAAAATCTGTACAAATCAATTAAAATTCGAAAACATTGACTTTTCGATGGAAAATCATTATTTTTGAACAAGAAATAAAGATTAAAATGGAAACCTACAATCCGAATTTGGACTTCAAAAAATATGTTCAGATTAAAATTCTTTAGCTAAGACGATTATGAAAAAACACGAGTTGTGATTATTCTTGTAAAAAGTCGAAATTTTCCAGACGATCCCACTTCGCTCCTTTGTTGAAATCGACAGGAGGAGGAATCTATGCTCCATCTGATAAAAATAATTACCAACGAACTATTAGGGATGCAACGATTAACCGGAACGGGTTTCGCAACCAATCTTATACGGTTGAAATTTTGGAGCCGTAGCTGGAGAACTTTAAATTTGTGAACCGGAATCGTCACTGGAAGTGGAACCTATATTTTCCTAGGAAAATACTGGTTCTAAAGGCTTCCGAAATTTGTTCCTTTGAGCGAGTTTAAAACCGAAATTTCACCATCTGTGGCCGAATTAGTGACAGTAACACGTGTAATTGGGGAAGCGCCATTGGACACCCCCCATAAATCGTGGGCTATATGGCTAGCCATATGGTGATCTTCCCACTTGCAAATCACGTGGTAGCCACAGGGACCCCATGTTTTTGGTCCGAAAAAATTAAGAATGTCAATCTTTTGATGATTTTTGAGCAACTAACGGTTAACAATCAGTGTTTTTTGTACTGTGAAAGTGAAACGGTCCAGAGTACAAATGAAAAATTTGGCTTCGTTTGTACCAGTTCAAACGAAAATTTTAGCCCGAGAAAACTTTTTCATCACTCAACAGCTGCCAGTATTTAGCATCAATGGACTTGCTTGTTATGCGTCCGCATCGATAACGACAAACTAGCAGGCTATGGAATAATAACAAAAGCTTTTTGTGGAGTATTTTTCTAGTGCATGTTCTGCGCCTCGTGATCAAATTTTGGAGTCTAAACGGTTTTTGAGAGATAGTTTGTATTAGTACAAATGGACCGAGTACAAAAAAGTGTTAAAAATACTAATTTATTCGGCACTATGCGCCATGAATACACTTTTTATGATTTTTAGGACAAAAATCGCTATTTTTGAAACATGTATGCTGACAATGACTTAATAACAGTATTTTTTCTGCACAGTGCAGACTTTTTAGGCTTCGTGCAGAATTTTGTTTGGTGATTTCTGCACTGGTGCAGAATTTTTTGAGTCATATGTTTGATCACATATATTCTTCTATAATGTGTCAGTCATTGATTCTGAACTTTTAAAATCAATTACTGTTTTTATTATTTTAAGACTTTAAAATGTCTAGTCAAAAAACTATAAATTCGTTCGAATTTAACATTGAATTACACATTCACTTTGCTTTTTTTCTTCTGTTGTAACAGGCACAGTTTTTCCCCACATCGTGCTTTCTGGGGAAAAAATGTGGAAAAGAAAAAAGATTTTGGGCCGTTTCTTCATTTGGGGAAGAAAATTTTGGGGAACGGATACAGAAAAGATGCATTTTGGTGCATATTAGAAGATCATAATCTCAAAGTTTTCCGGCGCTTTGCGACGGTTATAACTTTAATAATCATTACTATGTATTACCTAGCTCAGGCACGGCTTTTATAACATGTCTACCTTCACTTATCACTCAATCTATAATTGATTTCATCATCTTAAGCGTTATTATCTCATGTTTTGATTGGCAATTTTCAACATTTTATCTTGATATTTAATGAAGTTTCACATTCTTTCTTTGCAGTGTTTTTTGCACTGTGCAAAACGTTTTCCGCTCGTGCAAAACTTTTTTTTCCGATTTTTTGCACGGTGAAAAAATATTTATCTAATGTGGAAAAAAATTTTTGTGTTTTCATATAGAAAAGATGCATTTTGGTGCATTTTAGTAGGTCCAAATCTCAAAATTTTCCGGCATAACTTTAATAATCATTATTATTTATTATCAAGCTCAGGCGTGGCTTTTAGCATGTCTACCTTCCCTTATCATTAATTTTTAATAGCTTTTATCGACTTGAACGTATTATTTTATGTTTAATTGGTGATGATCAATATTATATCTTTATATTTAAGGAAGATCCACATTTTTTCCTTCATACAATTTTTGAGAAACAAGTCAACTTTTTGAAGCGTTTGTTCTTTTCTTAACGTAAATTGAATTCAAAAGCTTCATGGAAGTATTTTTAGAAAATTTCTACGCTTCTGACTCGTGGCTTTTCGGTCAAATTTATAAAAGGTTAGGAACAAATTATTAGTTTTAAAATCTTCCAAATGATGAAATTTTTAGAAATTCATGAACACAAAATTCAAATCTAATTTTTGAGATTTTTTTCCACAAAATTTTCCGCATGTGGAAAAAAATTGACCTCTTTATTTGGGGAAAAAAGTTTATAGAAAAAGTGATATATTTACTTATAGTCAGTGTTTTTTTTTGCTGGAGGCAAATGAAAATTTTTTTTAGCAAACGAAATTGAGGTAGTCATTTCTACATGTACAAACGACTCTTTACCCATTTAGGGAAGAAAATTTTGGGGATAAGGTACAGAAAATATGTGTGGGGGTTGCCACAGGTGCATGTGTTCAGCTTCCAGCGTCGGTGCGCAGGCGGTAGGATGCAGCGAAAAGTGGCAAAAAGGAAGAATGAAATTTACATAGAAACGTGTAGCCACTGTTTCGCGAGTTTTTTATGTATTTTTCATTCTGGGCAATATTGTTTATTTTTTATGGGAGTGTCACCGCCAATCGTCTACTTTATAAGTATTTTATTATTGTTTTGTGGCGTCGCCATTGCATTCCCAATATAAATTGGATCAGTAATTGTTTTGTTTTGTGAGCATAGTGGAGGCGCTTTTGAGATTAGGAGTGGAGACTCGGGTAGGATCTCCTGAGGTAGATGCCAAGGTGTTCTGCCTGAGGTTTGGTGAAGTACTGGCGAGTATCTGGTGAAACATGTGAGAGAGTTTTGGTTTATTGTATTTTGTTAGCCTGTGGTCAGAACTGTTGCAACTTCCTTTGTCTAAACCAAAGGTCAGTTACATCATCTCTCACCCACAGCAGCCTAACAAGTGGTGGACTCTTAACGCCTCTCATGACGGATAACCGGAGAACCACCAGGAAAATAACTAAACCTCCAGGGTTTTACTTGCAGGCACACACCGGAAAAGTAAAGAAAATGAGAAATCCGGTAGGAAAAACTTTGAGGACACCTCCTAGGTCACATGAACCTAGTGTTTCGAATTTCGACTCTGCTGAAGAACACGCAGTGGTAGGACAGATTCAAACACAGGTGCCTGAGACTGAAGTGAGGCAAGAGAGTAAAAATGCTGAAATGGCAAGAGTGGAAGGAGAGTTGAGGAGGAGTAGTTTTAGAGATGGCTAGGCGAGCCGAGATCGAAGCTACTGTAGGTGGAAGTGTCAAAGGTCATCAGACCTTCAAGAGAGAAAGACCGACGTCGCCCCTGAAAGTGGTCCACCTGATGGCTGAAATGCTGGAGGAGATTAGACGGAAATCGAAACTGGCATGGAGGTCGAATATGGTGGATATGAATTACAACAAATACTAGGAGGACGTGCCGGCTGAATTATAGGACAACAAATATTTGAGGCGATACGACTCAGAAATAGCAAATTGGATCCCATGCGAAGATCAAAGGAGTCGATCCGAAAGATTTACGAATTAATGCCTTGGAGAAAAAGGTCGAATTATTAATTAAAGTAATTGAAAGCACGCAGGATCCCGAAAAGGAAACAGGAGAAGATCAACGAAAGAAGATAAGTGAGTCTTCTTACATTGAGAATAGAGTAGAAAGAGTAAATGAACCTAAAAGAGAGGTTCAATCAGAAGTTTATGTAAGGTCTCAAGAGAATAGAGACAAATATTCTAGTAGAGATAAAGGTTGGACTGAGGAACCACAGAGTTTGAGGAATGCTGAACAAGCACAATCAAATGCCTATGGTTACTCAGAAAATAGAAAGTCGAGTGAAAGGAAGGTGACTATCTGCCACGAATCGTTCCAGGGAGAGGATAGATTTTCTCATCCTACTCCTTGGAGAAATACCACACATAGAGCTGATCCTAGCCCTGAGAAGAGGAGAAGGAGGAAATCAAAGAGTAGAAGGAGATCTCACAGATCAAGAGCTAGGAGTAGACACTACTCAGACAGTGATAATAGTAGTTCATCTACATTGAACTCTAGCTCAAGTGTAGAAGTAGATGTTAGAGATGTGGTAAAGGCCTTGAAACATAGACCTTTACATGATAGTATAAAGCCGATGGAGGCACTCAAATTTTTCACTGATCTGGAAAGTGAGTTTCTGGAGAATACTGCGGACAAGATCAAAAAGGAATGTTTGAGAAGATTGTCTCAAAATACGGCTAGGAGGATAGCGAGAACATCTCCAAGTTATACAGAAGCCGGGAGAAATATTTTAAAGTATCTCACGCCGACTTATGATTTGACGATGCTCAAAAGGGAGCTGTTCAATATGAAACAGGAAGAAGGCGACTCAGCCTTGGAGTTTTTGAAAAGGTTGAGCAATCATGTGGATCTGGTATATGCAGATCAGTCAGATCAGGTGAGGCAAGAGAATATAATTAATGTCTCTATTTACAAGAGTAAACCGTTATATCAGACAGAGTTGCAGGATGTATTGCCATCTATGAAAATGTGGCAAGACCTTGCATACGCCGTAATGCAGATTGATAAAAAGTATAAGAATGTCTTTACTACTTTCGGAGCCAAGGATAAACCGATTGTAGTGAACCAAGTTGTGGTTACGGAGGAGAAATGCCCAGAAATTGCTTTTGTAGGGAATGCTCGGTATTGAAAATACTAAAAAGTATAACCAAACAAAGTCAAGACCACAAAATCAGTTGCAAAAGGCAGTGGAAGAGGAGAGAAGTGAGGAGAATGGTGAAGAGATGGAACCTGGCCCCTCAACTCGTGATGTCAAAAAGACTAACGAGGAGCAGGCCAAGGAATCATTTTTAGCTATTCTCTCAAAGGAATGGCTGCAATTGGTTCAAAAAGTGGATAAATTACAGGTTACTCAGAATGAAGCTTTAAAGGAGTTGACTACTGTGAAGTCTATGTCTGCTGAAAAGCAGAAGCAGGCAAAGCAGCAGACACCCTACTGCATTTATCACAAGAATAATACTCATGCTACGGAGGAGTGTAAAACCTTAGCTTACTGACCTCGGCAACAGCAACGCTGTGGATTTAACCCTGGCATGCCTAATCAGTATTATGGTGGTGATAGAAATGCTTCATTTAGAGGAAGTTTTAGAGGTAGAGGTGGACCTCAATTTGGATTTAGAGGAAGAGGAAGAGGTGCCTATTATGTAGGATTCCCCAAAGAAGATCAAATGTACGGGTATGACCCAGAATTTGAGAGATACAGGGAATTCTGCAGACTTAGAGAGCAAGGCATCCAGTTACAGAGGCAGCCTCAGTTGATGCTACCTGCATCAACTAGTCATCCGGCAATTCAGGCTATTACCATCCAGGATCAAACTGGATCATTTGTTTCCAACCAGTCACAATGTAGTTTGCATAATGTAATGGTCACAAGCTGTACAGATGTGAATGATGAAAGCGAACAGAGTAGAGACAAATCTCCAAGTTTAATTCTAGGAAGTATTATCCACCTGGATAAGGTGACACCTCTAGAAAAAGTGAAGAATAGAGATTTGGCTCATGTGAAGTAGGGAAGAAAATTTACAGATATGAAGAAGAGATTATTGGAAAATTATCTGAAAACAGTACCATTCTACATAAATGTAGTCATTGGAGAAACAGCTACCAGAGCCTTAATTGATATGGGAGCCCAATGTACGGTCATGTCTTCTAAGCTCTTGAAAAAGGCATTAGATGTTGATTACACAGTCTACCCTCCTATTCTTAAGGTGACTGTAGCTGATGGAAAAATTGTGCATGCCTTGGGGTATGTGCCATTTTGTATGAAGACTGAATTCAGACATTTTCCAGTCAATGCTATAGTTTTGCCAGATGCAGGTGAGGACCTGATCTTGGGCACAGATTTTTTAGCACGCCCAGATTTAGGTGTGGTTATTGATTTTAAAAGAAATGCGATGACAATACAAGGCATTGAAAAAGCGATTGACGTAATTCAAGTCCCTTCTGTAACTACTGTGCAAATGGTAGTGGAAGAAGTGCCTAAAGTTAGTGTGACGTCGACTGATTGCACAAATCAAATTGTTTATCGTAAAATTTGTCTACTAAAGACAGCTGTTTCAATTGTTGCATGTGGGAAAACCTACATTTCATACGGAACAGATGTTTTGATCAAGGCAAAACTTTGGGATCAGCATGGAGATGCCACTCTGTATGGAATAATCGTCAAATCGAAAGATTCGGAAACAAAGTTCAGAATAGAAAAAGCAGTTGTAGATGGATCACAAGAGGAGTATGTGGTACCAATCTCCAATAACACGGGTTCTGGTTGTCGATTTGAGAGAGATCAAATCATTGGCTATACAGAATCAATGTTAATTGAAGATGACGATATTTACAAGAAGCTGAAAGAAATAAAAAAGATAAAGGAGGAGAAGGAATATCAGACCTGCATGGTAAAGAAAGAAATGACTGCAGTATCAAAATCTGATTCTGTGGAGTTTTATACTTCACTAAGCAAGATAATATCCAAAGCGAAAATCTCCGAAAAGCAAAAAACAGAAGCTATAGAGTCTTTGTTGAGGTACAGAGATGTCTTTAGCTTGCCTGATGATCCAGCTACTACAACTCCAGCTCTGACGTGTAAAATAGATACAGGAGATGCCAGACCTGTAGCAAAAAGATATTACAGAGCTGCTATTAATAGTCAGCCTGGAGTGAGGCGACATATTAAGGAGATTTTGGATCAGGGAGTGATAGAGCCCTCCAAGTCACCCTGGGCTGCACCTCTGTTCCTAGTTGGAAAGAAGGATGGAATTACAAGACTGGTAGTTGATTTTAGAGGTATAAACGAAGTGACCAAGGATGATAAATATCCCATCCAGAGAATGGATGACTATTCAGATTGCCTTGGAAGAGCTAAGTTTTATATGACTCTAGATTTGAAGTCGGGATATTGGCAGGTCTCGATGGAGGAGGAAAGCAAGGAGAAAATGGCTTTTATATGTCAGGAAGGATTATTCCAGTTTAAAGTAATGCTGTTTGGATTGAAGAATGCACCGGCTGAATTCCAAAGGATGATGGAGAGAATCCTCGGGGATTTGTTATGGAAAATTTGCCTAGTGTACATAGATGATATTATCATCTTCTTGAATACGTTGGAGGAACACTTAGAGAATTTGACATTGGTGTGGATTTCTTCCCGAGAAAATCCATTTTTAGGACACATCTTGGATGCGAATGGAATTTCCCTGGATCCTAAGAAGGTCAAAGCAATAACAGAGTTTCCATTCCCGGATTCTGTAAAGAAAATGAAAGATTCCTAGGTATGCTACATTGGTGTAAGAAATTTATACCGGACCTAGCAGCACTAGCTGAACCCTTGTACAAATTAACAGGTAAGAAGGGAACATGGAATGTAATGGAGTTGCATTACCAAACTTTTGAGAAGCTCAAAGTAGCATTGAGCTCAGTGCTTTTCTTACGACATCCAATTTTAGATGGGTCTGCCCGATTCATCCTTCAAACGGATGCCAGTGGAATCGCATTGGGAGCAGTGTTATGTCAAGAGACTGACTCAGAACATTGGGTAATAGCCTACAATAGTCGGATATTGCGGGCAGAAGAATGGAAATGGTGTGCCACCGAAAGAGAATGCTTAGCTGTGGTTTACGGCCTAAAAGTTTATAAACATTATCTTTTGGGTCAAAAGGTCACGATTCAAACTGACTACAAACCTTTATTATCAATGAGGGTCAACACACAAACTAACACCAAACTCAAGAGGTGGTATGCATTCATTTGCCAGTTCAATCACAAATTGGAGTATGTGCCTGGTAGACAAAATGCCATGGCAGATTTTCTCTCCAGAAAGGAGGAACCAGATGAACAGAAAGAGAAGTTGCCACCAAAATGGGAACTTATCTTTCAAAAAGGAGAAGTGAAATCTCTTGCTGAAGACGAAGCCATTAACCAAAACCACTAAGTTTTAGTGAACCAACTTCGGAAACTCAGAGGAGATGAAGTGGATGAGGCTGTAGGAGTCTTCACTTTTGTGAAGATGGCCACAGCTTTAGTGGCTTCAATGTATGATGCTAGTGATGAAACTCGACTTAGTATTTCTCCAGAATTTGATAATTATTGAATGCCTGAGAAATATCAAATTGAGGCGGTAGTCACTAGGCAAATGGCAAAAAACTTGCAGCAGGAGGAAAAAGGACATCCTCCTGGGCAAGCAAAACCTAAAGAAGAGATAAAGAGAATCTTTGAACTGAAAGTGAAGGAGTTTGAGGAAGCCCCTAAAATGGAAGATGGTAGACCGAAAGGGCTAATCTCAAATGCCTTGATGGCACAGTTGCAAGGAAAGGATAAAGATTTAAAAGTGATCTTTGAGAAACTAGGTGCTAACAGCAGCATCAAGTCTCAAAGTAACTTTTACATTGATCAAGGGATACTATATAGAGAGACTTTTGGCGAGGCAGAGGATCACGTTGTTGTGCCCTCTGTTCTCAAAAAAGTTGTCCTACATCAGTATCATGGTGCAGTGATGATGACACATCAAGGGTTTAAGAGAACCCTTGCTATTATTAAAAAGTGGTTCTGGTAGCCGAGCATCGAAAAGGATGTTCGGAGCTGGATCAGCTTTCCTCCAATATGTCAAATCGTGACTCCAGGAAAGGCTACGATACGGCCATTAAATCTAATTATTCCTAGAGGACTGTTTGACATAGTCTCTGTGGATATCGCGGGAATCTCTCCCATGAGCGAGAAGAGACTATATGTGATAGAATTTCAGGATTACTTTACAAAATGGGTGGAAGCAGAAATGATTCTGGATCAATCTGCTGTAACCATTGTGGACAGTTTTCTACCAAATATTGTGTTTAGGCATGGAACCCCAGTGAAATTATTGAGTGACAATGGTTCATGCTTTACAGCTGATTTGATGATGTCAGTGTGTAAATTGTCAGAATGTCAGAAGATTTTCACAACTGCCTACCATCCACAAGGAAATGGAATGGTTGAAAGGTTTAACCAAACCTTGATCAAGCAGTTGCGAAAAGTTGCCATTGAAGATTCGGACAAGTGGAACAGATATTTGCAATCTGTCCTTTTTGCTTACAATGCCACACCTCAGACCTCAACAAGATGTTCACCATTTGCCTTGTTGAGAGGGCATGAGGCTAATTTTGGCATTAGTATTGGTGTTGCAAGAAATATAGTTCTGCCAATGAACTATGAGGCTTTTAAGCATATACTAACTGAAAGTTTAGTAGAAACTTATGAGACCATTTCTGAAAACATTAAGAAAGCTGCGGAGTACAGTAAAAAGTTTTTTGACCATAAAGCAAAAGCCCATGATTAATCCATCAATGATTGGGTTTTGCTGAAAGTCGATAAACAGAAAAAACTGGGTCTTCCATGGCAAGGATCATTTGTTGTTACTGATAATAGTAGATTACCAGAGAATGTGCCTGAAATCGCGCACTGGAGAGAGCCGCTGAAAAAGCATGTGGTATCTGTGAGCAGGTTAAAGCACTTTCCCTAGGAGACTGACAGATGGCTGCAGTCTAAGGACGTGTCATCGAATGACATGCAGTTTACTGTAGCTTCAAAAATCAGTAATTACAAACTGCCCTAGCACGTAGCACTGTATTTTTTGTATGTATGTGTGTGTGATTACCCCCCCCCCCCCATATTTTTGCGTCCCAGATTTTGTAATTAGGTACAAATTGTATTTATTCATGTATTTATCGTGTATTTATCATGCATTTTTGATTTTCCCTCGCGTAAATCTAAAAATTTCTCAAAATTCTTGGTAAAAACCCACTCTTTGCAAAAACTGAAAATTTTAAAAAATTTTCGCGGCCTTATTTTTTCAAATGTCCTGATTCCAATTAATTTTTTTGGGAGAATCAGTCAATTGTTGCCCACCAATTCTGTGAATACTGGAAGAATTGGAAAACCGCAGAGTTTTAGAGTGAAAAGAGACAAAAAGTAGCGAAAGCGGAAACTTTGTCGATTTTTCAGCTCTCATAAATTCATTCACAAGATAGCGCCAAACTCGAAGAGTTTGAAAAAGAAGCGGAAGAAATGTCGGGGCCACCCAATGGATGCCACACAAAGCAATATTTGGTCACGGAACCCCATGTGGCCTACAGACAGCCACAACTGCCGAAAAAAAATCCGTATTTTTTGATCGATGGTAAGCGATCTAAGTTGAAATGCTTAGTCAATCTAAAATGTTTTGGGCAAAGCAGGAAGTTATAGCCCATGGGTGTTTAGATGAAGGCCTAGACAATTTTCAAAATTTAGTGGGAACAAATTTGTTCTGTCAAACTTGAAAAAGTGTGGCAAAGCTGCCTGTAGCGTGAGATTTGGACTTTTTGCGAAACTTCATTATTCCTCTACACACATGGCGAGTTGAATAAATTCGTCTATGTGATGGGGAAGAAGTGGAGTGTTGCAACTAGTCGACTAGGGGTAGATAATTTCAAAATTATTTAAATTTTAAAACTCCATCTTTATTAAAATCTCTACGAATTTTCTAATTTTGTGTAAATTAGTAAGTATATTTTAAAATTCTTCTTGGAAATTCTCAATT
Organism: Romanomermis culicivorax; assembly: GCA_963922205.1. Classification (NCBI taxonomy): domain Eukaryota; kingdom Metazoa; phylum Nematoda; class Enoplea; order Mermithida; family Mermithidae; genus Romanomermis; species Romanomermis culicivorax. Next base: position 972,001 of record CAWUHX010000033.1, read on the forward strand.
CATCCGTTGGATAGGCTGTTTTGGGCGTTGGATTGAGACAGCTAGCAGTCGAGTGATGGAAGATGCAGGTGGTCTGTGTGTGCACTCCCTCATAAGGTAGAAGTCGGGGCTGCACTTGTGTTTAACTATCTGCCAACACTAACCCAGTATATGTTTGGTACCTTATTGTCCCCTGCTTGCAATTTTTTTCTATTTGTGCTTAATATTTGTGGTGAAGGTAGAAATTAATCGATGTCTGTCCAGTAGAAAAGGTTTTATGAAAAAGTTAGTAAATATCTTGTATGAATTTTTAGACTACAAAGTGAAATGCATTGTCAGAGTCGGCGAATTAGAAAGATGGTTCACAACGAATTTTGGGAGATTTCTGTTGGGATTGACGGAACCAAAAATAGTACAAATAGGTAAGGTGGCTGAGATGATTGAAACCTTGAAGGATAGTAGGTTTCGAGGACAGCCAATTATCCGTTTCAATACCGAAAAAGTTACACAAGAGTATGTGAGCACAGTTTTTGCGACTTCTGGGGTTGATAACCCAAAAGGGAAGGAGTTCGCAAGAGTCATTAGCTTTTCAACAGTGACTGGAGACACCTTTGTTGTAGATACTACGACAATCATGTCGAAGGAATGGATGCTCATTCATGAGCTCTTAGATTTGGACATGCTTCTTGTTGGATACAACTTGGTTACAGATCTGGTTGCCATTTGGAATGTTAATGGCGCAGGAAGGAAACACCAAGATATTGATCTAACGACAGAGATCAAACATATAGTTATGTTTTTCTATGGCCGTTATTATGATGTAGCCAAGGTAGGAGACCAATTGAATGGAAGATCTTTGGCAATGTCCAGGAAGTTGGGACTTTGCCCCGAAACATTTAAGCTGAAAGGGTTGTTCACGGAGTTGTATCTGGCAGACATTGGTTATTTTCAAATCGATTTCCATCAGAGAGCGCAACATGAACGATTCTGTAGGCACAATTTGACACAGTTTGAAATAAGGTATTCAGCACTGGACGCCTACTACTCATTGTTGGTTTTCCTAGCATTTTTCCACTATGAGTTAGCTATGGAAGTCGAGGTCAGATTCCAACATTTTCCGCATGATTTGATGAAAGCGGATCAGATTCAGGTGATGGCCTTTAGGCTGTACAGATTTTTTAATATGATTCATGGCGAGAACTTCCCCCAAACCTTTTGTGGAAGCCCGGAAGTGGAAGAGCCACAATCATCAGCTATATATCATGTGATGAGGCAGGAGATGTATGCCCGTATGGCTGCCCAATTGGACATCTCATTTGGAGGCTATACAGAGTACAGCTTCCCTCATTATGAAGCAAATCTGAATAGGGGTAGACAAGTAAGTATCCCGAAGGGGATTCATCCTGACTATACTGTTAAAGAAAAAAGTAAGAATGTAGACGGGTATGATATGGTAAGTGAGGATGAAGAGTTCAAAGAAGCTCTGTTGGAAAAGCAGATTAGAGCTCGAGTTAAGAAGAAGGAAAAAGTTTTAGTAAACTTGATGAACCAGTATCTATGGTTTTGTATAAAAATTTCCTGAGGTATAGGAAAGAAACTAAACAGTTGTTGGAGATAACATCTCTGGAAGTTGATTACTACAAGTATGAACCAGTCAATATATCGAATGGTAAAGACTCGTACGTAAGGTAACACTGGAGCATGGATATCGCTCCATATTCTGAAATATTCGTTGAACAGAATTTTAAGAATCTGGAGGCGGTATGTAACAAACTTCCCCTTAATTTTCATTTATTTTGGCCACATTGTAGAGAGAAGGCTGAAGAGTACTTTACCTCTCTCCTTGACCACAACTATTTGAGATCATTTAGCCCCGAGGAAAAGGAACAACTCTTGAAGATGTTGTGGAGGGGAGATAGGTAGGGACAGTATTTATCCTTCTTGAATAGTTTGTCAGTAACAGAAGTGCATATGCCACCAAAGGCAATGCAATTACTTGTTGGGGAAATTGTTTTGGGTTCATATCGATCCGATTCTGGCCCAAGACAAAATTGTGGGAGCAAAGACCGGTAGAAAGACTGAAGCATTTGGCGGAATATCCGCAGTACAAGGACAATCGGTACTGCTACCAAAGATTTTATTTCCATCAAATGGCCGTCCGAGTGCCAGGTTTGCGATACCTGACAGATATGAGTGAGGACCCGACGTAAGAAAATCAGAAGAAAAGTGTGTTGGCGTATCAACGGGAGTATGTACCAGGTTACGAGCCGCCATTTTTTGAGCCAACATTGCCATCTGATGCACCAGGTATCCAGACTACGCATATTGGTGATAAGGTTGTGGTGACACTGATAGGTAAGCAACTGTCAGCGCCAGTTACAGGTGCTGAGGTAAGCACAATGGCAGATCAGCAATCTGGAGTTGATAAGAGTAAGATGGATCAGGTGCCGGGGATGCAGGCTGAGCCTGTTGTGGCGAAAGCACAGGAGCAAGCAATACCTGCAGACCTCAACACCTCTATAGATTTGAATCAGGAAGGAGATGATTTAGAAGTGGACAAGGAGGTCACTGTTGAACATACATGTAACGGAGCTCCGAGGTCTGGGGGGTCGGAACACTTTTTTGAGGCCGGGGGTCAGTAATTCCCAAAATTTTGGGGGGAGAGATCCCTGAAGGAAAAAAATTCGATTTTTTCCATGAAAAATGTCCGAAAAATGGTTTAAAAAGTAGTAATTTTTGTCTAAAAAATGATAAAATATGTACTTATAGAAAATTGACGTTTTTGACAATTTTTTGTTCAAAAATTGACATTTTTTATGGAAAAAATAACATTTTTCAGTATTTTTCCGACTAAAACTATGGGGGTCCCAAGGGCTACCATATGGCTAGCCATAAGATAGGAAAATCCTGGGGGAGGGATCGCCCAATGGCTAGCCATATGGTCGACGATTTCTGGGGGGGTTCCCATAGCACTTCCCCCCCCCAATTACATGTATGCTGTTGAATCATCTTTCCAACCTGATGAGGAAACACAGGTAATGTCCTTGGTAGACCAGACAGAAAGTTTACTTTCTGGGATGGATGTTAGGGCTGAACAGATGGTGCATGAAAGCAATCTGATAAGGATTGCTGCAAGTCCAACTATAGCAGAAATTGAAGCAAGGCTCAGGGAGCAAGCTGAGAAAGAAATCGAGAGACAAAAGGAAATATTTGTTAAACAGCTTGCGGAGCAGAAAGTGAGATTAGATCAGCAGCAGAAGCAGCTGGAGCAAGTTATGGCTGGTTTTATGGCTAGGCCGACGCGTCTGGCAGCGCCTACAGCCGTGCAATCTTCAGTTAAGTCGCCTACTGCTTATCATATCCCCAAATTGGCGGCACAGCCAGCTAGTACGCAGGCTATCCAACCTGCAGTCAGCAAGGCGGTGCTGGCAGTTCAATTAGCACCAAGAGATCCAGGAATAGAGGGTGTACACCAGACATTTATACCGCTGATGAAGTCAGAAAGTTTAGAGAAGCAGGTCGTACGGATGACCAGATTAAAAGGTTAGGAAGGAGGAAGTTAGCCCGAAAGGCCAATAGGGCTAAAAAGAGAGACGGGGAAGATGTTATAGAAATCAGTGATGATGAAGGAGAGAAGACAGGGAGTTCTGCATCTGTGGACTCGAAATTTGTTGGATCGATGACTTTATTGACCAATTCAACTAAGTCCAAGATGAGAGCTACACTGATGAGCCAGACGCCTGGAACCATGAGTTCTATGAGTCAAGTGCAGTCGACGGTAGCTTCAGCCAAAGTACCTAGTAAATCGACTGCATCTCAGGTAAGTGCAATGACGAAAGGTACTTATGCAAAGCCCATTTCTAAAGTGGATCAGATGTCGCAGCAGACCCAGAGCAGTTCCTTGGAGAAAAAAGTTATTTCCAAACCCTCTACCTTGGAGCTGACTAAGCCGGCCAAGAGAAGTAGAGATAAAGAAGTAACTTTGGAGCACCTGAGTTCTGTTTTGAGAGACTACTGGGACATCCATAAGAAATTTCCAGTTGTGAAAGGAAGGATAGATTTTTTGACACTGGAGGTGATCGAATTTTCTGCTCAAGATATGCTAGATGATGATAGAAATCAAATCATCTGGGCATTAGTGAATAATGGAGTAGAGGAGCTTTATGAGAACTATGGGGATCACTTTGTGGTTCAAGGTGGTTTCCTGTAAGATCACATAAATGTTCCTGAGCCCATTTGGGAGTATGTTTAGCTCAAATTGATGCCCAATTGGTTTCATCATTTTGATGCAGAGATAGTGATGGCAGCCGTGGGATACTTATGTACCATGGTGTTGCTAAAGTTGGAACAACAGCAGTTGGGCTCGAGACATATTGGTGCAGTTGATGCACGGGCCAAGTCATTTGTGACGGAGAAGTACTATTCAATCTACTTGCGGGGAGAGGGTAGTACTGCATTCAGGGAAGTGTATGCCAACCAAATGCAGGAACACCAGCAAACTGCAGTGGATATGGCAGGGAAAAGAAAGTTGTCAGAGGTAGCGCAGAGGTTTTCTGGTAAATTCCATAAAGCTGAGGATGATGAAGGTCAGAAAACCCATCCCTATCTTAACGAAAAGGCAACCGAGAAACCCATCCAGGACTAGAAGCCAGCACTCCCAACAGTCATCTCATTCGCAGGGTAGGCAACAGCCTGGAGTGCTTAAGTTACCATATGCGAACCAGTAGTCAAGGTAGGTTCAGTACCTCAGCTTCTGGAGTATCTTCCCTAAGTTCCACTCAGGGCTTGTACCAGAGGGGAACTGGAGGGGAATATGGCCGAGGCTGGGGTCAGGGACAGGGTCAAGGAAGACCTTTCAGGATGATTAATCCGCAACTGTATAGAGGTCAGGCAATGGCTGGGGCCCCTCATGCAACCCCACCCCGAGGAGTTTTTGGGGGATTCCTCAGGAGTCGTCGAGCTCGGGGTGGTCCCTGCCCTTGCCGTGGTAGCCTCCATTACGGCTGTTATAGTGGCCGCAGGCAACAATAATTTCATTTAGCTGCACAATTTTTGGACTAAAATTTGTTATTTCATACTAATTTCATTTCAAAAAATACAAAAATACAAAATACATTGCTTTTTTCAAATTTTTCGTGGTTCCAGTGCTCAAAACTTGCCTGGCAAAATTGGTTTTTCCATCCATCTTATTTTGGGCGTGTACATAGCCCTCGTATTTTTTCATGTTAATTTCAGGGCCTGAAGAAGATGAAGACGTGACAAAATTTTATTCATCTTAATAAAATTATTTTGTAATGAGGTAAAATTGAAAAATTTTATAAAAATGTTTTTATTGTGTAGATTTGTATTGGATGGGGCAATGTGGTGAGCGGCCGACCATAGAGGAAGCGCACCTGTGGTAGCTCAACCCCTATGCTAGAAAAACCAGTACACAGGAGAAGAGGAATGGCGGCGCCCCGGATCTAGGCACAGATCAACTTCAAAGTCCAGGCTGAACTACATTGGTGATCGTACCGGCAGCCTGAAAATGAGTGCCCTGCTGAATAGATTGATCAAAGTCGCGGTCACCTAAAGGACCTGATAGGGACTGGATCACATCTTGGAGGGGGTAGCCCCAAAAATTTGTTTTCCGAGGGGAAAACTGTTATGCAGTTGGGGCCTCAGTATGAGACTCAGGCTGCAGAAAGGTTTTCACCTCCCATTGGTCGGTTTTGAGGGCGGAGGGATGTTGGGGTTGCCACAGGTGCACCTGTTCAGCTTCCTGCGTTGGTGCACAGGTGGTAGGACGCAGCGAAAAGTGGCAAAAAGGAAGAATGAAATTTACATAGAAACGTGTAGCCACTGTTACGCAAGTTTTTTTATGTATTTTTCATTCTGGTCAATATTGTTTATTTTTTATGGGAGTGTCGCCACAAATTGTCTACTTTATAAGTATTTTATTATTGTTTTGTGGCGTTGCCCGTTGCATTGCCAATATAAATTGGACTGGTAATTGTTTTGTTTTGCGAGCGTAGTGGATGCTCTTTTAAGATTAGGAGTGGAGACTCGGATAGGATCTCCTGAGGTACCTGCCAAGGTGTTCTGCCTGAGGTTTGGTGAAGCACTGGCGAGTATCTCGTGAAACGTGTGAGAGAGTTTTGGTTTATTGTATTTTGTTAGCCTGTGGTCAGAACTGTCGCAACTTCCTTTGTTTAAACCCAAAGGTCGGTTACATCATCTCTCACCCACAGCAGCCTAACATATGCCTTTTGGTGCATTTTAGAAGTTCATAATCTCAGAACTTTCCGGCCCTTCGCGCCGGTTATAAGTTAAATAATCATTATTATGCATTACCTATCTCAGATGCAGCTTTTAGACTGTCTACCCTCACTTATCATTTAACATATAATAGTTTTCATCATCTCAAACATATCTCATGTTTCAAGTGGTTATCTTCAATATTTTATCTTGATATTTAATGAAGATTCACAGTTTTTCACTGGAACATTTCTTGACAAAGATCAATGCGTCAAGTCTGTAAACTTTTTGAAGCAATTATTTCTCTCTTAACCTAAAATCAATTCAGAAGCTTCATGGAAGTACTTTTCGGAAATTTCTACTCTTCCATTCATATCTTTTGGGCTAAGTTCATGAGAGTTAACGAATAAATTACTGGTTTAAAAATTTTTCAAATAATAAAATTCTAAACAGTATGACTTTTCAACACCATATTCAAATCTAATTCTTGAAATAAATGTTTGGAAAATTGATTTTCCAGCATCGCCGAAGGTCAATATGCAAAAATTTTTTCCAGCGCTTGGCGCCGGAAAGATTCACATCTTTTTTGGGCTTTCAGTTGTCATCATGGATTGATTAACCATCGGTTTATCATCTAATGCAAATTCATTATGCTATTAGATAGTTTTCTAGAGAAATTGTTCCACAATGCTTGTAAATTAGACTTGAGACTCGAAAATTTCGATTTTTTCACTCAATTTTAATGAATTTTTTTGCAGTCATAAATAAAATTTGAAAATTACGCTTCTTTGGTTATTGGTCTCTGGCCATGACATAGAGGAACACAGGTTACTTATTCATACCTATTCTTGCTATCTACAAATTGTACAAATGAAATATTGGCCGTCGTTTCTACATGTGCAAATGGGTCATGTACAAAAAAAACCCTGCTTATAGTGCAAAAATTTTTTTTGGCGTGCAAACCTTTTTTGGTAATTTTTCTCACCGTGCAAAACAGCTCGTGCAAAAAAACACTGTTACCTTGTCACATTTTTTGAGAAAGATCAATATGTCAAGTCTCTTAACTTTTTGAAGCGATTATTCCTCTCTTAACCTAAAATAAATGCAACAGCTTCATGAACGTAGTTTTCGAAAATGGCGGATGTTATAAGATATATCTTTCAGTAGTACATCACATGTTATAAGATATATCTTTTTAAAAGAATATAAACGACTGAGCTCAGCACCATATAGAGCAATGTATAAACAGGCTGCACATAAAATATACACAGAGTATGACGCCATACCTTATTCCATAGAAGTATGTTATAACTAGAGCACGGATTCTTAAGTGCAAAAAAAGTCCAAATTAAGTGCCTAATTAAGTGCAAAAAAATGGCAAATTAAGTGCACAGTTAAGTGCAAAAAAACCAATTTTACACTAATTTTTGGCCTTAATAAATTGCAATAAGACGTCTTAATGGCAGCAAACTGTCAAGTTTAGTTGAAAAGAAACTTATTAAACATAACAATATTTATCATTTCAATATTTTCAAATGTTAAGCTTTGACGGCGATCAGACAATATTAATTTATATTGAGAAAACAAACGCTCTACGTCTACGTCGTGAACAACATTTCAAATTTAAATTCCGGATTGGGGTCAGAAACAGACCATTGAAGATCAGGATTTCGGCCAAGACTGCTTGTATATTTTCCGCGGGCAAATCCATTCAAAAAATCAGAGGCATCACTGAAAATTTTCCACTGTTGATCTTTCATTAAACCTTATTTTTCAAGTTTTTAACTATGTTTCTTCAAGTTTTTAACTAAAAACGTTTTTAACTTTTAAAAATTTAAAAATAGTTGAAAAGTTTTTTACTTTTCAACTTTTTTTAACCATGTTTTTTCAAGTTTTTAACTAAAAACTATGCATTTAGGTGCAACTTTTACAAAAAGTTTAAATTAAGTGCAATTAAGTGCAAGACCCCCAAATGAAGTGCAATTAAGTGCTGTTAATTAGCATTCTTTTGCATCAGACACCATGGATAATTGCATTTCTAAGCATGGGAAGTATATTCCATCAAAACAAAAGATTAAGTGCAGCACTTAAAAATCCGTGCTCTAGTTATAACATAGCCTTATGTTATAATATAGGCCAATGTTATAACATATGAAAAAAATTCCTCAAAAAATTCTTTTCAAACCCATATGGTACAACATAGCCTTATTTTTCGACATGTTATAACATACTGACATGCAGGCTCGTATTTAGAGAGGGGAAGGGTGGAATTCCCCCTAATTTTTTTACATTCTATCGTTTTTCCAAAATCCACACCGTATACGATTAAGCTGATATCATAAATGTTCGATTAAACGGAAGTCATAAATTTTAGAATAAAATTTTCAGCAATATCATTGTAATTATACATCACAATTCCCAAATTACATCTTTTTCGTCAAACATAGAATTCAGCCACTAATCCAAGCACACATAAACTAAGTGAAAATAAGTCGTCTTTACTGCAAAAATCATTTTCTTTCTATTCCGTAAATTTTGAAAAAATATGTAAAATTCCCCCTTTTTTAAAAAGCCTGAATACAGGTATGCTGACATGTTATAACATAGTTCTATGTTATAACGTGGTCCTATGTTATAGCATCCAATTTTTCGTTGAGGCAGCATGTACACAGTGTATCGTAAAATCAACATTTTCTGGGGCTATTCAGTAAAAAAGTGTAGTCCGCCTCCCCGATGAAAAAATCCTGCGCACGGCCCTGGAATATAACATGTGGCTTCGATATAGAAAATTTCTGGTTGAACATTCATTAGATGCAAAATACAACGCTCTATAATGTGGTATAAAAATTCTTTTTCTATTTTGTATTTTACACTTTTTAGTTACTTTCAAAGTGTTGAAAATGAGACGATGAAAATGCTTTGAAAAGTGATTTTTCCCACAAAGATGACTATATCTACTACGGTCTTTTCCGCACCGGCCGTTCCGAATTTTGCTAAAAGCGGCCAGAAAAATTTCCGCACCATCATTAAAAACACTAAGAAAGTTTCCGTTCCGTGCGGGAAACTACAAAATTTTTCCGCACGACCCCAAGAAATCCGCATTGTGCGGAAAAACCCCTGATATCTACTGCTAAAGCTCAAAAGGACCGATAACCTATCTGTTCAGTGGATAGTTCACGATGTCTTCTATAAAAAAGATCAAAGTTCATCTACTGCTAGGGGATGAAATCTAAGACAAAAATTGCCAACTATTCTAGCTGATAAATTTTGATTTGCAATTCTATATCGACAAAAGTTGGCTTTTCTCCAAATTTTATGTTTCAGATTAAAGAGTAGTTAAGCATTGGTAATAGGCATAAATACAAAAGCAAGGCATTACAAGCTTTTGAAGCAAATCGGTTTATAATAAATTACTTCGGGTTATATAGTGTTGGGTTATTCATAGCTTTTGTTTCATATTCTCGCGTAAATTGTCTGCTTCATTAGGCTAGTAACAGATTGTTCTGTCTTCAGGAAGGCGACTCAACTTACTTTCCTTGATCAGAAACTTGCAACTTGTTGCACCGTTGGAAATTCCTCTTTTGGAAAACTGTCAACTGTTTTCTTGTCATTTGCACATAAATCAGGACATCATTTCAGCATCAAACTTTTGTTTTAGATGAATTCCTACGTCAAATTTTTTCGGTACAAATTGTTTCTGCTCTGTTTGAGCGTTTTACATGTTCTTTGACTTTTGAGTGTCCATACCTCTTCAACAATGCAGGATAATTGAGTGAACTCTGGATCAATATTGTACCTTTGACTCCCTCAAAAGTCGTTGCATATTGAATAAATTCTACTGAGTTGGCGCATTTATAATGAAGCAGTCTGTTTTACGCGTTCATTCCTGCTTCTTCAAGAAGCATTACAAGAATTCTACACCGCAGGGAGCGCCAGTAATGTAGGATAGGGGTGAGCACCCTAAAGTGAGAGAACACAATACATAAGACGCTCACGCCAAACCAAAAGAAATCTCTACCGAGAAAGTTTGATGAAAGAATTCGTCTCAAACAAACGTTTGACGCTGAAATGGTATCCAGACTGATGCACAAAAAAGAACAGTTTTCCAAAGATGAATCAACAGTGCAAGTGCAACAAGTTGCAACTTCCTGGTCATTGGAACAAGACGCCTCTGTGGGGGACCCAGGAGCCTACTGCAATCCTACTGAAGCAGACGATTTATGTGAGAAATATGAAGTAGAGGCTATGAACTACCCGACACTATGACCCCAATTTGAATATGGGACGTGATTTATTCCAAAGCGACTGCCTCAAGTTTGATGCTCTGTGTTTCTCTTTAAGTCCACACCAAATACTTCAAAATCATCTACCCTGAAACAAAAATTTCGAGAAAAGTCAACTTTTGTTGATCAAGAATTGAAAATCCATACTTTATCGACTAAATTAGTAAGCAGTTTTTTTTGTAGATTTAACCCCAAGCAGTGCGTGAAGTTTTGTCCTTTTTTGAGGGCAACTAGAGGATATCGTGGACTATCCACTGTATGGGAAAATTTTCGGTCCTTTTGAGCTTCAGAAGTAGATATAGTTATTTTTGTAGAAATAACAAACTCTTTAACCATTTTTAATGTCTCATTTTCAGTACTTTGAAAATTGCCAAGTGTGAAATGCAAAACAAGATAAACATTTTTATCCCACATTATATTGCATTGTATTCCGTACCTAATGAATGGTCAAGAATGAATTCACTTCATGCTCAGGCCGATACGTCTCAAGCCTCTTAAATAGGCAGAAAATGCTAAACAATGCGAAAATTCCCAACTTTCGGCTGCTGTAGCTATGTGTATCTTATTTTTCATGTAAGATAAACATTACCCTAATATTTAGCATACGAAACTTGTTCTAATGTCTCATTTTTGAAATAAATCAACTTGCGATTCTCCCACAATAGAGGTAACAATTTTCATAAAATGCAATTACAAGATCGTGTTTGAGCTCCAAGTCGTGCGATCCCCTAACAATACATTTTCGTGATTTTTTTCAGCAGGTAGAAGACATCGTAAACTATCTACTGTATAGGGAAAATTTTGGTTCTTCTGAGCTTTAGTAGTACATATGACCATTTTTGTAGAAAAAATGTCAATTCTTGCTTTCAAAATGTTGTTTCCAGCACTGCTGTATTCTTCATACGCACTTTACACGAATAAATCCTGCAGTAAATTGTAGCCCATCCATTTAGCTTATATTGGGTAAATTTATAGAATACGATGTCTGACCCAGCTAAACCTACATACGTCAAAAGGAGTGTATGTCAAAAATCGAAAAAATCTAAAATTTTCAGCTTTTGTCTTGTTGTAGCAATGCGAGTTTTGATTTCCAGAAAAAATGAATATTTTCGTTCCTAAGGCAAAGAATTATACCGAATATGTGATTTTTAGGTGAGATTAATTCTTTTGGGTACGGTGCACGAGCGCTACCATAGTCAGAAGCGCTCAAGTGCGGGTTTAGGGGGGGGGGGATCTTTCGAAATACGATTTTTTTCTGTATACCTATAGACAAATTTTAAAAATTTTTTGAATTTTTTTTGGAAAAATACTTAATTTTGAGCATCGCTCCCCGGAAAAAAATTTCTGGATCCGCCACTGGAAGAGCTACCAAATTGGAAAGAAATATCTTATATACTTTGTTTGTTGACAGGATAATTTTTGGGTCGGTGCCAGATCCGCTACCTACTACTGCACATCCGCTACCTTATACAGATCTTCTACTTTCTGCTGAGATATTCTGTTTTTCTTGAAATGCTTCTAAATAATGAGAGTGGAAGTAGTGCTTCACACTTTCAAAATTCTAGGACCCGGGTACCCGGTCTTCAGGGTGCCCGGGTTACCCGGTCTTTAGGGTACCCGGGTTCTATATGCAAGTATTTAGAAAGTCAGTGAATGAACGCACTCCATGAAAATTTTCAGAAAACTCATAAATTTTGAGGCATGAGCCTTGCAAAGTGCTACTAAACAAAAGTTAGGAAAACCCAACAACACATTTTCTTCAAACAAATTTTTTTTCAAAAAAAAAATTTTTCGTTTGAAGAAAATAAATGTTTCAAAATTTTTTACTCTTTAAAGCAAATTGTGGGGACCTGGTCACGCATCACAACTATTTGATGAATCCATTTCCAAACTAGATATCCCACTAGGTCCGGGTTTAACCGTCTATACCAGCTCATCATCATCGATTTTTATGCCTCTTCAATCCTTATACATGATGCATCTCTCCAACTTTTATTGTTTTCTCATACTGTATCGAGCACCAATGTTTCACACAGGCATAATTTCTCCAAGACTTTTTTGTATTTCCGTTTCGTGCTTCATTCTTAAAACACATAGATTTTTTGTTGCGAAAAATACGCTACAGTGACTTTTTGAGAGCCACAAGCGGCCTTGTCAACACGTTGAGCAGGTATATAAATGCACTGAATTAATAAAGGAAAATACGTTCATTCAGTGTAACTGCACATAAATACAAGTAATAGTATATAAATATTCCGTTTAAACAATATCTTGTTGAGACCGGGTACCCGACCCGGGTAGCACCCGGGTTTCATTCAGAAAATTGACCCGGGTACCCGATGTGAAGCACTAGTGGAAAGCAAGTAGTATTTCAGATTTTCAGGCTTTGTTGAAAAACAATATATCATACTGAACTGGAAATTTGTGAGCATAATGACAACCCTTAGAGATTTTTCGAGCAAAAAATTTTACAGTAAGAGTTCTATGTAAACGATTTTTACCACAGTACTGATTTGTGTCACTTTTCCATTCGGAAGTATTTATAAAAAACAGATTATAAGTCAAGCAACGCATTACATTTACTTTTTGCATTGAATAATCCGGCTCATTTAATTTTTTACCAATTAAATGATGCATGTATCGTGAAAATTTCATCAATTATTAATCATTATCATTAAATTAAATTTCATTTTTTAAAATTTGTAAAATATGTTGTTGCAACTGATGGGCATCAAAATTTTCAATTTTCCCCGTATCTTCAGAAGTAAATAAGAAAAATTGTGTCCTGCAAAACGCCTGTCACGGACCTCGGTAAGATGCAATGATTCGTTGTTCTTGACCAAAGGTTATCCCAATTACTCTACATTGAAATGAGATAATTGCCATGGATCCACATTTGCTGAAAATAATCAGTCCTTGGTCTACTCGGGACGTATATTCAATAATAGTTTTTTAAATGTTGAACTCAAAATGATGAAATATTTGAAAATAATTGAAAAAAGTTTTCAAAAAAAAATTAAAAAAGAAAACATTGTTCATTATCATGACTGTTCAAAATATCCACGATTGACGTTCACCGTATCGACCTCACAATTCACATAGTTTTATAAACCTGATGCATGATAAAACCACTGTAACTTCAAACGCAAAGTATGTACGACATTTTTTCTAATTTGGTAGCGCTTGTGACTACGGTAGCGGTCGAGGACTAGGTGGCACTCCTGCATCCCAATCAATTTTTTTACTTATCGCAACTCTCTGCATAAGAAGCTGAATTTTCTCGGAAAGTGTGCCTCAAAAAGCAACCAAGTTGGTTTCAACATTTTTTTTGAAGAGAAAGTAAGAAATAACGAAATAACAACGATATTGCTACACATCAACTTTGGATTTTCAATACTACGGAATATTTAATTCCCGAAAATTGTATTTTCGTTATTCTTCTAACTCGTTAACACTCTGTTCTAAGAGCCGAATTGTGTGAATACTCACGTAACAGACTCTCATGAAGAATGCGAGTTTTCTATATCTACTGATACCTACTAAATCAGTCAATCTTCAATTCTTCTTCAGCACATTTTATTGGATAGTCGGTATATGATCATTGATCATTCAACATGAGCAGCAGCAGTTTATGCTTCTGAAACCCTATCCAAATCATCCTCGGATGTAAAAGAATGTTGAAGTACACGTAAAAAATTCGATTCTATTTGTTATATATACAGTCAAAATGAAGATAAATATGAAGATTCAAGTGATATTTCATTAGCACGACAATCATACTTATATGGTATTTTCAGACGTCGACATACCTGTAATTGGGAGGTGGTTGGGGGGGAGACTCCCCCCCCCCAACTTGGCCAACTATATACTCAACCCCCCCCCCCCCAGTTTGTAAAAAATTTAAAAAAATTGGCAAAAAAGCCTTTTTTGACCTTTTTTGGGAAAAATTTCGACTTTTCCGACCCCCTTCCCCAAAATTTCGGGTTTACCCCCCCCCCCCACCTGATCGGACCTCTTACAGGTATGGACGTCGATTTATATAATTTGCACAGGAATCGGAACGGATATTCCAAAAATTCTAGAACCGAAACCAGCACCGCAACCGATATTCTACAGAAAGTGGAGCCGTTGCTTCTCCACAAACTCACAAACTACAAGATCGAACTGCCGTAATGAACAGCTAGAATCAGATTTTTGCATTCCTGTAAGAGCTCCAAATATAGTTGGGTAACGGAACAGAAGCTAATTTTAGGGAAGGGATAGATACTTTACCGAAATTTCGGGGGAGGGTGTGAAAAATGTGTCTTTTTGGCCCGGAAAATGTGAAAAATACTTACAACCAGTGTTTTTCTGCACCGATCTATCTGCTCAGTGCAGAAAAGTCGAAAAAAATTTCTGCACTGCGGTTTTCTCCTGTTACCACTGTTTTTCTCCCGGGCCTTTTCCCCAAATGGAGGAAGGGGTCAAAGTTTGTTTCCCCATTTTCCCGAAATCGTTTTTCGCTTAAAAATGCTCTTAAGGCGGATTCATACTTCATCCGGCGTCCGGCATCTGAAAAAAGTCTATTTTTAGATTTTTCATCCGGCAATCCGGCACCGGATGACGTCATTTTTTTCCTTTTCCCACGCTGCCGTCTAATTTTTTGCCGGAAGGCTGGAATTTTGCCGGATGGGAAGAGTAGAAACAGTTTGTACTTTTCCGGATGCCGGAAAGCATATTTTGTATGTAATTTCAATTGAAGCGCGTGTTTGATTGGTTTTTTGCATATACAATGTATGCGAGAGATATCGATTTTTTTAGTTGAGGCAAAATTTTGTTTTTAATCATGGCCTTCGTTTAATTTTTGATTTCTGAGTATTTTGTATGTTTTTTTTTTGTTCTTGAAAGCATATATATGTGCAGGGTAGTCATATAAAGACTTTTTTCTAGGCGTAATTATAGTTTAGTCATATATTATTATACGCCTATGGAAGACTGACCAATTTGACAAATTTCTCTTCAATAAACAGTACAAAATTGCTAGATCAAGCATGTTTTCTTCGTCTGACATCGTAATAATTACGAGTAGACGTGGAAAATAATATTATATATATTTTTCATACGCAATTTCTCCTGAAACAAAATATTGCGCAGATTTCAAAGTATTTTAACATAGTAAAAGCAAGAATAAATTGTCATCCGGCATTTCCGGCGCCGGAAGAAGTATGAATTGCCGTCCCATCCGGCAACTTGCCGGAAGCCAATTTGCCGGATGCTGGAAACCAAATTGCCGGATGTCGGACACTGAATGCCAGAAGCTAAAAATAGCTTGCACGGACGCCAGATGCCGGATGCCGGATGAAGTATGAATCCGCCTTTAGACGCTTTATTTATGTATTTTTGAGCTTTTTCAAACATTATGGTGTTTTTAGAGCCTTTAATTCATTAAAATTGAGGAAACATTTGAAATTTTTGAGTTTGATCGATGTCCAATCTACAATCATCGTGATACAAATTTTCTAGCAAACTATCCAAAAGCATAATGACTTTGAATTCCATGAGAAATTGATGGTCAAGTCCTCTATGATGACAAGTGAGGGCCGAAAAAAGATATTAATCTTTCCAGCGCGGAGCGCCGGAAAATTTTTTGGGTTTTCTGCGACGCTGGAAAATCAATTTTCCAAACATTTATTTCAAAAATTAGATTCGAATTTTGTGTTCGAAAATCGTTATTTTTAGAATTTTATTATTTGAAAAATTTTAAAACCATTGATTTATTCTTAAACGCACATAAACTTGGCCGAAAAGATATGAGTAAGAAAAGAATAAATTTCCAAAAACCACTTGCGTGAAGCTTTTGAATTGATTTTACATTAAGAAAGAAATAATTGCTTCAAAAAGTCCAGAGACTTGACGTATAGACCTTTCGAAAAAAATGTGTCAAGAAAAAAATGCGAATCTTCATTAAATATAAAGATAAAATATCGAAGATTACCAATTAAAACATGAGATAATACGTTTAACATGATGAAAACTATTAAAGAGTAAATGATAAGTGAAGGTAGACATGTTAGAAGCCGCGCCTGAGCTAGGAAATAAATAATAATGCTTATTAAAGGTAATAACCGGCGCGAAGCGCCGGAACATTTTGAGATTATGACCTTCTAAAATGCACCAAAATGCATCTTTTCTGTATCCGATGTGATCAAACACACGACTCAAACAATTCTGCACCAGTGCAGAAATCACCAAAAAAAATTCTGCACGAAGCCTAAAAAGTCTGCACTGTGCAAAAAAACAGTGCTTACAACCCATGGTTCTTGTGCTAAAAGTACTACATGGTGTTCACTTCGCGCAGAAAAGTAACAATTTTTCAAGAATTCTGCTGCAAAAATTTCATATTGACAAAAATAGATATTTTAGCTTGAATCTTGGTCTACTATGCTATAAAATGAAAAGTTGGAGGCCGTCGACAATGACTGAAATTCTTAGGAGGACCATAGCACTTCCGCCCTGAGTCTAAACTTACTTAAATACAATTAATATTATAATTGAGGAGTATGGCATTCGACAATAACGTAATCCATCCGGAAGTTTTGCAAAGTTCATAAAATTCAATAATATTGAATTGCTCCCAAGCCAATTCTGCAATGATAAAGCATTTGAATTTGATTAAAATCTTATTCTTTCGGTTGCTTCCAGAGCGCTGTTGAAAAACGTTTTCTCAGTTAATGTTTGTTGCTTTTGAACGTCAATAATAATACGGATAAGTGCCTGATCTTGTATTCCTTCCATCCTATTCAAGATTAATTTTGATTTCAATCAAATCCCTTTGTTTTGACTTCATGTAACATTTCGAGGCTACCGCGACCTCACAAAGTCCATACCGTAAACTGGGGTGACTTGAGCCACCGGGGCGACTTGAGCCACTTGGCCGGGAAAAAGATTCAATCGATAATTTCAACATAACCAATCGTCATTAGGCACACTAACTACATCCATACATGTAATTGGGGGCGAAGTGCTATGGGACCCCACCCCCCAGAAATCGTCGACCATATGGCTAGCCATTGGACGACCCCCCCCCCCCAGGATTTCCCAATCCTATGGCTAGCCATATGGTAGCCCTAGGGACCCCCATAGTTTTAGTCGGAAAAATACTGAAAAATGTCATTTTTTTCATGGAATTTTTGAACAAAAAATGGTCTGCGTCAATTTTTTCGGCGCTTCGCGCCATAAGTACATATTTTATCATTTTTTTTGACAAAAATTACTACTTTTTAAACCGTTTTTCGGACATTTTTCATGAAAAAAATCGAATTTTTTTTCCTTCAGGGACCCCTTCCCCCAAAATTTTGGGAATTACTGACCCCCGGCCTCAAAAAAGGGCTCCAATCCCCCCCAGACCTCGGAGCTCCGTTACATGTATGATATTAGCTACGGAGTGGGGTCACTGTACAGTTGTGGCGTATTCCAGTAAGGGTCTCACATAAGCATTATAAGCTTTGGTTAATGGGAAAACAGTTCTACCAATAAAACGTCTGAAAATAGGGTGAAGTCAAAAATAAGCATTTTGTACTACCTTCTACACTGATATTTTCATTAAACTTCCGCAACATACAGAACGATTGAAAAAAAAACACTTGAGAATCGCTCAGTTGGGAATAGACATTACATTATTACACAAAGTTTCAACAAAAAAACAAGATAAGGTTCAGTAGTATTGTAGTTGACCATACATGTGCATAGTACCAGTTTCAGGCCAGGGATAAATCCCAAAATCGTTGGTTAGCAAATTTCTTCCTAATTTTTTTAAAAGAACAGTTTATTTAGGATACCAACATGATGTTCAGTTATTTCTACTGACTGGCACTTTTAATGTTGGGTGTGAATATCGATTTGTCAATAATGGAGCTGTCTAATAAACAGGTTGTTATTTGTCAATAACAACCTGTTTATTAGACAACCACAAAAAACTTGCAACCACTCATGCATGCACAGAGGGTATGGATTTACCCTACCCCCTAAAATTTGGCAGAAGTTTACTACAGGCCAAAACTTTATCAAAAGTTTATAGGCCAAAAATTTGGCAAAGTAAAATGCAACAAACATTTTGAAAAGATTAAATTACAAAAAATGATCAATTTAAAACACAGTTTATGATTAATGTCAGCAAATAACTTTGTTGAGTAATTATTGATACAAAAGGCAATAAAATTTCATTTTAGGGTGAAAAAATCACTATATACCTGATTCATGGAAAAAAATTACTAAAGAACCAATTTTGGTCATTTTCTATACCCTGGGACCCCTGACCGTGAGCATGTATGCAACCAGTGATTGTACAGCTGAAGACTGGTTGACCAAAATTGACTGACAGCAAATTCATGGCCTAAGGCCCAGCCCGGGGATGATCCACAGGCTCCCACCCAGGATTTTTTTTCCGCACGCCTTCATCCGCACCGTGCGGAAATGACCTAAAATTTTTTCCGCACACAGAAATTTTTTCCGTTTGAAGTTTAGATCATTTGAAAAATGTGTGAAATGAGCGAAAATTATAGATTGCTAAGAAAACAATATAAAGTATCTGTTTTTCTAGCTCAAAAACATATTTTAGCTTGATTAAACAAAATTATAGTTGCTGCTGTCATTTCTGTGATTAGAGCCGATGATTTATAGATTTCAATCGATTTTCCAATTGATTCAATTTCTACATTTTGATATTCTAGAATGCTGGAAAATAAGCATTTTCAGCCTTTATCTTTAAAATAAAAGGTTTGCATTTTCAGTCGAAAATCGTGTAGTTTCCCAATGACAAAATGTGTGTTCACAAAGTTCAGAATAATTCAAGTGAGCGAAAGAATTCATGAAGATCAATATTAAATCTCAATTTTCAACAAAATCCGAACCTATTACTGAAGATTACTAATTGATGAATGGGATGAGGAATTTCAAATCATGAAAACCATGCACACTTAACTTCCGATGCGTCACACCAGAGAATTTTTGAACAAAGGAGCTACTGAAATGTTGGAAAATGTATTCTAGAGATAATTTGTAATACTTTCGGTTTAGATTTTTCCTAGAAAAATGATGGTATTAAATGAATGTGTGGAGAAATGTGGGAAAAATCAGCAAATTTGTATGAAAATTCCAATTCACACTACAAAGTGACGAGTTTTACTCACTCTAGCAGTGACATATAAGATCGATGGAAACAATAAGGGACAACAGAGAAATCAAAGTAAACTTCTTTTTGGCTGGGCTTCAGCTAAATTGTAGTTAATATTATAAATTATTTTCTTTGCCGGCGCTCTGCGCCGGCAAAATTTGAGATTTTGACCATCTAAATTGCACGAAAATGCACCTTTTCATCAATGCCAGCAGTAGAAATGCCCAAAAAAATTTCCGTTCTGTGCGGAAAATGCCCAAAAATTTTTCCGCACAGCCCAAAAAAAGTCCGCACTGTGCGGAAAAAAACCCTGCTCCCCCCTATGCGCATGTATGTAGTTGAGCCAGTGTATTATTACATAATATGTGACTTCTTTTCACCTCTTTGCAAGCAACATCACGAATATCCGGATATCCGAAGGTGCAAAAAACACGGATATCCGGACATGGAAATTTTTCTGGAGCACATCACTAGTGCCCAACTTATTTTTCAGCTAACCATGTCAGTGAGATAAGAAAAAACTGTAAAAGAAAATAGTTCACGACGACTCAAAGAGAAAAGGAATGCTGAGAGAATTTAAATTACTCTAGAATGGTTCAGGGGTTTAAATTAATTCAATTTTCGATTACGAATATGTAATATATATATATCTAGCAAGAATGTAAAGACTAGAGGGAATAAAGTCGAAACTTGTGTAAATTTTCCGTCGAAACATAATATGAACGATATTGACTTTTCTATTTGAATCAATCAAACACAAAAAGTAAGAATTCTAGTTTTAAGTCCGAATCTGACTGAATGAACAGTGATTATTCAGAATTTCTTTTCATTCATCAGTTATTGACAGCCTATAAAGTTAGCAGCAACGATACTAATACACTGTTCCGAGAGAAATCGTTCGCGTTAGGGTCAAATGTATACGAGTAGGTAATATTATATTCATTGACTCAGCGCGAAGCACTGCTTTTTTCCACGAACTTTTTTCCCACGAATGTGGAAAGAGGTGAAATTTTTTTCCACATGTGAAAAATTTTTTGACGACAAGTTTTCATCTTAAAATCCCATGACTTACTAAAGAAACACATAAATATATGACTAGAAATTACAACGACGCCTCTACCACTGTTTTTTTCTGGCCGGCCTTCTCTCCAAATAGAGAATAGGGTCAAAAAACTTTTCTCCATTTTCCAGAACTTGTTTTTCGCTTAAAAATGCTCATAGACGCTTTATTCAAGTGTTTTTGAGCTTTTTAAAGCATTCAAATAATCAATTTTTTAAACATAATATCTTAAAAATTAGATTTAAATTTTGCGTTCATGAATTGTAATTTCTAAAAATTTATCATTTGAAAAATTTCAAGACCAGTAATTTGTTCGTAATCTTTCATGAATTTGGCCGAAAAGCTATGAGTCAAGAGCGTAGAAATTTTCCAACAATACTTCCATGAGCCTTTTGAATTCAATTTAGGTTAAGAAAAGAACAAACGCTTCAAAAATCTGAGAAAGTTGACGTGTTAATCTTTCTCAAAAAATCTGTAAAGGAAAAAATGCGGGTCTTCATTAAATATAAAAATACAATAAGGTAAAGTGGGGCCTTGATCAGGGCCGACTTTGATCAGAGCATGACATTTGATAACTATTTGAGATCAGCAGGTCATTTTTGCTGCGTCGACATGTCTACACAGCAAAAATGACCTGCTGATCTCAAATAGTTATCAAATGCCGTGCTCTGATCAAAGTCGCCCCCTGATCAAAGTCACCCCACTTTACCTCACGCAAGATTGTCCATTAAACATGAAATGATACGTTTAAGATGATGAAAATTATTAAAGATTAAATGGTAAGTGAAGGTAGACATGCTAAAAGCCGCACCTGAGCCTGGTAATAAATAATAATGATTATTAAAGTTATAACCGGCGCGGAGTGCCGAAAAATTTTGAGATTTGGACGCAGCGTTTTTTTTGTGCACGGACATTTGTGCCAATTGGCACAAACGGCCAAAAAAATTTGTGCCAATGGCACAAAAAAAATTTTTCTACTAGAAACATACTGAAAAACTGCGGAAAAGTTTTATGCCAAAAGTTTGATAAAAATTTAACGTTTAAAACGCATTAATTTTTCAAAAAAATCGTGCTCCTCAACCTATTCTTCAGCTAAACCATTTCAGTCAGATAAGAAAAAACTGTGCTAGAAAATATTTCACGACAACTCTAAAAGAAATGGAATGCTGACAAAATTGGACAGGAATTGAAATTGACAGGAAGTTCAAATTGATTCACTTCGACTTACGACCACCGTTTTTTTTCCTCGAAGATTTTTTCCACATGAGAACCGGACCCAAAATTTTTTTCCTCATTTTCCAAAAAATTTTCCTCATTTTTAAAAACGCTTATAATGTGGCTACGGATGCTTTTTTATGCATTTTATGAGCATACCCAAGCATTTTGTTGTTAGTCAGAAACCTGCAAAAATGAGGAAAAAAATTGAGAAAATTATGGTTATGTTAGTCAAAAAGAGCCCATGAAGAATATATTGGTGTTCTATAGGAGCGGATAAAGCAAGTTAACGATAGAGTTGTCATGAATTTATCCGCTATCAACATTACTGTGATTCCGATTAGAATCATCTAATTTTATTTAGTTCTTGGTCCGGCGCGGAGCGCCGGAAAAATTTTCAGGTTTTTATATTCTAAAACGCTGAAAAATAAATCTCTCCAACAGATAATTCGTGAACAAAAGTTTCAAAATCGCAGTCTAAAATGATGTCTTCAATTTCCACTTTCAATAAACGCAAAAGTTCAGATTGCAAACGTTTAAAAAATTCCAATCATCGAGAGAAAAAATTGGAAGAATTGATGAAAAATCTCTCCTTTCGGCGACATAATTGACTGTAAAAGATTAGAAAATGAAACGAGCTAGCTTGATTGATAGAAACTGTTGAGCATTAATTCGTAAGTCGAAGTAGATATGCTAACGGCTGCGCCTGATAGAATATAGTTATCATTATACCCATGACCGGCGCGAAGCGCCGGAAAATTTTGAGATTTCGACCTTTTAAAGTCCACCAAAACGCATCTTTTCGGTTTAAAGTTCCCTAAAATTTTTTCCACAATGAGAACCATACCCAAAATTTTTTTCCTCATTTCGAAATTTTTTTCCTCAAAAGACCCCATTTGAGGAAAAAAACGGTGCTTACGACGAATATGAATTATCGATATATACATTTAGCAACACTGTAAAGACTAGGGAAAATAAAGTTAAAAATTGTGTAAATTTTCGGCCGAAATGCGACGATATCGATTTTTCTATTCGAATCAATCAAACACAAAAAGTAAGAATTTCAGTCATTGACAGCCTATAAATTGTGCGGAAGCGATACTAATACACTGTTCGGAGAAAAATCGTTCGCGTTCGGGCGAGTCAAAAACAGAAATAAGAAATATTATGTTCATTGACTCGGCGCGAAGCGCCGAAAATTTTTTGTATTTTCAGCCTCTAAAACGTCTAAAAATCAAGGAAATTTAATGTTCGATCAGCCAAAAATTTTGTGCCAATTGGCACAAACGCTCAAAAATTTTTGTGCCATTCCAAATTTTTTTGTGCCAAAAACCATGTTTTGGCACAAAAAAACACTGGTTAAAACCAATAATACGCACATACCAGCGCTTTTTTGTGCACGGACATTTGCGCCAATTGGCACAAGAGGCCAAACAAATTTGTGCCAATGGCACAAAAAAAAATTTTCTACTAGAAACATATACTGAAAACTGTGGAAAGATTTTGGGCCAAAAGTTTGATAAAAATATAAATTAAGGCTAAGTTTAACCGCATTAATTTTTTGTAAAAATCGTGCCCTGCCCAGCCTTACCTATTTTTCAGCTAATCATGTCAGTGAGATGAGAAAAAACTGTGCAAGAAAATAGTTCGCGGCGACTCAAAAGGAAATGAAATGCCGAGAAAATTAGGGCTCTAGAATTGATGATCAAATTGATTAAATTTTCGACTACGAATATCTATATAATATTTATTAACAATGTAAATACTAGAGGAAATAACGTGTAAAATTTTGTGGATTTTCGGCAGTGTTATTTTTTTGTGCCAAAACATGGTTTTTGGCACAAAAAAATTTGGAATGGCACAAAAATTTTGAGCGTTTGTGCCAATTGGCACAAAAATTTTGGGTGGTCAAACATTAAATTTCCTTAATTTTTAGACGTTTCAGGGGCTGAAAATGCAAAAAAATTTCGGCGCTTCGCGCCGCGCCGAGTCAATGGATATAATGTTTCCTATTCGTATATTTGACCCGAACGCGAACGATTTCTCTACGAACAGTGTATTAGTACTGTTGCAGCAAACTTTATAGGCTGTCAAGACTGATGAGTGAAAAGAAATTCTGAATATTCTCTGCGAATTCAGTCAGATTCGGATTTAAAACTGGAATTCTTACTTTTTGTGTTGATTGATTCAAATAGAAAAACCGATATCGTTGATAATCGTACAATGTTTGGATCGAAAATTTACAGAATTTTTGACTTTATTTTCTCTAGTCTTTACATTGTTGTTAAATATACATACATAGATATTCGTAGTCGAAAATTGAATCAATTTGAACTTCCTGAACAATTCTAGAGCTATTTAAATTTTTTCAGCATTCCATTTTTTTGGGTTTTCGTGAACAATTTTGTTGCACAGTTTTTTCTTGTCTCACTGACATGCTTAGCTGAAAAATAAGTTGGGCACGATTTTTACAAAAATTAATCCGTTAAACGTTAAACCAAAACCCTTATCAAACTTTCGCCCTAAAACTTTTCCGCAGTCTTCAGTGAGGTAAAGTGGGGTGACTTTGATCAGAGTATGGCATTTGATAACTATTTGAGATCAGCACGTCATTTTCACTGTGTAGGCAACCTCACAGCAGGGGATCTACTCAGCAAAAATGACCTGCTGATCTCAAATAGTTATCAAATGTCATACTCTGATCAAAGTCACCCCACTTTACCTTATGTTTCTAGTAAAAAAAAATTTTTTGTGCCATTGGCACAAATTTTTCTGGCCTCTTGTGCCAATTGGCACAAATATCCGTGCAAAAAAAACGCTGATTTTCGGTCCGAACATTGCACCAATTATGTCGATTTTTCTGTTTGAATTAAGGTAAAGTGGGGTAACTTTGGCCACGGGGTAACTTTGGTCAATTTCACTTGAAACATCGCCGAATTTTTTCTCTGTAAGATATGCAGATACAACTTGGCACACTAATGTCTGAGTGATCAGTGCATGCTACTGTCAAAAGAAATTGAAATCCAAATAAAATTGAGAAATTTGTGGGTCAACAAAGTTGAAATTTTTTTTCATGAAAATTTTCAAATTGAAAAAAATTTGGGTTTCACTCATCCACTGCGCTCAAAACTTTCACTAACAATTAAGCGTCTTTAGAGAGTTTCCCTTTTCTGTTTTGTATAAAAAAATAACTACCCATTTTCGAGCAAAAAAATCGGTCCAAAAGCGGGAAACTTTGGTCAGTTGGCGGGAAACTTTGGTCAGGGTGGGTAACTTTGGTCAAATTAAAATTTTTTGTGCCACACATTTTTCTACTTATAGTAACTTCATCTTACTTATTTTTCATTCGAATTATTTTATCCTGTATATAATTTTCATGGATTAGGTACATCACAGTATGGTCAGGCATTACAAAAGAAAGCCTGATGCGCGCAAATACCTGACTAATTACTCAACAGAAAATCTCGAAAAGGCCACAGCAGCTGAAGAATCGCTACTCATCAAACTGGTCAAATCTGTCACTGTTGTGAGCGTGCCATTCACAAAAGATAGCCTTATCACAATGATTGACAGTTATCTACACGAAAACAAGCCGGAACTGTTCAAGGAAAAGAAGACCGTAGGACGTGAGTGGTTTCATTCATTCTTGAAACGTCATGGAAATGCATTATCCGAAAGAATTCCACAAAATTTGCCAGCTGTCTGGGCAAAAGCGTTGACACAATTTGTCACCAGTAAATAGTACGACTCATTCGAATCCACCGTAAAAAAATTGGCGTTAGATTTGAAACCCGAATGTATATCGAATGTTGATGTGACAAGATTGAGCACAGATGTTGGCTGCAGCTAAGTTTTGTGTGTCGTTATTAAATTTTGAACGATTGATATTTTCATTTTCATTCATATTGATATTTTCATGTACCTCTTACCTTGCTGTATCTGAATACACAATATTTTTCACGTCAGGCACATTTTTAGGTCAATTGACCAAAGTTACCCACCATAGGGACAGCCGGGAGTAGATTTACAAAAACTTTTTTGCTGTTGATGATATTCATCATTTTCAGCTGAAATTTTGTGACAATAAAGGTCGATGGTTATGTTACCTCATATCCAAAATTTGTTTTGTTACGTTCTATCTGTGGTGAGATATAAAGATTTTACTTGTCGAAAAAGTAACTTGAACAGAAATTATAATGGCGACCAAAGTTGACCACCATGGTGGGTAACATTGGTCAAAAAGTGAGCTCTTTTCAA
Source organism: Romanomermis culicivorax (assembly GCA_963922205.1). Classification (NCBI taxonomy): domain Eukaryota; kingdom Metazoa; phylum Nematoda; class Enoplea; order Mermithida; family Mermithidae; genus Romanomermis; species Romanomermis culicivorax. The sequence continues at coordinate 998,183 of CAWUHX010000033.1, forward strand.
CGATCAATGGTAGGTTAAATATGCATGCTACTTATGAAATGATGTGTTTAATCGATTTGTCTGACATTTTTGACATATGAGTTCAATGAAACATTTTAACAAATTCCCTATGTATGACAAGTTATATGTTGGAGAAGTCGAATTGACTCAATTTTGACCAAAGTTACCCCACTTTACCTTAATCAAACACAGAAAGTAAGAATTTCAGTTCAGTTTTAAATCCGAATCTGACTGAATGAACAGAGAATATTCAGAATTTCTTTTCATTCATCAGTCATTGACAGCGTATGAAGTTTGCTGCAACAATACTGGTACACTGTTCGAGGAGAAATCGTTCGCGTTCGGGTCAAATATTACGAGTAGGAAATATTATTATATTCATTGATTCGGCGCAGAGCGCCGAAAAATTTTTGTTTTTTCAGTCCTTGAAACGTCTAGAAATCAAGGAAATTTAATGTTTGATCAGCCAAAAATTTTGTGCCAATTGGCACAAACGCTCAAAATTTTTTGTGCCATTCCAATTTTTTTGTGCCAAAAACCATGTTTTGACACAAAAAAAACACTGGTTTCTTTAACTAACAACTTCATTTGGAAAAGCCTAAGGAAAATTTTAAACTGGAAAATTTTCAGTATATTTCCTCTTCAAAACGCATATAATGCATTTTCAACATCTCAAAAATTTTGATCAACCAACAAGGGGGCGGTAATTTCGGCTAATCAAGGGCTAACGCTTTGTCCCTAATGCTTTGTGTCGCCGAATGTACAATTTTCTATATACAGTAAAGTGAGCAGGTGACCGGCATGTTTTGATAAATTTAGTACCTGCTCTATGGACTGAAAATACCTCAAGTCAAATTGTTCACTCCAAAAGAATTGGCCGTCGGACTTTTCCGACTTTCGCAAAAATTATTACCAAATCCATTTTGCGCAACAAATATTAAAAATGATGAAATAAAATGCACGCAGTGTTTTGGAATGATCGATAGATGAGGTCGCAGCGCAACTACTATTTAAAATTTCGGTGCAATTTCAATTTTCTCGCAATTTTCAACCATTCATCGCGATTGATTTCTTGATCAGTGTTTTTATCAAATTTGAAGAATGGCAAAAATAAAAGTATTTAAGATCACAATATTTTGAAAGTAGGCTTTCTCCGGTTAAAATTATGAAAGGTTAATTGATTTGACTCCAAAACTTGTAGCTGAATTAATTACAAAAATATTAAAAAGTGGTACTTTGCATTTCGGTTCCATTCCTTTGAAACTTCGACCTGCATTTATCATTCAAAATAAATGGAATTTTAAAGTACGATTTTATTGTACCGACAGTTTATACAATTGAATTTATAATACAAACTTTGTAAAAATAATAATGTTTTTCGAGCCTGCGAATTGCAAAAAATTACAAATTCCTATTTGTTGCGCAAAACCATTCTATATTTCGTTGATCCATAAAAATTTCACAAGAAATCAATGGTTCGAATGAGTCATAATTACACTACTAGGCGAAACTAACCCTCAAAAATTCGCTTCCGGGACGCGTCTTTTTCGGCAGCACAAAGAAAACTTTCATCTTTCTTAATAATTGACATTCATGCAATAACTGTCAATCATGGTTTTTCCATAATGTGTAGTGGATATGCACTTTTTTTGACATACAGTATGACAACAGTTGACCTTTCGTTTATATCTGGTAAATAATGTGTGCTTTCTATAGGGAGGTAAGAAGGAAGCCTCAGCAAAATTCTTTGGCTTTGTGTGACACAAGCACATGGCCTGTCAATTTTATTGTCGGTATAGTGTGCTTTTCGTGTCCTGGGTGCGTCCCGGATGCGTTCTGGACGCGACCGCCATAGAGGGTTAGTTTTGCCGGTAATGTACTGCGATATTGCATGAACAGACGGAATATGTAACAATTTAACTTTGGTGAGGCATGGGTGAGCTTTAAGAGGGTTTTACAACAGTTTCGAAAATCCACGTGAATCATTCAGGCCATTTGGGGGAGGGTCGGTGAAACCACAACTTGGGTGGGGCTCTAATATCCCAATCTCGCTATCACATTATGCCTGAATATGAATGTAGAAGTCCAGCGGGTCGACCTTTCATTATAACATGTGTCCAACTTTGTCACCAAACTTCAAATTCGAATGAATATCATGGAATTTCATCAAAGAATAATCAGTTTACGTTGAAGTAGAAGAACTTTTGCTGAAACACTGAAATTTTTGGCATAAAATAAGAACACAATTTCTGTATTTCGTCTCATCTGTACGATTTTCTTAATATTCAGTCCACGCACTGATCGATATTATATTGAGCTCATGTTGAAAGTTGAAAAAAATTTCCCGCCAATAACTTTGGATGCTCAACAAGAATAATAATATCGCACATAATGTATAAATTATTCATCCGCAATTAAACGTGGCGATTAACCGGGCAACAAAGAAATCAATACGCGAAATAAAAAGTTGTGTGTGTATATGACAGGGACCGTGTACAATATTTTTCAGGAGTAAATCAAACGACAACTTACTGAAAAACTTAAATAATTGAGTCCCCAAAGACGACCCCTGTATAAATATGAAGTTATAAATGCACGATAAACTAGCATTATAGACATTCACACTCAAAATTTCGAAGCAATGGTCGATAAAATGAAGGAAAAACTACTTCATAGAACGTTACAGCATCGACAGTAACGGCGTCGCGGTGGACCGGCTGGTATATTAGGCGGAGTAGCTGGTGCGAAATATGCGTGAACCATTACGTTGGGCAGGTGTTGCTAAAATTAACGACGCGAAGCGTGTGAAATTCAGGCGGTATAGACGTTCAAGAATAGAACTAGAACTTTAACGAGGAAAATGTGTGTCTGTGGAGAGGACAGTCCGCGCCAATGAGTTTACTCCAGAATTATTTCCAAAATTATGGTCTTTTAAACTCATTCAGAGTCGTCAACGAAATATTTTTGAACGAATAAGTTTCATTGCTTCGCACAATGTTATGCTGATCATGACCACGGTCGAGTAATGAAATATAAAAACTAAAAACCGAAGATTGCCTATGCAAAAAATTAAGAATTCTAAAAATGCGTATTTCAGACCAACAGAAACTGCATCAAAAATTTCACAGTACTCCAATAAAGAATCATACTTTGAATTTTTTAATGCCTCCTCGACTTATTTGCTGGCAATCGTACAGTTCTACGCGTTCTAACGTTCTACATTCCCTCAAATATCCAAGAGAATGGTCAGTAATTAACGGGCAGTTATCTAAATCTAAAATTTTCAGTTTGTCGTTCATACACAAACCCATGGCCAACTGTTTGATACCGTCGTCGGTAATCAATTCGCAGTGAGACAAGCCCTGAAGAAAATTTTTTAAACACCAACCCTATACAAACGGAGTCTTTTCTCGGGGCATATTCCTTGTAAATGCGAAAATTCAGAAGTATTCAAAACTCCGAAAAATAATCTAAGTTTTAAACCAAATGCAAATGTCTTATTTTTAGATAGTTTCTCATGGCTAGGCTTTTTACCAATTCTACAACGTTTGGGCAACCGGTAGCCAAATGACCGAGTGTGTTGTCGGTAACCTGCACGAATAAACAAAATTTAGAGTAGTACACACGTGCCATAATGCTTGCACTTTTCAGTACTTGGCTACAGTCTTCCAAATCCATTCTTTCCAAATTGTGACAATTTTTAGCTAAAGCGTGAAAGCCAGCGTCCGTTAAGTGATGGCAGCTGGAAACTTCAAGATCCCTGGAAAAGTTGTACTATTCAGCATAACAAAAAATACAGGTTTCCTAGTGCTTCATAGGACGAAAATTTCTTACCCAGATACCCGTTTATCTATTACCCGAGTATGTATTATAATAATCACATATAATTAAGTATTCAATGGCATATAAGTAGTAACATATACTCTGAGGTGGAGACTGGCATTAAGAAGATCAGCAAAATTAATAACGCAGCTCGTTTAGGCCTGTTCCTGATTGTTTTCGCACAGGGCGGGTTGCAATATGCATCTTGGGGAAAAATTTGGTTGCAAAGATAAACTTTTAGTTGCTCACTCTACATCAGAGAAATGATTAAAAGCTACTTCCCTCGTATTTCATTCAATTCGTGTTGGTTTTAGACTTTTACAAGTGAATTTCCGGAATTTCGGAAGAAAAATGAAAGATTGAAAAAATGTTGTAGTGGTACGTCCGGCTGTTCATTACACGGCATGCCCCGCACTCACCACCACCACCACTACAACCACAATTTCCGAACGAACGCCTGGCGGCGGTAAATTTTGATTCCGAGGCCTCTAAAACGTCAGCAAGATCATTTTTAGCACATTCTTCTGCACCTATCAATGATCGATCGTGATCCTTACGCCATTAGCTTGGCGAGAGAGGTCAAACATATTTCTCCATGTTTGATCTAATATATATTGAGCCTGTAATTTTTCGATCATAATTATGCATCAAAAGAGATCGTTTTCATATAATCTGAAGCATGAAAAAGCGCCATACGTATTTTACTTCTGACTTGAATATTTTGAATTTTGATATCCTATAGCGCTGGAAAATGAATGAAGCAATGAACGAATTTCTATGTTTTCTTTCTTTCCATCTCTAATTTCTTTCATTTTTTCTTTCTTTTCACTATTCTTTTATCTTTTCAATATCGATTTCCCGGATGGAAGATCAAATTTTTAAGTGAATTCAATAAGTTTTCAGCTGGACAAACTAAAATTCAAAAATTAGGCAAGCAACCAAGAACTCGGATTCTTCAGCCGGCAAGAACTTCTGCCATTCTGCCTCGCTGACGTTTTTCCATTCATTTTTCAAATGCAAAAACTTTATCTTCACGGAAGCCGAAAGTTCTAAACGACCACAAAACTATTTTGCAAAAATAATCAAAAAAAATCTTGCTTTTCGTTAAATACGTCAAAAAATACAAGATCCATAACATGCTGATGTTTAAAGGCTATAAGTATAAGCTAGGCCGACATTTTCAAGCCGTGCAACAGGAATAATGCCGAGAATCATAATGGATTTGAAAATTTCCCGTATTATTCTTTTTGAAACGCATAGAAATACATTTCTTGACAGGAAATCCTATAATCTAATCAAAAAGACCGTCAAGATTTAGGTCGCGCTGTACAACTTGCTGAACAAATTTGGTTGCATACTCCGAAAATTGGTTGTTGTGTGCAAAAAACCCTGTCTGTTCCGTCTCGTTTCTAAAACAGGTATATGTATGTAGCTTACACAAGCTGATGTGTATTGTCCTCTGCTTGTATAGGTATAGTGTAAACGCTGAGACGGGCCGTTATAGTTCAGTATGCACTCGGTACGTTTCTAGACATGCATGAACAACATTCAACACTATCTACTTCGCTTTTTTTACTACAATCAACCCAAATTTATCCGCGGGTAGCGTTTCTATGATTCTACTCGGGTACCAGAGTATACACGGGTAATTCTGATACCCGGTATGAAGCTCAATGGGTGTCTGAGAAAACAGAAGGAAAGCATGTCTCGCACTAATTTCTTCATTTAAAAAGGACTGGAACAAACGTGCGAGCTATCTAGTTTTGATAATTTGCATACAATGTTCGATGTGAAACATATACGTAACGGAGTTCCGAGGTCTGGGGGGCTCAGCGACTTTTTTTGGGGCAGGGGATCACCGATTTCCCCAAATTTTAGGGGAGACGTCCATTAAACAAAAATTTTCTTTCGTCTAGAGAATCCGCAAAACGATTCAAAAATGAGGCGCGAAGCGCCGAGAGAATTGACATTTTTGATGATTTTTTGTTCAAAAATCACCTTTTTTGATAAAAATTGAAATTTTTCAGTATTTTTATGACTAAAAGCATGGGGTCCATATGACGACGATATTTCCAACTAAAGGACTAAAAAATTTCGAGGGGTTATGTTAGGGATGCACATAGTCAATCCTAGAGGTTATGCAGATTAGCCTGAAGGTTGACGCAAAGAACGACGACGCCAATTTGCATAGAAGACGAGCATAAATTGGCCGTTTGTTTATTGAGAGAAAAAAGTGGCCAGACCAGTCGGAGTATTTTTATTGTATTATTATTTGTATTTTGAATAATCGTCGTCCCGAAAAGTCCCCCCACCGACCGGAGATTTGATACCTACCTAGCGGTGGAGGGAACGTAGATTATAAACTAGATCTCATGAGTATCACCCCTGCATGCAAGTCTACATTCACGACTCAACGCTCTTCCTGACTTCTCGGTATACTGATTGGAAGTCTTCGGGTTCAGAGCATACATGTAATTGGGGGGGGGGGAGAATTGCTATGGGAACCCCCCGCCCAGAAATCGTCGACCATATGGCTAGTCATTGGGCGACCGCCCTCCCCCAGGATTTTCCAATCCAATGGCTAGCCATATGGTAGCCGTAGGGACCCCCATACTTTTGGTGGGAAAAATACTGAAAAATATCAATTTTTTGATGAAAAATGTCAATTTTTGAACAAAATAATGGTAAAAAATGTGAATTTTCTTGGCGTTTCGCACCATGAATACATTGTTTCGGGCTTTTTAGGAAAAAAATTACTATTTTTTGAACTATTTTTCGGACTTTTTTCGTGAAAATCTCTAATTTTTTTTCCTTGAGAGACCCCTCCCCCTAAAATTTTGGGAATTACGGACCCCAGCCCCAAAAAAGTCGCCCAACACCTCTTCAGACCTCGGAGCCCCGTTAGATGTATGGTTCAGAGAGTTAGAATTATTTGCAGTTCAAGTGAACTGAAGCAGGTGATTTATTGTTAAGATTGCGATAGACTGAACTGTAGCGCCCCATTTCTACCTCAGGACTGGTCGAGTATAGGCGAAGTAGTGGAGTGACGATTAGGTCTTTTCATTCTCTAACATAATCAAAGTCCCACTTCAACAGTTCTTATGGCACTCCCCTTAATTTTAATCACATTACAACTATTCCCGATTGAATCATTATCCACAAGAAAAACAAATCTCGCACAATTTCAGTCAAAACGCTCTAAAAACACAGAGAAATAACTACATAAACAAATCATCGTGGAAATTATATAGTCACATATTGCTCTGGTCTCACCAAACTGTGACAATGTTCAGTCTATGGTAAAATGGATCGGCTTTCAGACAAGCAAATTTTCCTTGTACCATTCGCATAGTGAGATTCATAGACTATGGTAAATACAGCGGTACAAAATTGTAAATTTTCACTAGGAAGATCATTGTAGACGTAAAACTTTGGGCCACAAATTGAGACTTTAAATAAGGCTCGAACATCTTCTGGGTGTGAAGCAGAAAAAAATTCCTGTAGCATTCATAATTAAATATTAGACACAACGGCCCAATTATTTTGAGAGTTCCTTGCCACAAAACGGTCCTCAATTTTCCGTTTAAGCCAGATACAATATACCTTGACACTATATTTTGAAATTTTTCTCCGTCTTGGAAAAATGCTTTTCAGTGAAAAGTCGCGAATAAAAATAAAAAGGCGAGATCTACAGAAAAGTAATGGCAGATACATTTTTAAAAATTGAATCCCCACGCGTCAAAAGCCAGCATGTATAATTGTATACATAATCCGTCGACTCTATGGCTGTCTATAGAATAATAATTCAAAACCGAATAAGATGCGTGCCGTTTAGTGACGTAAATTTTTAAAATTTTTCTGGCGTTCGAGCCGTTATTCAGACACAGCACAACGGGGAAATGAAAAAATTCAAAAATTGTAACGTTGTCTTTGGCATTAACATTCCAAAAGCTTGATTGTTATAGGTAAAAAATCTCACTTCAAGAGTCTGCAACCGTGAGCCAAGTGTTGTAATGTTCGATCTGTTATCAGCGAACATTGCGATAAGCATAAGTATTCTAAAAGCACGCATCCTTCGGCAATATAAGTTGCGCTCTGATCAGTCAGGTGCTAGAATAAATACATCGTCACAATGTTTGATAACTCGAAAAAAAATTTTCTTCAATGTTGAAAATGAAAAAAACTAAGTTGAGGTGAAGTGAAAAGTCGAAACGGTGCAGCACAAAACTAAGTTGAATTATTTGGATAACAATTTCATCAAGTTGAGCCTACTAGGCAGCTATGAAAATTCAAAACGCGTAATTCCGGGCAATTTTTTGCGATTTGTTTAACACCGTCATCGGTTATCTAGAAAAGAATCAATGAAACAAAAAAATGAATTGTCTTATATTCTCTGTTTACCAAAGTGCAACCCTTACAAATAAGGGCGGTCAAATTCGGGCAACCGTGGGCCAAAGCCGATAAACCGTTATCGCCCACGTGATGGCACCAGGAAACGTTAAGTTTAGAAAGAAACGGGCATCCATCGCTAAATAAATGTATAAGTTACAGAATAAAAATGAGAAAGAATAAGAAAATCTGACCTTAATGCTTTCAATCCATCATCCGTAGTCTGTGATACACAATCCAAATTTAGCAACCTCAATCTTTTGCAATAGCGACCAAGATTGGTACAAGTGCTTGATGTATAAAAATGCAATGACGATGAGAAAATATATTGATGAAATAAATATTACCGATCGGTCAATCTTTTACAACGATCTAAATTTAGATCTTCGATGAAATTGCATTTTTTGGCGAATGTTCTAAAAACGGAATAGTATATTAGCATACAATTTGATGATGTACAACTTGGAAAATGTAAATATTTGTTTTTTTACTCTAGAGCTCCATCTTGTACTCCTTCGCATCCTCTTAAACTCAGCTTTTTCAGAAATCCGCCACAACGCTTGGCCAAATTTTCTACTACGTTTCCCTGAGAAAAAACGTAAAAATTTCAAAAATGACAATTGCTTTCTAAATTCATTTAGGATCAATTTACCTTCACATCTTTTTGGAAAGTGAACAAATCGACGTGCTGCCAATTACTACCGTCTAAAGCCAAAGTGTACCAGTTTTTGCACACTTGTGCGCAGCGACACAAGCTTACGATGTCCAAGTAAGAAAAAACTCTAAAAATTTACAGAACAGGGAAGCGATGTGAGCTTTCGTAAAATATTTTTTTCCTGTGAAAGATGAATTCATAATATATTAAGATAATTTGATAACTTCTCAAATCATCTCAGTCGTGGTCGTGATTATTTGGAATCGATGCAATGAAAAATTCTAATTTTTCGATGTCGATTATTCTATACCTTAGAAGCAACTCTTTGGGTAATTTTCTGCATATAAGATTTTCGTCAAATGATGACGATGACACTACATTTGGAAGCTGCACCTAAAAACGGAGCATGATACGTCAGTCGTCCTTCGGTGAAAAGTCGGCCGAGTATTTACTTCAAACTTTGATCGTAGCGATGCCATGAATTAATTTTATCGCGGAATAAATGTTTTACTCGGCATATTTTTCATCTTAAGATCTGAAAATTTGCATGATAGACATACATGTGCATGGTACCAGTTTCAGGCCGGTGATAAATATCAAAATCGTTGGATAGAAAATTTCTTTCCTAATTTTTTTAAAAGTACAGTTTATTTAGGATACCAACATGATGTTCAGTTATTAATCTGACCGGCACTCTTGATTTTCAGTGTGAATATCGATTTGTCAATAATGGAGCAAAGAAATGTTGCAAGGAACCCACTCATATATGCACACAGGGTGTGGACAGGGTATGGATTTACCCTACCCTAAAAAGTTGGCAGAAGTTTACTATAGGCCAACAATTTGGCAAAGTAAAATGCAACAAACATTTTGTAAAGATTAGATTACAAAAAAAAGATCAATCTAAAACACAGTTTATAATTAATGTCGACAAACAACTTTGTTGAGTAATTATTTATACATGAGGCAATAAAATTTCATTTTAAAGTAAAAAATTTTTATATGCCTGATTTCTGGAAAAAAATGACTTAAGTACCAATTCTGGTCACTTTCTACACCCCGGAACCCCTGACCGTGTGTATGTATACAACCACTGATTGTATAGCTGAAGACTGGTTGGCCAAAAATGACTGACAGTAAATCCCTGACCAAAGGCCCAACCCGGGGATAAACCGGGATATACTCTCCCCCCTATGCGCATGTATGATAGAGTAAATTTGCAATAGCTAAAATGATAAAAATGAGAATGCAGAAAAATTACGGGCTTTGCATCTCTGTATGCCTTCAAAGTACAATCCTAATTCACTATCACATCACATAAATTCTGGGCTCGGGCCCGATACGACTATTTAGACCCTCCAAACCAGCTTTTCGTCAACTTTTAACTACTAGCAAGCATCCGCTGTCATGTTGTATCCTTGGCTTTTGGTTTTCGGCACTAAAAATTTTAGAATCGCAAAAAATAGGTGCGTTTAGGCTAAAATGGCACAAAATTTTTGGCCGATCAAAAGCTAAATTTATTTGATTTCTGGATATTCCAGAAGCCAAAAATGTAAACTTTTGTCAGCTCTCGGCGCCAAACCGAATCAGTAAACATAATATCAACTAATTATTATTTGACCTAACGCGAGAAAATTTTCATCGATTAGTGCATGTGTATTATTATAAATAAATTTACAGATTTTCACGGACTGATGATATAAATATAGAACTTCACTGTTTATTTTGAGCAGAAAACGAAATTATTTTTGTCGGTAATTCAAATGGCAAAAGGCACAATTTTTCGACCAGAAAGTACATGTGACTTCCTTTTTGTCAGAAGTAAACAATTCTAGGCATCTTCGAAGCATACATGAACAATAGGTTCAACTGAATGCAACTGGGGATTAGATGAGGCGATTTCGGTACTAGATAATTTAATTCTCAGCACCAGATCATGTTTTGTGTGTGAACCGATTTTAACAGCAAAAACAGTATAGAGGACTTGGAGATAATTAAAAATAAAATAATCAACCAACTAAGAAATAAACCAACCAACTTATCATGGAGCAATTCGTCAATTAACCAAGCAACCATCCAAAAAATCAGGGAACCAACTGATCAACAAGAAAATCGATGAACTAACCAACCAGGAAATTAACCAGAAAATCAGGGAGCCAAACAGGCTCAATTAAACCAACTACAGAATCAGAGAAACAACTAACCAGAGAATCAACCAATCAAGCACTTACCAGATAATCAACCAATCAATCGGTCAACCACTGTTTTTTGGTGAAAAATTTATTTAAAATTTTTTTTTTAAATCAAAAAAAAAGAAAAATTTATTTAAATTTATTTAATTTAAAATGATGAATTAGGTAGGTACGTTTTAAAGAACAATGTCAACAAATAAGTTTACAATAACACATTTTTCAACAATGCTTGATACAATCACTGATAACTTGATCACTATTGTAAAAAGGAATAAACTACTGTGCACCAGTGTTTTTTTCCCAGAGGCAAATGAAAATTTTTGGGGCAAACCAAATTGAGGTAGTCACTTCTACATGTACAAACGGCTCTTTCCCAATTTAGAGAAGAAAAATAAGGTACAGAAAATATGCATTTTGGTGCATTTTAGAAGTTCATAATCTCAAAATTTTTCGGCGCTTCACGCCGGTTATAACTTCAATAATCATTAATATGCATTACCTAGCTCAGACGCGGCTTTCAGAATGTCCACCTTCACCTATCATTAAGTATAATATAGATTTCATCATCTCAAGCGTATTATCTCATGTTTGAAGTGGTTATCTTCAATATTTTATCTTGATATTTCATGAAGATTCGCAGTTTTCCCTTGAAACATTTTTTGAGAACGATCAATACGTCAAGTCTCTAAATTTTTTGGAGCGATTATTCCTTTCATAACGTAAAATCAATTCGGAAGCTTCATCGAAGTAGTTTTCGCAAATTTCTACTCTTACACTCATACCTGTACTGGGGGGTTGGGGGGACCCCCCAACTTGGCCAAAGCAGGTTACTTATTTATGCCCATTTTTGCTATGTACAAATTGTATAAATGAAATATTGGCTGCCGTTTGTACATGTGCAAAAAAACCCTGCTGTGCATTAGTAATTTTTTTTGCGCAAACGGAGTCAAAGTGTCATTAGCGGCACTGCTAATGGGTGTGTCGCTAAAAAACACTACTGTCAACGAACGACATACTGAATCAGGAAATAAGCCCACCAATCAAGAGGAATTAGCGGAACAATCAACCAGGGAATTAACCAACCAAATATTCAATCAGACAATCAACCAGCTAAACAGGGAATCAATGAACGAACCAACCATGAAATCAACCAATCATCCAATCCAACCAGAGAATCAACCCACTAATCGGCAAATCAACCAACCAATCTGAGAATCGACAAATTAATCATAAAATCAACCAATGATCCAATCTAACCATGAAACCAATCATACTTGTGAGATATCCAACCAGTTGGGAAGGGTGAACCCAAAATTTTGGGGTGGGCGTCCCAAAATTTCCAAAATTTTTGGGAGGATGGGTGGGTGGTCGAGAAAACTCCAAAAAAAACGAGAAAATTTCGAAAATTTCCCTAAAAAGGCCAAAAAGAGTCAGTTTTCCCCAATTTATTCCAATTTTTCCGAGTTTGGGGGGGTTGAGTATAGGGTTAACCAAGTTGGGGGTGGAAGTTCCGGCATTTAGGTATAGGGTTCGTCCAAGTTTGGGGTGGGGTCCACCCCAATCATAGGTGTGGAACCAACACACCAATCAGCAAATCAACCAACCAGTGTTTTTTGTGCCAAAACATGGTTTTTGGCACACAAAAATTTGGAATGGCACAAAAAATTTTGAGCGTTTTAATTTTTGGCTTGTCAAACATTAAATTTCCTTCATTTTTGGAAGTTGTAAGGGCTAAAATGCAAAAAAATTTCCGCTCTTCGAGCCGAGTCAATGAATATAGTATTTTCTACTAGTATATTTGACCCGAACACGAACGATTTCTCGTCGAACAGTTTATCAGTATAGTTGCAGCGAACTTTATTGGCTGTCAATGACTTACAGGGTTTTTTAGGCCAATTAGGAGACATGGCTCCTGAAAATTCTGATTCGCTCCTAAAAATTTAGGGGCACAATCCAATTCGGCTCGTAAAAATTAGAGCCTAACCACGCTTTTGATTAGGTGAGTCTCCTGTTCGGGGATGCATTTTTATGCGTTTTAAAACAAAATACTGAAAATTTTTCGACGCTTCGTGCCGGATTTCAAGTTATTTATGATTCTTGTTATCATTTCTGTTGTGCGGTCGGAAAATGTCGGTCTAGCTTAAGCTTATAGCTTGTAAACATCAGCATGTTATGGATGAATGTTTGACCTTCTATTGATTTTTCACGTATTTGATGAAAGCCTAGATTCTTCTAGATAATTTTCACAAATCGTTTCGTGATCTTTTAAAATTTTCGACTTTTGTGAGCATAACTTTTTGGACTTGGAAAATGATTAAACCATAATCAGTATGGGATAATGACAGAGGTTCTGAAGCCATCCAAATTCTTTGTTGCTTGCCTAATTTTTGAATTTTAGTTTGCCCGACTGAAAGCACATTGAATTCCCTAAAAAAATTAGACCTTTCATGCAGGAAATAAATATTTAAAATATTCATTTTCCAATGCTATAGAATATCAAAATCCAAAAATTTCTTCCAATGCTAAGCGCCGGCATTAATTACCGATATCTGAGTCCGAAGTAAAATATCTATCGCACTTTTTTTATGCTTTATACGTTTGAAAACAATCATAAATAATTAATTGGTAAATTACTGGCTCCAGATATATTAGATCGAAAATGTTAGAAAAATAATTGAATGCTTTCGCCAATCAAATGGTGAAAACATCATGACCGGTCATTAGTAATTGCAGAAGAATGTGCTGAAAAAATTAATTGTCCGACGTTTTGAAGGCCTCGAAATCAACATTTTTCGCGCTAGGCGCCGAACAAGTTACCTTTTGATTTTTTCTCCAAAACTCCGAAAATTCAGTTTTAAAATTCTGGAACCAAAGTAAATGAAATACAGGGAAGTAACTTATAATCTTAACGAAAAACTTAAACTTAACGAAAAATTTTGAGCATTTCTGCCAATTGGCACAAAATTTTTGAATTGTCAAACAATAAATTTGCTTGATTTTTAGACGTTTGAGGGGCTGAAAATGCAAGAAATTTTCGGCGCTTCGCGCCGAGTCAATTTATATAATATTAATTATTCGTAGACCCAAGCGCGAATCAGTTCTATGCGAATAGTGTATTAGTATCGTTTGCAGCAAATTTTATAGGCTGTCAATGACTGATGAATCAGAAGAAATTCTGAATATTCTCTGTTTTTTTCAGGCAGATTCGGATTTAAAACTGGAATTGTTACCTTTTGTGCAGGCTTTTTTTAGCAAAACTTAAGCCATGGCTTGAAAAATTTCTGATTGGCTTGAACAAATTTTAACCTATACAAGCCAATTTGGCTGGTAAAAAATTGGGTCCACAAACGAAACGACTGGCTTTTGTTTTGTTTTATTCGTCTCTATTCTCTAAACGCTTCTATTTTTCCATAAGATAATATGTCTCATTCATTGAAGTACTATTTTGGGAAGTCGAAGGATGGATCGACCCCAACAATGCTGGAACCTGACCATGATTCAGCAGCGCAATTGTCAGCAGAAGTTATCGATTTAGGCGACCAAGAAGTGCTTCTTCCTGGCGCCGATCAACCCGAATTAGAGGAAGTGGCGTCAGAACCAATAAAAAAAGTTGACATTTACTTCCTAACATGTGATAGATAAATATAAACATATAATTCAGATAATTAATTTAAGATCAAAAGGGAATTCAATTTGAAATGGAAATATCAGATGCCATGGATAATTTGGGAGGCAAAACACGACATTGTCACATGCAAGATTTTCATTGAAGCACACATTCAGTTCACCAAAAACTCAGTATGGACAACAGGAATGTCTTGCCCCACTTAGGACGGTTGGAAGAAATTCACTTTCACACAACACGAAAAATCTGAGATACATAAGGAGGCGTTGGAAGTAATCTCATAATATGAAATTGACGAATCTTCAAATTAACTTTGTCCAAATTTCAAAAGGTACCGAAACGACGATCGGAATTTCAAATAGCAAGAAAAACCCAGCAGACAAAAAGTACAAAATGTATTCCAGGAAAAGTTTTGCTCCTGTGGAACATTCTGTTTTTGAAGGTGCCTTCAAAATTTGGGCTGGAAATGTGCATTATAAAAGTGGTGATTTGTCTAAACACCGTCAGTCTTCCGGTTCGAAATGAACCTGATAAGAAAATGTTGTTAAGATTGTTATCATACCTGTACTTGGGGAGGTTGGGGGGACCCCCCCCAACTTGGCCAACCCAGTACCCAAAATCATTTACCCCCCCCCCCCACCCACCAGTTGGGAAAAAATTAAAAAAGTTTGCCAAAAAGTGTATGTTTTTTGGCCTTTTTTGGGAAAAATTTCGACTTTTTCCTACCCCCCCCCCAACTGGTCGGAGGTCTTACAGGTATGATTGTTACGTGATTGTGTTCTCAGCTATCAGTTGAATAAAATTTGAAAAACATAATTTATTATAATTATCAAGCGAATAATTATATGATTTTTATATTTTATCAATGGAATATTTACATTTTAGATTTTGGCTTGTAAATTTTTCATTTGGCTCGTAGAAATTTGGACCTACAAGGTATATTGCTTGGACAAAAAAAAGGAAAAAGAAGCCTACTTTTGTGTTTGATTGATACAGATACAAAAAATCGATATCGTTGGTATACGATATTTTGACCGAAAATTTACACTATTTTCGACTATTTTCTCTAGTCTTCACATTAATTTAGTCAAAAATTGAATCAGTAATGAAGTTCCTGAATGATTCCAGAATTATGTTTAAATTTTCTCAGCATTCCATTTCTTTTTGAATCGTCGTGAACCATTTTCTTGCACAGTTTTTTCTTATCTCTTTGGCATGGTTAGCTGAAAAACAGGTTGGGCACGATTTCTACAACAAATTAATGCATTAAATTTAAACGTAGCTTTTATATTTTTATCAAACCTCTGGCCTAAAGCCTTTATGCAGCTTTCAGTACGTTTCTGGCAGAAAAAAATTTTTGGCACAAAATTTGTTAGCTTTTTGTGTCAATTAGCACAAATGTCCGTGCACAAAAAAACGCTGTCCCACCACCGTTTTTTCCCTTAAATGGGGTCTTCCGAGGAAAAAAATTTCGAAATGAGGTAAAAAATTTTGGGTATGGTTCTCATTGTGGAAAAAATTTTGGGGAATTCAAAACCGAAAAGATGCGTTTTGGTGGACTTTAAAAGGTCGAAATCTCAAAATTTTCCGGCGCTTCGCGCCGGTCATGGGTATAATGATAACTATATTCTATCATTTTTTAAACGTTTGCAACCTGAACTTTTGCGTTTATTGAAGATGAAAATTGAGGGCATCATTCTAGACTGCGATTTTAGAACTTCTGTTCACGAATATCCGCTGAAGAGATTTATTTTCCAGCGTTTTAGAATATAAAAACCCGAAAATTTTTCTGGCACTTCGTGCCGGAATGGGAACAAATTAAACTTCATCAGTTTGATTTTAATTTATTTCTCAACGTTGTGAAGCTTCATTTTCCAGCGTTTTAGAAGGTGAAAATCCCAAAAAAATTTCGGCGCTCCGCGCCGGATCAAGGACTAAATAAAAGTAGATGATTCTAATCGGAACCACAGAAATGTCTATGATGGATAAATTCACGAGAACTCTATCGTTAACATGCTTTAGCCGCTCCTTCAGAACACCAATATATTCTCCATGAGCTCATTTTGACTAACATAACCATAATTTTCTCAATTTATTCCCCTCATTTTTGCAGGTTTCTGACTCCAAATACAACAAAATGCTTGGCTATGCTCCTAAAATGCATAAACAAGCATCCGTTGCCACATTATAAACGTTTTTTAAAATGAGGAAAATTTATGGAAAATGAGGAAAAAAATTTTGGGTCCGGTTCTCATGTGAAAAAAATCTTCGAGGAAAAAAACGGTGTGCCCCACACCCCCAAAAAAAGATTTCGGGTTCACCCCCGCCCCGCCCTCAACTGATGGCCGGACCTCTTACAGGTTTGATCAATGAATACCATAATTTTGAGATTGTAATCTTCTAAAAACGCACCAAAATGCACTTTTTCAAATTCTCCGACTTTTCTTGGTTCTTCTAGGCATATTTTTTCCCTGACTTTCCAGGTTTGCTAGATGCACTGGCAGTAAAATAAAGCGCCTATTACGTGGATTTCAGTGCGCATTTAAGAGTTATTAAGAGTTACAGTAATACCGATCCGCGTATCTCGTAGGGCCTTGAACGCTAAGTTAAGTACTTCCGAAGTAAAAGTAGTATCCATCAAAACACAATTTGAGTTTTCGTTATGGCATACCAGAGGACATGCTTCAAAATGATACATTTTCATATCCGACACAGTTATATGTGGCCGAAGCTTGTTTGACTTTTCGCCGACTTTATATGCTGCTTATGCATGATCTGGATAGCCGAAATCTAACGAAATCATAAAATCTACAAAACTTCTCTCCATGTTGACTTTAAAAAGCGTGTGATAGCTTATTCGATAGCATTTTCAATTCTCTATCGGTGCATAGAATAAAAAGATGAAAAGAGTGATCGACTTCAATGTAAACTGTCGGGATTAGAATAGTCATGGTTCAACTCTTATTTACGGCGAGAATACTGACTCTATCTGAAAAAACTTCTTAGTGTTTGTCAAAAATCTTTCTATCTTCAATTTGGGCCATAAATCATGAAAAATGGACAACTACAACAGAAGTTTTGTGCTTTAGAAAAAATTTCGGATAGATTTCAATTTCTGATTAGATTCGCACTGTTTCAGACAATTTTTGTCAGTTCTATTCAACTTATTACAAATTTACAACAATGTGGATTAGTCAAATTACACTTTTCTGATGCAAAATTCTATTCTGCATTTTAGTAAACCGTTGTCGCGCTTTAGTTTTGAGATGTTGTTGAGATATCCGTCGACGACTGACGACAATAACCCGGATTACGTTTGAACTTACGTGCTATGCATACCTGTACTTGGGGGGTTGGGGGGCCTCCCCCCAACTTGGCCAATCCTGTACCCAAAATCATTTCCCCCCCAACCCCCCCCCAGTTTGGAAAAAATTAAAAAAAATTGCAAAAAAGTGTATGTTTTTTGGCCTTTTTTGGGAAAAATTTCGACTTTTTTCTACCCCCCCCCGGCCCGTAGCCAGGATTTTTCCCAGATAGGGGGGGCACACTTTTTTCAGGGCCAATATCTCAGCCAATATTAGTGATAGAAAAAATCTGAATGCAGATTCGAGCGTATCTCAACAAGCTCTACAAAACGAGCTATAACACAGACATATTTGGGATGAAAAATTTTTCCTGAATTTTGAGACGATTATCCGCGCGGCGCGAAGCACCAAAAATTTTTCGCGTTTTTTCGTCTCTAAACGTCTAAAAATGCATTTCCAGCTCTTTTTTTGACTGGAAAAAATTTTCCTCAATGTGAACCAAGCCCAAATTTTTTCTCCACATTTCAAAATTTTGGCTCACAAAAGAAAAAACCCCAAATCACTGTTTTTTCCCCCGGGCCTTTTCCCCAAATGGGGAAAGGGATCAAAATTCTTTCCCCCATTTTCCCGAAGTCGTTTTTTTCGCTCAAAAATGCTCACAGATGCTCTATTTACGTGTTTTCGACCTTTTTCAAGCCTTCTGGTGTTTTCAGACCCGTTAATTCATTAAAATTGAGGAAAAAATTGAAATTTTCGAGTTCAAAGTTTAATCTACAAGCATTGGAACAAACTTGCCAGCAAACTATCCAAAAGCATATTGACTTTGAATTACATGAGAAATCGATGGTCAAGTCCTCTATGATGACAAGTGAGAACCCAAGAGGGATGTTAATCTTTCCGGCGCGAAGTGATCTTTCTCAAAATGAAAAAATGCGAATCTTCATTAAATATCATGATAAAATACTGAAGATTACCAATGAAAACATGAGATAATACGTTCAAGATGATGAAAACTATTATAGATAATATGATAAATGAAGGTAGACATGCTAAAAGCCGCGCCAGGGGTTAGTAATGCATAATAATGATTATTGAAGTTATAATCGGCGCGAAGCGCCGGAAAATTTTGAGATTATGACCTTATAAAATGCACCAAAATGTATCTTTTCTGTATCCGATCCCCAAAATTTATCTAAAAAAATTCAAATCTGCACAGAGGGGGGGCATGCCCCCCACCCCCCCTCGCGCCTGCCCCCCCCCCCAACTGGTCGGAGGTCTTACAGTCAGATGGTGCTATGAGCATTTTTAAGCGAAAAAACGACTTCGAAAAAATAGAGAAACATTTTTGACCCCTTAGCCCATTCGGAGAAAAATCCGGCGGGAAAAAAACAGTTTCCGAATTCCGATCCGACCGACTCGAATCGATCCGAAAACTATTATTTTTCTCAAATGTTCTTTTGTTATAATCCATCATGTGCTGATGTCCTACAGTATCCTTGCGATACGCGTCGACCTGCACTTTTCCAGTAAGTACTTGTTTACCGGAGGAAAATGAACATGAATGGTGAGCCATTCCACATCGAGTGGTCCGTTTTTGAAAATCATCCGTATTCGATCAACTCAGATCTTGACCATATTTTGTGTAGATGTCATCAGAAGTCCAGAGCTTACTTCGGCAAAAATTTTCCATCCAACTTTCAAGAGCTATGTAACGACCAGATTTGTGAAGCACTTTACTTTATCCAATTACGGACGGTCGAAACGGCGTACAACGGAACAGGGGAATGGGGGCGAGTCAATAATACGATTACAGTGGGTTCGACGATCGCTTGATTCGTCAATTATAAAAAAATGAATGTCGCGTTCGCTTGCAAATATAATAACAACGCCTCGGTATAATTGCTTTCGAAAAACAGCTGCTTGCAAATATAAACCAAATGATCGCGAAAAACGGAAAACTGGAAACTATGAATAATAATAAAATCACGCCTTGCTTCTCTTTAAATACAACGTTTTTGGCCACTCCCTGGGCGTCGCGGGAGGTCGTGCTTCTGTCCATCTTCTTCCGCCAATCGTGGCTTCCTGCTTTACTATTCTTGCTTATTTAGTCACACCCTTCAATGCTTTTCTAGCACGGCATGCTTTTTGTGTCTTGCTTGCTTCGTACAGTGGGCTTAGCCACACCTCTGTGCTTCAGTGCATGCTTCCTGTATCTGTTTCTCTTTGTACACATGTTTTGTGGGGCCGTCACTACCGTTGCACTTGAGACTACTGTCTGGCGGGGCTTTTACTTTTTACTGTGTGTGGGTGTTGTTTACGATTTTTATGGGGGATTACGGTAGCTGTGGAATGTGTAGTTTAGTGTAGGTTCTAGGGGACCAGCTGCCGTCTGTGCAAATTACTTGGGGCATCTTAATTGGGCTACTGGGGTGTGAATGGATCAAAATAAAGTACTTCACGTAATTTTATAGGAATGTTTGAATGTTTTTTGAATCCCAGACACCCTTGAGACGATAAATTACAAAAATGAAATAATATTTAATAAATGACTATCACATACTATATATTTACAGTACTGCCTTAGCAGGTACGTTACAGCTATGGGTTTTTTTTGGTTGGCCCAGCTTTTTTTGAAGAATTTTGTGTGATGAATATTTGGCTCAAATTTCATGGAATAAATGCGAAAAATAACATGGAAACAATCAGATTTTCAATTTTTTCGATTTTCAACGTTTTTCATTAAAAAAATCGATTTTTTGAATTTTCTTTTAAGAAATTGAAAAATCAATCGCTAATGGATTAAAATTTCAGTAATTTTTTAAATCGATTTCTCCGATTTTCTCGCAGAATTCAAAAAACCGATCGATAATGTAGCGAAATTCGATTTGTTAGACTCGATTTTTCGAATTTTCAGACAGGATCCAAAAAATCGATCGATAGTCATAATTGATAACAAAAAAAAATTTTAGTGATTTTTCTAATCAAATTTGTCGATTTTTTCAGCTATTCAGGAAACCAATCGGAAATCGATCAATAATTAATTGATCAATAATCAATAACATATCAAAGTTTCAGTGACTTTATGAATCGGTTTTTGCGTTTTTTCTTCAGAATCTGAAAAATCAATCGATAATCAGCCAAAATTTCAAAAATTCTTAAAATCGATTTTTTAATGCAGAATTCAACAAATGAATAGGAAAAATCGATCAATAATTAATTGATCGATAATCAATTTAAAAATTCAATCGATAACAAGACAAAATTTTTGGATGATTTTTAAAATCGATTTAATTTTTTGTGGAATGTAAGAAGTTAATCGACAATGAATTTAAGAATCAATCGATAATCAATTTGTAAAATCAATCGATAACAAGGCGAAGTTCAAATGATTTTCAAAATTGATTTTATCAATTTTTTGCAGAATCCAAAAAATCGATCGATAAGCAATACCAAAGTAAAATTTCAATGATTTTTCAATTTGACTTTTTCAATTTTTTTGCTGAATCCAAAAAGTCAATCGATAATCAATAATAAAGCGAAATTTCAGTGATTTTTTAAAATTTTCGATTTTTATGCGAAATTCAAGAAATCAAACGATAATCAATCGAAAAAATCGATCAATAATCATTTGATCGAATCAGTCAAAAGAATCAGTCGATAATCAATTTGAAAAGTCGATCAATAATGCATTTGGGCAATCAATCGATTGGGCAATCAATCGATTTTATTCTTTTTTTGCACAATCAAAAAATCGATCAATAATGAAGTCGAAAAAACCAATCTATAACAATTCGAAATTCAAATGATTTTTAGAATCGATTTTTTTAATTTTATAGCAAAATTAAAGAAATCGATTAATAATCAATCTGGAAATTCGATCAACAATCAATCGATAATCTGGTAGGGGAATATTTGATAGTCGACCGATAACAGAGAAAAATTTCAATGATTTTCAAAACCAATTCTTGAAATTTTTTGCCGGATCAAAAAAATTGATCGATAATCAATAAGAAAGCAGATTTTTAATGATTTCTAGAATCGATTCTTTCGATTCTTATGCAGAATTCAACAAATCAATCGGAAAAACACATCAATAATTAATTGATCGATAGTCAATTAGAAGAATAGATGGATAACAAGACCAAATTCCAATGACTTTTAAAATCGATTAATTGTTTCGCATATTCCAGATAATCGATCAATAATCAATTCGATAAATCGATGGATAATCAATATTAAAGCAGAATTTTTTATTTTTAAAATCGATTTTTTCATTTTTTTGCAGAATCCAAAAAATCGATCGATAATCAATCAATAGCGCCCCTAAAATTGACATTCATGCCGGCGACCTTACGAGTGGACGACTTTTTGCAGCGGAATTTATTCGGCGAAACTCCACCCTCTATAGTTGATGTGACAACGCGGGAATATCCAATAATAATTATTTAGGCGTACGACGAACGATTTTTTGAACGGATCGTTAAAAAACTGCCGCCAAGTTCCCCGTAAACTACCCGAAGGCGGAGTTTTAGGCCGAAATTTCAGAAAGTGGGTTAAACGTGGGTAAGAGTAAAGGCCCTGTCATACATCGCCGCGCGGTGCCGCGCGCTACCGCGCGGCCGGTTGTCCTATTCATACTAACAGGCGGGGCCGCGCGGCGCCGCGCGGTGGCTTGTCATACTTCGTCGCGCGGTACCGCGCGGCGCCGTACGGCACCGCTTTTTTGCTTTTGGATTTTGCTCTTCTCAAAAAATGTGTATTGGTTTAGTTGAAACCTGACGGGGCGCCGCAAAAATTACAAAAACCTATTCATACTTCAAAGGCGGTACTGCGCGGCGCAGGCCGGTACAGCGCGGCGCCAGCCGGTACTGTGTGGCGCCGCGCGGTGAAGTATGACAGGGCCTTAAGAGTAAAATGGCGGGTTAAATCGTAGGTAAATAAATGTCGAGTAAAATCTCGGGTAAAATGGTAGGTAAATAAAAGTCGAGTAAAATCTCGGGTAGAATCGTAGGTTAAGGCCCAAATTACAGAACACTGGTAAAATAAAAGTAAGGTAAAAGTAAAATCTCGGGTAATGTAACCCATGTTTAACCCGCCTTTTACCTTCTATTTTACCCGTGATTCTACCCATCTTTAACCCGAACTTTTACTTGCGATTTTACCCATGATTTCACCCGTCTTTTACCAACGATTTTACCCATGTTTAACTTGGAAATTTACGCGACTTTTTTAATTTTCGTATTACAGAACGTAGGTAAGTGGCGGGCTACCCAACCCATCATTTTTATATATGTTTTCCATGGTGAGCTTGTTTTTAGTCATATGAACAGGGTATCCCAAAAACTAAAATGCCGATATCTCACAATGAAACATTTCTTACGGTTCTAAGCAATAGCTCTCATGACTATGCGCTACTTCTCCGATTATGTGAGCCATCCGCTCATGCTCCTGTAACTGCAGCTATCCTGAAATAATTATTATGCTTTACTGTATTGTGTGCAGGAATAAAATTCACACAAGGGAATTTTCTGACAGGATTACTGTGAGCATAAAGGGTATTGGTTTGCTTAATAATCACTATTTAGAATTCGCCATGCGCCAGAGTGGTGAACTCACTGTGTTTTTTGATTGCAACTCCTAATACCATAAGACAAGCCATATTTTATATTTTTGAGATTTTCTGCTAAGCAATATGTCATTTAAGAGTGAAAATTTGTAAAACTTGAAAAGAATTTATGAGTAAATAATTCTTCAGCAAAGACTTAGTGCAAACGATTTTAAAGGCAGTGTTAATTTTTCGATATAAAAGCATTCTATAAAAACAGACTATAGTGCATTTCAGTTTTTTCAGTTGTTAGAGCATAGATGGTATTTGTTTCTTAACTCAAAGACCGTAGGAGTCATTGTTTTTTTGAGCCTAAGGAGAATTTTGTGGAAGATTATTCAAGCTTCAAACGTTTTCATTAAAAGCCACAATTTTCATCAGATTCACATATCAAAATATTGATGTAAAAACCCTGTTGATTCATCTCAATGGAGTTTGAAAAGCAAAAGATGTATTTCAAAATTGTTGCACTATCGAGTAATAGTGTAGCTCGAAAAAGCGTTCTTCGACAATAACCCACTGGTATCACAACTTTATGCTGATGCTGTTATACTGAAATTTGTACAATGATGATCATTGAATTTCTAAAAAATCTGAATTTTCGGACTTCTGGTCATTGCAATTACTAACATCAGATTCGGTTTAACCTGCAACACATCAACGACATGCAAAGAACCAATCAAATCCGAGCCTTACGTGAAAAATATAAAATTCTTGTCAATATAACCCTGCTAATAGCAGGGTAAAATCATAGGTTATTTTCATGTCTTTTCCACCAACTTTTACTTTACCCACCTTCTGTAATCTCGATATGGGTAAAATCATGGGTTATTTTTTTCTACCGACGATTTTACGCGTCTTTAACCCACGATCTTACCCGCGATTCTACCCGATTTTTACCCGGCCTTAAGGCCCTGTCATACTTCACCACGTGGTACCGCGCGGCGCCGGTTGTTCTATTCATACTAAAAAGCGGCGCCGCGCGGTACCGCCTTTGAAGTATGAATAGGTTTTTGTAATTTTTGCGGCGCCGCACAGCGCGCCATCAGGTTTCAACTAAACCAATACACATTTTTTGAGAAGAGCAAAATCCAAAAGTAAAAAAGCGGCACCGCCTGTTAGTATGAATAGGACAACCGGCGCCGCGCAGCACCGCGCGGTACCGCGCGGTGAAGTATGACAGGGCCTTTAACCTACGATTCTACCCAAGATTTTACTCGACGTTTATTTACCTACGATTTTACCCGAGATTTTACTCGACTTTTATTTACCTACGATTTTACCCGCCATTTTTACTCTTACTCTTACCCACGTTTAACCCACTTTCTGTAATTTGGGCCTAAGGCTGGGTAAAAATCGGGTAGAATCGTAGGTAAGATCATGGGTTAAAGACAGGTAAAATCGTCAGTAGAAAAAAATAACCCATCATTTTACCCATATCGAGATTACAGAAGGTGGGTAAGGTAGAAGTTTGGTGAAAAGTTGGTGAAAAAGATATGAAAATAACCTGCGATTTTACCCCTGCTATCAGCAGGGTTATATTGACAAGAAGTTTATATTTTTCACGTAAGGCTCGGATTTGGTTGGTTCTTTGCATGCCGTCGATGTGTTGCAGGTTAAACTGAATCTGATGTTAGTGATGGCAATGACCAGGAGCCCGAAAATTAAAATTTTCCGGAAATGGATTGATCACCATTGCACATATTTCAGTACAACAGCATCAGCATAAATTTGTGATACCAGTGGGTTATGGTCGGCGAGCACTTTTTCGAGTTATACACTATTACTCGATAGTGCAACAATTTTGAAACACATCTTTTGCTTTTCAAACTCCGTTGAGATGAATCAACAGGTTTTTTACATCAAACATTTTGATATGTGAATCTGATGAAAATTGTGGCTTCTGATGAAAACGTTTGTAGCTTGAATAATCTTCCATAAAATTCTCCTTAGGCTCAAAAAACAATGACTCCTACAGTTTTTGACTTAATAAACAAATACCATCCATGCTATAACAACTGAAATGCACTATAGTCTGCTTTTATAGAATGCTTGTAAATCGAAAGATTAACACTGTCTTTGAAATCGTTTGCACTAAGTCTTTGCTGAAGAATTTTTTACTCAAAAATTCTCGTAAAGTTTTACAAATTTTCTCTATTAAATGACATATTGCTTAGCAGAAAATCTTAGAAATATAAAATGGCTTGTCTTATGGTATTAGAAGTTGCAATCAAAAAACACAGTGAGTTCATCACTCTGGTGCATGGCGCATTCTAAATAGTGATTATTAAGCAAACCAATACCCTTTATGCTCACAGTAATCTTGTCAGAAAATTCCCTTGCATGAATTTTATTCCTGCACACAATACAGTAAAGCATGATTATTATTTCAGGATAGCTACAGTTACAGGAGCATGAGCGGATGGCTCACACAATCGGGGAAGTAGCGCATAGTCATGAGAGCTATTGCTTTGAACCGTAAGAAATGTTTCATTGTGAGATATGGGCATTTTACTTTTGGGATATCCTGTTCATAATATGATTGAAAACAAGCTCACCGTGAAAAACGTGTATAAAAATGATGGGTTGGGTAACCCGCCACTTACCTACGTTTTCTAATATGAAAACTAAAAAAGGTCGGGTAAATTTCCGAGTTAAACATGGGTTGGTAAAAGACGGGTAAATTCATGGGTAAAATCGCAGGTAAAACTTCGGGTTAATGATGGGTAGAATCACGGGTAAAATAGAAGGTAAAAGGCGGGTAAAATGGCGGGTAAAACATGGGTTACATTACCCGAGATTTTACTTTTACCTTACTTTTATTTTACCCGCGTTCCGTAATTTGGGCCTTAGTCTTTTACTCGGTCGCCGCGAAGTTTAAGGGGGTGGTAAAGCTGGGTATATACTTACCGGTACGCACGTGTGGAGCAGTTTTGCGACCTGCCAATGTGCGGCCAAAATGCAGGTTTTAAAAATATACTTCACTCAAAAAAGCGCATGCGGCCTCATTGCGGGCCGCATTTGAATATACTTAACCGTATGCGTACGGGTGTGAGGGAGGGCTGTAAAATCAAGTACAATCGTGCGCCATGAGCAAAAAACGATAATTTACAAGTATGATATGCTAACGGCCGCGCCTGATAGAAACTAGTTAAGATTATACCCATGACCGGCGCGAAGCGCCGGAAACGCATCTTTTCGGTTTTGAATTCCCCCAAATTTTTTTCTCAATGAGAACCATACCCAAAATTTTTTTCCTCATTTCGAAATTTTTCTCCTCAAAACACCCCATTTGAGGAAAAACGGTGCCCTTCCCCCGAATGTATGACATTGCGTTTTAAAACGCGCCAGGGACAGTAGCCAGGTATTATCCGCGCGTAATATTTTTTGAATTTTCTACCGTGCATCCAAAAATGTTTTTCCCAACTTGAGGAACAGTCCAAAGTTTTCCCCCTGTTTCAGAAACAAGCTAAAAATATTCGCATGTGATCGCATCGCACCAAGGGGGGGGCTCGAAAATGAAGTTCAATCGTGTGCCATGGGCAAAAAACAATACTTTACTTTACTGCGGCGGTGGTTCCTGATCCGCTTGAATTACAGATGTGCGAAAAAGTAGAAATGGTTTCTACTTGCCCGCATGTGCAAAATTATTGGGTCCTGCAAATTTTTCGCCCGGCACCCGCAATGTGGCACACGATTGTGCGTTCAATTTCCAGGCCGCAAATTGCAGCACCCGCTCAAAAATCGGCGGCACACGTGCGTACGGGTAAGTATATACCCAGCTTTAAAGCTATAACCGGCACAAAGCGCCAGAAAATTTTGAGATTTGGACCTCCTAAAATGCATCTTTTCAATATGAAATCCCCACATTTTTCTTCCACATTTGTGGAAAGACCTCAAAAATTTTTTCCACATTCCAGATTTTTTTCCACATTATAGTGCAAATGTGGAAAAAAACAGTGATCAAAACTACAAGAGAATTTATGTTCAAATTTTTTATCAGAAGTAAGGTTAGGATCAGGAATATTTTCAGGTTTGGTAGAAATAGAGGAAAAATAATCATTTAGCAAATCAGTTGTTTATTTATCAATCGGACTGATGGCAATTATGTCTCTATATTTAAGATCAGGAATACCTAGATGCAGAAAGTTTACTATTCACATACTGATAAAATTGGTGTAACTCTCCAGCTTCAACAAGATTCATCTCTTTCATTATTTGATGTCTTTTAGTTTCTGATCTCAATTTATTTCTAGGTATGCTTGGATGCATTCAGGTTTTTTTGTACAGGCCAGGTTGCCATGTGCAACTTGATGACAACTGTGACAACATTGGCAATAGCCCGAGACTGACGCACATCATTCCTCCTGGAGAAAAATCTTTGTACAGGTACAAAGATTGTCAAAATTTTTCTTTGTACAAGGGAAAAAATTTTTGTGGAGTACAAAAAAAAACAGTGGCTCCCAGCAGCCCATAGGGTAGCTGGCTTTCGGGGTCACTACATAGTGGTGATGAGTCCCGGGGGGTCATCCTGGCCTAAGTATTTGGCATCTGATGACTCCCGGAAGTCCATTTATTATCCGTCCTCATCACATCCCCTCTGAACCTGATTCCACCTCTTCCTCCTCCTTCCTCCTTTTCCTCCACCTCCATCCTCATTTTTCTTCCTCTTTCTGCCTTAGTCACATTTTGTTCCCCCCAGGGGGAGGGGTGTAGTATATCACACTGAGCTAAACCAATAATATCATTTATTTTTCAATTTATTTACAGTAAACAAAAACAATAATAAACACATTCGTAAATAAAGTTCTTGTATATAAAAAAACGTCGCTTGTATATATTTGCATAAACCTAGTGTTGTTGGAGCCATAAAGGCAATTTATTGATGTTTGTTTTCTAGTGTTTAGTTAGAATAAAATAGAAAAACGTCTTCGTCTACCACCAGGCATTCTGGGTGGTATCTATTATTATTCTCTCGCGTTTCGCCTACCACCATCCCTGCTTACTGACCCCCGTACCCAGGTCCCACACCCTTCTCTCCGCTGTCCCACTAGCACCTGCGTATCGTATCTTTCAACTATAACCAGGGCCCAGTTGCACTAAAGGGGTCTAAGATCGAGCTCAGGATAATTTCGAACAAAAAGGTGACTCGGTTTGATCTCAAGTTGGGTATAATTTGAATGCCATCAGGACTATAACGAGCTATGTCGAGATTATCCCCAGCTTGAGCTGTCGGGTTGCACTAACATTTTCACATAATTTTGTTATCCCTGAAGCAAATAAATATAAAATTTGTGCGATTCCCAAACTCGAATTTAAACCTCAGTATTAGTTAATCCTGAAGTGAGTGTGGTTTGTGCATTGGAAGAAAATAATTTGGACATTGTGATTAGCTCAAACTCAGGATCATCAATTTAATCCCGATGTTGAGATTATCTTCATGTAGGGTTAGTGCAACCAATATCAGGGTTCTTTATAGTTCTGAAAATGACTATTATATGCTTCCCTCACCATTTTTCAGCTAGTGTGAGAGGCAGAAGTTTTGAATTGGTCGGGAGTTAGAATGCTATTGGTTTACCATTTCTTTACATTTGAAATCATGTGCATAGAATTTTCATATAAAAAAATATTACTGTAGTTGATGGCAGAGGAAGGAAAAAATGCACGATGCTGCAGAATGTACTTTTTCAGAGACATGGAAAATTTTTTTGAGAAAGAATGAAAATCCAGTATAATGAAGGTGAATTTTTCCAACTTCACCCATGTTCTCCCCTTCTTTTTCTAGCTTGGCAACTATCCAAGCAAGTATATTCTTCTTTTTTCTGCCCCATTGGGGCATTTTCTAATAAACTAGTAGGTAATATTTATAAACAAAAAAATCTTTGCATTTGTCCGTGGTGGTGTAAGCCACCATCGGCTGTCAGAGGCTGGTTACCCCATCGCATAGAAGTCACGCTAGATGATTGGGATGCAGGAGCCTACCTATACTCTGTTTTTCATAAAATGGTTCCAAGCAGAAAATTGACACAAATTAGTACTGTCGTCAAAATCGTTTACAATTTTTCACTCGAAAAATTTTTGAAGGTTAGGTTAGTATGCTCACAAATTTCCAGTGCAATATGATATAGTGTTTCTTAGAAAGTCGTGAAAATCTAAAATACTACTTGCTTTCCACTACTTTCATTATTTAGAAGCATTTCAACAAAAACAGACTATAGTGCACGAGGCCTACCAAATTAGAAAAAAATTGTCGTATACACTTTGCATTGAAAGTTACAGTGCGTGGTGAAAAATATTTTCTTTGCCACTTTTGTGGAACAGTGCGCAAAAAAGTTTAAAAAGGCGTAATGGAGAAATAAGTAAGAATAAGTCACTAATGCGTAAAGATAAATAATAAAATCATCCAAATAACCACACAACCATTCTAATGAGTGAAAAATTTTATTTACTCAATAAAGTGTCTACACAAGCATCTCGAGTAAAAACACAATCAGTCTAGACGGACGTTTCTCATTCCTTACCTGAGCTAATTTTGGTGATGCAAATATCGTTTTCGTTTCGTTTTTATTATTTTTCAAAAAAGTTTATTATCAATTTCGAATATTTCATCATTTTGAGTTCAAAATTTCTGAGTAGACCGAGGACAGATTATTTTCAGCAAACGTGGATCCCTGGCAATTATATCATTTCTATCAAGAGTTATTGGGATGACCCTGGGGCAAGAACAATATATAACTGCATCTTACTGAGGTTCGTGACATGCATTTCACAACACCATTTCTTGCATTTAGTTCTGAAGATACGGGAAAAATTGAAAATTATGTTGCACATCAGTTGCAACCACATGTTTTCGAGTTTTTAAAGAATGAATTTTATCATTTTCATGATACATGCATCATATGATTGGTAAACAATTAAATGAGCCTAATGATTTGTAGATGCATACAGTATATTCCCGGATAATGAAATACTGCCTACGTTATTCAGTGCAAACGTGGCACTCAGGCGTGTTCCACACATTTTTTCGCTTAATTTACTATAAAATTGACATTTCTGACTTGACTCTTCTTAAAGAAAAAAACCAAAAGTTCACTTTTGCCTTTTTTTAACAGATGGACTATAGCGTCCCCAACTCCCTGCCCACAGGTCTGGTTATGAACCTCAGCAGAAAGTAGCGGAGGATATTTTTTTCAATTTGGCAGCGCTTCTGACTATGGTAGTGCTGATACCATAGGTAGCGAGTAGTGAGGCTGGACAGTATTGGTCATATGGTTAAGGATACCCCTATCTTTTGTGTATGACCTATAATTCGTCATTTTTGGTCGATTTATAGGTCATATGGTAAGCATATACGGTCGATTTTTCGTCGATTTATAGGTCATATGGTTAAGTATACAAGCTCTAGAGTTACCGTAATAGTGGAATTACAGTAATATTTCGATTATGGTAATAGTGGAATTAGGGTAATAGGTGTGTTACTGTAGGTGGAAAAGGAAAATTGATGATGAACGGAAAATGGGAAAAGGAGAACTAAAGTGAGCAAAAAATGGAAAAGAAATAAAAAGAGGTTGTGTGTAAAAACAGATTCCCCTGTGGGCAGGGGAAGCCTTTCAAAAATTTGCGCCCTTGGACCCCCTTTGACAAAAGGGCGCCACCTGCAGGCATAAATATGTTCGGAGGTCCCATTCCTGAACGATCGTTCAAGTCAATAAATGTCAGAATGGTCAAATTGGTCAGTAATGGTCTGTTTAATGAGTGATATCTGGAGGGAGTCAATACGCGATGAAACATTATCCTTACGGATGCATGCGTATAAAGTTTGATTGTCTGCCAAAAATGACCAAGAAGATCTTTTATAAAAAATGACCAGAGCGAGCTGGCCATAAAAAGCATGTAGACAGATAAGGTCTTTTATAGAAAAATGACCAGAATGAGTTGGTCGTAAAAAGCGTGTAGAAAATTTGGAGAGTTGAAAAATCTTTACATATCAAAAAGAAAAAATTTTTTAATCCGATGCAACATTCTAGTTTATTGTAAAAATCATTTAGTCCAACCATAAGGAAATGTACAAAAATTATGTTCCAAAATACGTTTATCATATACTACACAAAATTTTTTCAAAGTTTTACGAGTAACAACTTTACGATCTTGCTGACGCTCTATATGGAGACTATGTACATTTACTTCTTCTTTTCCATTGTTTTTTACAAAAGCAAAAAATATTCGATGAAGCCAATAAAAATTAACTTTTTTCATAGTATCTGATGACAAAGTGATACCGCGGACTTTCATACAAAGTGATACCACCGACTAGCTCCTCCTCTCATATACGCCTCAAAATAGTAGAATACTGTAGGATATATGTCTTGAATATTTATTATGCTTATAACTCCTCTTACATCTATAAGCTATATATCCTAGTTATTTTATTATAGTTATAACCTCCTTTCACTCTAAAATTTTGAACACTTTATACATTTATCTGTTTTGTTGCTACAAAAACTACTCCCTTCTTCTCTCTCTCTCTCTTTAATATATTTCTTCAAGAATTTTCGAAAATGGAACACCAGTTCATGTTAGATGAAAACATGGCATTATTTGTAGTGGTTGAAGGTAGATACGTGTCAATTTATTTTTGTAATGTCCACCCTAAAACAAAAGAGGCGTACGGTCGCGGATTCAAGCTCATTTTACCACAATATGGTATACTAGGTCGCAATGTCAATATTATCGAAAAGACATTTTCACATGGAGGTCGATGCCGCATCAACCTTGGTTATAAAATGCTGGTCGAGAGCGACGGGGTTACAGTACGATTTAACAATTTGTTTAATGAAACAACATGGTGTTTATCTAAAGAAGTGAGCTGATATATGAATTCTTTCTTTCTTTCTTTCTTTTAAAATATATAATGTTTTATTCTTTAGCAATTTTGGCGCTGGACCAATATGAGATAGTGCCAGCTATTTCAAACGAGTACAACGCTTTAGCAGCAAATCTCCAGTTAGCAATAAAACGCAAAACAAACAAAAATGACGACATAGCTGGAAAAGATGGTTCTACCCCAAAAAATAGTTAAAGAAGAAGAAGTCCGTGCAGATAAGAAAATTATTAAAGAAGAAGAAGGGATTCATGCTACAAAATTCGCCGGAGAACAAAGCAATGCTAGTGAAGATCAAAAGGAAGCTAGCGTTCAAACATCGTTTATTAACGATCTCTTCATCAACTGCTTCAATGATCCTGACTACGATTCAACGTCGGATACCAATTCGTTGGACGCCGAAACCAAACGTATTTGTGAGTCACGTGTTCCGGGTTTAGATATTCCATGGTTTTTTGATGAGCAAGTAGTAAAAGGTGAAAAATTATTTATAGTTATATGTGCTGAACTAGTTATACATGACATCTTGAATGGGTGTATTTTTGATTGTTATTGCGCCAAAGAGGTAGGAATTGTTGAGGATCATCAGTGTCCAGCTCATAATTCCATATATAATATGGCAATTACACCAACAGTTAATCGTTTATATGAAAAGATGGGACTTATCATTGACTGTTTTGAATATGTTATAGGTGAAGTTCAAGGTTATTACTGTCTTCGCGCTTTTAAACAGATGATTGACATATTTAGATGTATACCACTTACAAGTACTGGTTGTAAAATTCTTAAGGATACTGTAGCTTGTTTTATTGATGAAGGTTATCATTATGATTTTGATGATGCTGTTGTTATCAAAACACTACGCGATTTTAATAACAGTAAATTGTAAAAGTTTTGCTTACATTCATTACAGTTTGTATGTTTTAATTAGCTATAGTTTGCTTGCTTATGTAGTTGGTTACGTATTTGCTTGTTATATAAATTCATACATATATTGCGCGCATATTTTTTGCATACAGTAATGTTATTCTATTTTATATAATCATCTATTTATCTTTATATTTTACATGTGCACTGTTTTATATTGTAATTTTGATAATTATATTTAACATTTTGTTTTAAAATAATAATAAAAATCATTTTAAAAATTGTTCAAGTAAAAAAAGGTTGGTTTTTGTTGTTGTCAAAAAGAGATGTCAAATGATGATGATGAAAAGTTTTATATATGGAAACATCCATTTAACTGTATAGTTTCTGCTCCAACAAAATCAGGAAAAACACAATTTGTTATAAAACTTTTAATTTTTGCTAAAGAAATGCTTCACCCTGCTCCTGTGAAAATTTATTGGTGTTATTCGGAATGGCAAGAAGCTTACGATGAATTAGTTCAGAAATGTTCTTATGTAGAATTTATTCAAGGTTCGCCTGATTTGAATGAACTTCAGAAAAGTAAAGATACACCTAAATTATTAATTATGGATGATATGATGCAAGAGATGAAGAATGATCAAAGTTTAACTCAACTTTTTACTAAAGGATCGCATCATTGGAATATATCAATTATACATATAGTTCAGAATGCCTTTTTTGATGGAATGCATAAGAGTAGGATAAATGCTCAATATTTAATTCTTTTAAAAAACCCAAGCCATATATTACAAGTCCCCACACTGGCTTGACAAATTTTTCCAACTACCTCAAATTATTTCACAGAGGCGTATGAGGATGCTACTAGTAAACCATACGGTTATTTATTAATAGATCTTACACAGACATGTCCTGAAAAATATCGACTTAGATCTAATATATTTCCCGACAATGATCACATGATTTTGTATACACCTACATTATTCATCATTTTTACAAAAAAACTTTATACAAGTTAGTCGGATCCTATTATTTTAGCAATATGATATACAGTAAATATATTTTTTTAAATACTCTCGCTGTGATTCTTTTCATAGCTGTTTTTATTGTATGGGTACAATACCCTTTTCAATTTTAGGAAAATGAAGAAATATAAAATGTTACAGATTTTACGATACCAAACACAAAAAATGTTACAGATTGAAAATTATTACGGGAAAATTATAAATTACATATAACACCCTTACTACATTATTTAGAAAAAATTTTACATAGTCCTCAGAATGACGGACAATTTATGCAATTAGGAGCGTGTTTCAAAATATATATTTTCAATCCTGTCATATTTTCTTGTTGTAGTCGAACCAGTAAATTTCAAAACTTGTACATCAATGGAAGTAGATTACGATATATTGATACGATAGATTTATTACATAATCAGAAAAAAATATTATACCCTTCATCAGTCTAGTCGAGAATTTTGAAGAGGTTGGTCATTTTTTCTATAATTCGTTTGTTTTGTGACAATTACGATGTCAGGTGCATTTGAAGTTTTTGTCAGAATGGTGCAAAATAAAGTAAAAACTAAAAATTTTATATCTCTTCTTCAACTAGTTATTAAACTATAGTATTTTCTGTTTAAGGTAAAATACTAAACAACAAACAGAAATGCAAAATAGCTTATTTGTTTTGGACTCGTTTCTCATCCGAAGCCAAGATTTTTTACAAAGACATAGCTAAGGCATGCAACCATTTACGTCATGAAGTTGGTTTACCCATGGGACGTAAAAAAGTTACACAATTTTGGTGTTTTGCTAGACTATTACTGACGGAGTTGGATATGGGCGAAACTCGCGCTATTTTTGTAGAAGATCTTTTTTAAAACTAGATACAGCTGATAAACTATTTTTTATGAATATGAATAACTTGTGTGCTTTTTCTAGACGTGAAGAGTTGAATATCGTCATGCAAAATGAAGCTTCATTACTATCTTAATGTAATACATTAAATATTTCAATGTTTATTCATCATTTGGTCATTATTGTAAAATTTTTCTGTACTGTATGGTCTGTTTTGTATGGCTTCTAGATTAAAGAAATATATTCACGAGCTCAATGTGTTGAAAAATTCAAATGGTGTTCAAAGACGTGCTTTTCTTCAACATTCTTCCCCGATTTGATCCGTTGTATATGTGAAATTTGTTTGAACATTTTGAACGGTAATATTCCTATTAATTCAAACTTAAAAAAGAAATTGGGGACACATAAATTATTGCTCAGAGGTTTAGCTGCAAGACACTAAAAAAACAAGAAAAAAAGATTTACATAATAAACATGTAAGAATGGTTCAAAGTGGTGGAGCATTTTTACCTCTAGTACTACCCCCTTTATTATCTACATTAGCAAGTTTTGTTACAGAGAAATTATTATAGAATGAAATTTGCTAGTAAATTTGCTCTTATACCTCAGGAGGTTCTGAATAAGATGAATAACTCTCAGGCTTCTTCTTCTTCGATGAGTGCAAATGAAAAGACAGGTATAGCTAAGCAAGTTGACATGTATCGTAACGACCTAGAGTGCATTTTGAAGGATAATACATTAACACCTGAAGAACAATACAAAATGTACTCGCAACTATTTTCACAATATTTAACTTTTGAACATTAAAAGGCTCAACCTTCTACAGTGATTTTAAAACAAAAAGTTATTGATAACGAAGAAGATGAGAATGATAGTGATGATTTGAAACAAAAAGAAAAAAATTGGCTGAATGATGAAAAGTTACTTAGTGGTATTCCTAAACAGTTTAAATGCTCAGCATCTTTATTATTGGAACATGTGGGACGTAACCCTAGTATAAATGTTAATAAGCAAGGTGAAGTATTAATTGATGGAAAATTAATTGAAGGATCACATATTATTGATTTATTACATGATTTGTCTCATAAACGTTCAAAAATTATGCAAACCGTTGGAGTAGATGAGTTTGTTAATGCTTTGAAAAAATATATTGTACCCTTAGAGGCTGTAGGAAACCCTTTACATAAAATGTTATTCACTTTACCTTGGAAACTCTCCTACTATACACCTCTGGAAGAATCAGATGATCAGACAGTTAGTAGTGTCAAGTGGTTGAATAAACCACTTGTGAAAGGTGTTGATTTTTTTTCAAGTGGCTCTGAGGAAAATATCAAAGATGATTCATTCTTTAATAAAGGAAACTCGACAGAAAAGAACATATGATGAAAAGTTAGAGCACCTAGACGGTATACTCCTTTGTACTAGAGTGATGAACACTTTACTTTGGAAATTATACAAAAATTTACACTGAAATCCTACAGCTTTTTCTAGTATTGAAAAATTATATGCTGAGGCTAGAAAACACCGTAAAACAATTACATGTAAAAATGTTAAAGATTGGCTTTCAAAACAAGATAGTTATACTTTACATAAACAAGTCAACAAAAAATTTTCACGTAATCATATTTATGTTACAGCTATGGATCAGCAATGGGAAATTGATTTGGCAGATATGTCTTCTTTTGCAGATTTTAATGATGGATACAAATTCATGCTTACATGTATAGATGTATTAAGTAAATACGCATGGGTTGAACCATTAAAATCAAAACATTCAAAGAATGTTTGTGATGCTTTTCAAAATATTTTAAAAAGAGGTCGAATCCCTTTGAGAGTGCCCAGCAATAAAGGAAAAGAATTTGTCAACAAAGATTTCCAATAATTATTGAAAACTAATGATATACATTTTTTACTTCTCAAAATGAAGACATTAAATGTTCAATAGTGGAACAGTTTAATAGAACTTTAAAAACTAAATTATTTAAATATTTTACAGAGTTTACCACTTATAAATGGATCCATATTTTACCCTCAGTTGTTTCCAACTACAATCACTTTGTTCATAGATCGATTAAGGAAAAACCTATTAATGTAGATTAAATGTAGATAAAATTAATGTAGAAAAATTATATGGCAAAGACTCTACCCTGAAAGATTATACACTAGAAAGTCTAAGATTGATATAGGAGATTACGTGTGAATTAGTAAACATAGAGGTGTATTTGACAAAGGTTATTTACCTCAATGGAGTGAAGAAGTTTTCAAAGTAAAGCATATTGTGAAGACTAGAAATCATATACTTTATAGAATTCAAGATTTGGAAGGC
Source organism: Romanomermis culicivorax (assembly GCA_963922205.1). NCBI lineage: Eukaryota > Metazoa > Nematoda > Enoplea > Mermithida > Mermithidae > Romanomermis > Romanomermis culicivorax. The sequence continues at coordinate 1,035,709 of CAWUHX010000033.1, forward strand.
GAGGATATAGAAGGACGTTTTTATGAAGAAGAACTACAGAAAATTGATTTTAATCCTAATATCAAAGAATACAAAATTGAAAACATTTTGAAAACTAAACATTTACCAGATGGTCAGAATAGAGTACTTGTGAAGTGGTGGGGTTATCCTGAAAAATTCAACAGCTGGATTTTAGAAAAGCATATACAAAATGACAATGACGACGATTACGATGAGCAATTTGAATTGACATATTATGTTCAACAAGATGCGCTATTATCAGAAAATTTTTCCGGGGTTTTTGCTTGTGATACTCTACCGAAGATAGTTAAAAGACCTGGGGCTTTAATTGCAAACACCGATACATCTTTTCAAAAAGGACTCCTTCTTTCGTTTATTTCTCCTTTAGTTCTACAGTACTATGTAATTATCTTGCACATTCTTTTTTACCCTAAGACCTGTAGAAAGCTATATAATACAGCAACAATTTTCAATAGGAGCACCACTATACTTTATGCAATTTTGTACATATTCTCTACATATCGTTTACTCATACATCTCTAATTATCTGACTACAGTAAACCCTTTTTCATATTCCAAAAGTTGATGCACCCACACACGCACACACAAACACACACACACCCCTCATAATAGAACTCTAAAGAAGTTACCTCTACTATTAAAAGCAATAAAATAACAATTTTATTAATTTTATCAATTTTAATTTAACTTATTATTTTAAAACAAAATAGAATAAAATATACATATATACAAAATTTAAAACAAAATAGAATAAAATATACATATATACAAAATTTAAAACAAAATAAAATAAAATATGCATATATATACAAATTTTACCTAAAAATAAAAACATTAAGTTTTAAAAATTTTGCAAAAATTTTTACCTACATAGATACTATATACATCCTCCGCCGCCGCCGCCACCGCCGCCGCTGCAAACTCCGCTAAAAGTTTCAGGCGTATCCACTAAAATTTTTAGAAAATTTAAAAACTATTTTAGTTAAACAAAAAACTTTTACTCTAATATATCATTTTAACTGCTAAGTAATAGGTACAAGATCTATCAACAGTCTTTATTTGGTCATAAATTTTTATCGTATAAAATTGTGTAAATAATTGAAAGCTTCTAGAATATTCTAGAAACATTCTTTGGTAATTTTTAGAAAAGTCAGCTATATACTATACATTAATATACATGAATTAAAAATCTGTTACACACTGTGGCTAGTACAATTTAACCTACACATATTTATCTTGAAATATTGTAGTAGTAAAAGCTTATAATAATTTTTACTCTCATTAAATATAAAATTTATATATCTACCACATGGTTTAACTATAACATCATAACTTACTAGAAGCGCGGTAGCGCCAGTCCTATCCTCTCCTCGACGTAACGATCATTGGCGTTTATCCAGCTAAACAGAATATCTGGCTAGACAGAAACCCCAAAAGGGTTTCTGTCTAGCCTGATATTCAACCCCTCACTGGCTTTTCCACCAGATCTTGAACTCCCCCGACGCCTCCTCCCAAAAGACGGATGCCTACGCGTCCATGTCGGCCATCATTAAAAATGGCTCTAAATTAATAATAATATTATAAAATAGCATCCATATTAATTTTAAATCAAAATATTTGTAAGATCAATGTACCGTAAGCCTCGTAGGCGGCTCTTAACTCCTAAATGAACGGAACGAATATGACCTCCATCAATATTGTCTGGTGTCACTCAGGTACAGAAATAAAAATGATTCTTCTTTTTCTATTTTTCTATTTATACCTCTTCACCCTCATGAAACCTTTTCTGGTTTTTTCTGCTTTTTTGGTTGAATCTTTCCGGTTTTTCTTTGAAGGTTCTAGGCTCTAGGTTATTCTAGAAAACTATCAAAATAACAATAATCACCACCTTAATTGTTTTGGTAATGTGTCTCTTTGAAGGCTTTAGGTTCTAGGTTATTCTAGAAAACTATCAATATAACAATAATCACCACTTAATTATTTTGGTAAAGCATCTCTTGCTACCGTGTTTTATAGAACCTTTGACCTTTTCAGCATTTCTAATTGGTTTTACGATCTAAATGGCTTCAGCTGTCTAACTTTTCTATGTTTGCTCTGGAGAACACTCTGTATACAAAATCATAGCTACCTGCATAAATCATTATGCAATATAATGTATCAATTTTCTATATGCAGAGTAGTGTTCATGTATGGCTACCCTTGATGATTTAGTAGACCTTTAACCTCCTAGTACAATTTTATATATATATATATAGATCCTGTGTTTTCTTTTTTCTTTTCTTTTCTTTCCTTTTCTTTTCTTCAAATATTTTTGTAGTATCAATTAATTTTTTACATGTAGAATATTTTGCATCTCAAGTACTCACTTTTCTACACGCGGTTTATGTCCGACTCATTTGGGTCATTTTTCTATAAAAGAAATTTGTCATTTATGACCTTATAAGTATAAACCCGCAGGAATAATGTTTCAAGTTTTATAGACTCTTAGAGTTTTTATATGTGGAATTGAGCATTCTGATCTAAAAGACCCTTCTAATTTGGACCATCGTTCAGTATACAGAGCTTCCGATTAGCTATTCTGTTAACCTGCAGATGGCGCATCTCTTATTTTGGAGCCCGAGGGCGCTTTTTTTGAAAGACTTCCTCCGTGGGTGGAGGGAGTCATTTTTATAAATGCTTTCTTTCTTTTTTTTGTTTTCCATTTTTTGTTCACGTTATCATTATTTTTGTATTTAGAGCACAGTATTTTGGTGATAAACAAAAATAATATAGTGTTTCAAAAGTTTTATAATAATAAACTAGAATGTTGCATCGAATTAAAAATTTCTTTTTTTTGATATGTAAAGATTTTTTAACTCCCCAAATTTTCTACACGCTTTATATGACCGGCTCTTTCTGGTCATTTTTTCTATAAAAGACCTTATTTGTCTACATGCTTTTATGGCCAGCTCGATCTGGTCATTTTTATAAAAGACCTTCTTGGTCATTTTTGGCAGACAATCAAACTTTATAGGCATGCACCCGTAAGGATTGTTTCATAGCATATTGACTCTCTCCAGATTTTACTCATTAAACAGACCATTACTGACCAATTTGACCATTCTGACATTTATTGACCTGAACAATCATTCAGGAATGGGACCTCCAAACATATTTATGCCTGCAGGTGGCGCCCTTTTGTCAAAGGGGGTCCAGGGGCGCAAATTTTTGAAAGGCTTCCTCTGCCCACGGGGGAAGCTGTTTTTGCACACAATCTCTTTTTATTTCTTTTCCATTTTCTGTTCATTTTGGTTTTCCTTTTTCCATTTTCTGTTCATCATCAATTTTCCTTTTTCACCTACAGTAACACATATTACCCTAATTCCACTATTACCGTAATCAAAAATTATCGTAATTTTACTATTACGATAACTTTAGAATTTGTATCCTTTACCGTACATCAACTCACCAAATTTTCTACATGCTTTTTACGACCAACTCGTTCTGGTCATTTTTCTATAAAAGACCTTATCTGTCTACATGCTTTTTATGGCCAGCTCGCTCTGGTCATTTTTTATAAAAGACCTTCTTGGTCATTTTTGGCTGACAATCAAACTTTATATGCATGCATCTGTAAGGATAATGTTTCATCGCGTATTGACTCTCTCCAGATTTCACTCATTAAACAGACCATTACTGACCAATTTGACCGTTCTGACATTTATCAACTTGAACGATCATTCAGGAATGGGACCTCCGAACATATTTATGCCTGCAGGTGGCGCCCTTTTGTCAAAGGGGGTCCAAGGGCGCAAATTTTTGAAAGGCTTCCTCTGCCCATGGGGAAGCCGTTTTTACACACAACCTCTATTTATTTCTTTTCCATTTTTTGTTCACTTTAGTTTTCCTTTTTCCATTTTCCGTTCATCATCAATTTTCCTTTTCCACCTACAGTAACACACCTATTACCCTAATTCCACTATTACCATAATCGAAATATTACCGTAATTCCACTATTACAGTAACTCTAGAGCCTGTATACTTAACCATATGACCTATAAATCGACAAAAAATCGACCGTATATGCTTACCATATGACCTATAAATCGACCAAAAATGACGAATTATAGGTTATACACAAAAGATAGGGGTATCCTTAACCATATGACCTATACGGTCCGGCCTTACTACTGTAGCGCTTGTGCACCATACCATATATACAGATGAGTTCAAGCCGCCGGCCACTCATCCTGCTATCTACTATACAAAAAAGATACAATAAGTAGATGGGTAGTGTTTTCTTTGGAAGGTTTCTGAAATGGGTATCAAGCCCGTGTTAAAAATTTTCATTCGCATAGCAAAAACATAGCATCCACATTGGATGTGATGTCCTCAGTCTATTACAACACCCTACCTTTTGGAGTCACAATCGGATTTGGAAGTCGAATAATGGCATATTATTCCAGAGTGTAAAAAATATTCTTTCTGACAGGCCAAGAAAGTGGAGTAGACGGACCTGAAAGATGCATAAAATTGACCAGTATGCATGCTCTTCGATAAGCATTTCACATATGTTGCTAATCCACCATTTATCATCGAATACGGAGCTATAATTTTTTCTTACTGCTGAGCAGAAATTTGAACTTTACAATGTGTCAAATCAACTATAAACTGCCAGTCATCACTTGAGTAACACCGATTTCAACTTCTATTGCCTTCCTCAATTCCTGCGACAGTATTTTCAATTCAGAAGTCTGAACACTTGCATATTTGGACGTCAATAGCCTTTCTGGAGTAAAGAATGTCATTCCTTCAATTTATTTGTCACAAAAAGAAAACGAATCTAGTGGTGAAAATATCTGGGGCCAGTTTCATCAAAGAGACTTAAGCTCCAGCTGACCTGTAGCATGTTATAACACTGCCGTTAAAATGCTGCTCAGCTGTTGCTGAACTCATACACACAAAACATATCGGGAAAAATAAGCTGCTGCTGACCTGCGCTTTAACGACTACATTGTGACATACAGATTTGAGCTACAGCTTAAGCTGCAGCTCAGGCCTCTTCTAGAGCTTTAGTCTCCTCAACGAAACCAGCCTCTGGTCATGCAGACGTTGCTTGGAAAGCCTGCCGATGCACCTTGTTTTTCAGCAGCGCTACCGATTCCATAACAGACTTTTCCCATCGCTTATCCCAAATACACAATTCAGGAGTTAAATTAAAATCCATCTCATAATGACTACTCAAGGTTTAAGAACATTATGTCCAATAGGGATGTTGCGCTCTTCACTTGAACTTTTTGTGTAAGTCAGGCTTGAGATCCTTCTTCCTCGTGTACGCTTTGATTTTTCATGCAATCCTATGCTATCCTGATTGCTAAAAATGTGAATGGCAGAAGCCGGAAAAATCAAGTTTTTTTTGTTTCTCCAGGGAAAATAGTATGCAACTTTTGCTCGCGAAAAAATTCGGTGTTATAATCATTTACAATACGTACAGTCGTTGTTTTCTTTTAAATTCATGTACTGTATTGACATTAGGGTAGTCGAATATGCAAATGAGAACCATTCATAATGCAATTTAAGCCTTATTTTCATGGTAAATATCAACTGGTCCGCTACTTTCAAAGCACACGGGTTGGTTCCTGAATAGCAGATTATGGTATTGTATAGTATACAGTAATACACACATTATGCGTCGTATACCAAAATTTCCAAAAGTCTCAATTTTCGTCTGCTCGTTAACTTTATGGTCCGCCGACCGGAAATAAATAGCTCTAGGTGGTCCAATTAGGGATTTACTGGAGAAGAGTTGAAATTTTCAGCTAAAGCCGAAAATGGTGTTACATAGAAATGATATACATGAGCTGTGTGCAAATTAGCCATGCTAAATCTCGTTCGTTTCTTCATATTTTTCATTATCATTTGCCAAATTGCCAATTTTTTCGCATCATCAGTATCGTCATCATCATCAGGCGAAGATCATCGCCAAAACTCGACATCGAACGATCGAAAAATTATTCTGATCATCGTACCCGGATTAGCCGATTGGCTTTTTGCCGACGGATTTTCGACATGGAAAAATTTACCGGGATTCCGGCGTTTGAAACAAAATGGCGTTCGTTCGAGTTTAGTGCCGGAATTCCCGACATTGAACGGCCCGAATTTGCTTACTTTGTTGACAGGTAACTGTAGTGTTAAAAAAATGTGTTATCTATTGTTCTTTGCTGTTTGATATTTTTCCAAAGTGGATAAATGACTAGATATGCTTTCAGTCCCTTGTGAAGTCGGAAAGTCACGCCGTGTTTTTTTGAGTTACAGTAATATGTGAAACCGTCCATTTTTGAGCCTTTGCCCGGTGAAACTTTTGAAATCTTTCCCATGAAAAAGCTGAAGCACTGGGTGCTTGTATGAAACCCCATTTTTTCCATAAGCCGAATTTTGCCACAGTTCCCATAAACAAGTGCCCTCTGAGAAGGTAAGCAATATTAGATGACTCGTATCTGCAATTATGCGTTTAGTAAATTCGATCTGAAATCATGTCAGATTTATTTTTCCCGATATCACGTCAGACTTATTTAACTTTTGAACAAACACGATAGAGGAAAAAATCTTTTCTTCACTTCGTCCAAATCATCGTTTACTCGACTTTAATCTTGCTGGGGGCAGGATAGAGTTAACGTTAAAGGGTGTAAGCGATAACTCACCTTTTCGCATACCGATTAGCGTTAACATGTTTTAGTGACCGACTTTAACATGAGTTAACGCTAACTCGCCTTTATGCATACGGCCATGAGAAGAACCAAGATGGGGTTAAACCTCTCGGGCTGGTTGCAACAAAAGAGATAATCGCGAACTTTTTTGTATGTTTGTGTGCTAAAAAGATCTGCGATTATCTCCAGCTCGGGATCATCATGTTTATTGCAGAAAATAGAACGAAAATCTTGCTTTTTGATATTAGATGGTTTTTATCACGTCATCTTCATTATTGAAATACTGAATTCATCATGTCCACTGTTTCAAAAAGGTTCTTGCATATATTATAAATGACGTAACTACATAAATTTGTACAAATAGTGTGAAGTGAGTAGAATGAAACTTCATTTCAGTTGATGCTTAGAAATGTTCAATGTTTTAATGAATTGTTAGAGCCGGCAATCATTATCGTTATACTCCATTTCAAATGAGCATCAGAATACAAAAAATCTAGAGAAATCCGTTAACAGGAGATGATCGTGCATCGCAAGCCAATATTTTCTCTTTTGAATTTGTAGTTCTAATTGCTACAGCCTGTCACGTGCCGCTCAATTCTCCAACGTCACGTGATCCCGATCATGCCGACATTTTGTTATTTTTTCATGTTTTGTTTATTACTCGATCATGCTTTCGTTTATTTCATTTTTTACACATGCATTTTGCGTTCGTTTTTATGTTTTTCATGCATTTCTATGTTTCGTTTTGTTGTATTTTTATTTCTTTACAAACGCGGGCTACAGTAGGCCCTTTAGCTAAAAACTTCCGCCAGTCGTGCTCCACGAGCACATGGCTATTTTTGGTGCGCTCACGCACCTCTTATCATCAAAAATTAGCGTCGTTTTTGTTACGCAAAACGACTAGCTAAGAAGTTTTAGCTAAAGACGTTCATATGCTTAGCATAGGCACTGCAGCCGGCCTCAGTGCTAAACGCATGTGAATGAAAAAATGTCTATGTGCTCATAGGCATCTTCTGCATCGCGTCTAGCTGCAGAAGTTAGCTTGAGCGCCGAGAAACTCCGCCCAAGCTGCAGCTGTAGCCAAACATGTCCTTAAAAGGACATGTTTCTTTAGTTTTTCGCTCACTTTTGGGTTCACCAAGTTCCGATTCGGTTGTTGTAACTTCGCGTCCGCCGCCCTGCTCAATTTGCATATTTTTTATATTCGACTGCGTCCGCCGCCTATTATTTTAAATAAATTTGCATACCTTTGCATTTCTTACTGCGTCCGCCGCTCACCGCCTACAGTACCCCGCTGCCCATCAGTGCCAGGTGTCCGACCGCCCCGGTTCGTGAATTAAACGTTGGAGTTTCGCCTCCCGCTCGCTCCCGCTCCCTCCCGCTCGCCGCCGCTCGCCGCCGCTCGCCGCCTAGGACGTTTGAGGATCGCATCCCCCGCTCCCAGTGCCAGAAGACCGAAAGCATCCAGGGACTTGCCGCCCGTTGCGTCGTAATCGCTTGAGAAACAGGACTAGGTGAGTCTTCTCAGGGGATTATTGTTATTTGTGGGTTATTTGTTGGGAAATCCTTCCTAAGTCGGTTTCCCAAGGTCTCCACAGATAAGTAGGGCCTCCACCTCTCAGGTTCGGGCTAAAAGGGGCTGTCTGGTTCATAATCGGGTCCCATAATTTAGGTCATTTTACGGGTGACCCTGTCCCCACTCTCACTGAGTAGGACTCGGGGATTGTCGCACCTAGCCTGGCAGCGTTGTCCATTACCCTACAGCAAGACCCCAAGGACAACTCCAGAGAACCAACTATAGACCTCTCTATAGCCACCATTTGCCAGGTTAGGCCCCAACGCCAACTTGGGAAGCCTGGGGAAAATGCCAGTATCCATCAGGAGTCACAGCCTATTACTCACTGTAATAGGATCAATCTGATATGGTTCACCATCAATGTGACGTCTAAAACACGGTATTACCTGATGAGATACCCAAACCTCTCCAGCTCTCCCAAGATAAACCTGTCATACACGTGACATGGCGTAAAATGTGACATGGCGAGGCTGGAAAATCGACCTTAAGTCTGGCACTCGCCCTTAAGTGTAAATCTTCACCCTTGGGTCGGAACTACCCCCAGGTCGGGTCAACTCCCATTTTAAGTCGGACAAGCCCCCTTAAAATCGGGTATTAGCCATCCAATAAGTCGGAGACCCCCCAAATTCGGGTTTACTGCCTAATGGGTCGGGAATGTCCCTTATTTCGGATTACCGCTACTGTAGGTCGGATACCCCCACCTCATGTCGCGTATTATTACTGTAAGTCGGAAATTTTTCCCGTGCCACCGAGAGTTATTACTGTAGGTCGGGAATTTCTCCCTGCACATCAAATTTAATTACTGTAAGACGGGATTTGCCCTTACGAGTGATCTAAATGTGATCTATATGTGTAAATACTTATCTCATGCGTGTGTATAACCCCCTATGAGTAATAAATTTCCCCCTGAGTCGAGTTATTTATCCCCAGAGTCGTGTTAATTGTAACAGAGTTGAGTTATATATCGAGTATTCTGTATTTCTCCTCTGATTCATTCTGTACATTCTGCATCCTTAATCTGTGTTGTAAACTACCTTATTCGGGTTTTTTCTTTTCCCTCTTCCCCCCCTCTCAAATCCTAGGTGGTATACTGTAGCCCTCCGGGTGGGTGCCATTACAGTACGCCTGTGCCCATTCCCGTACTGTAACTACAGTATACCCATACGCGGGTACTGGTATCACAGCTGTAGGGGTTTACGGCCTCTCCTGACTGTTGGTGGTCCGTGACCCCATGATACCGTACACCCTCCACGTATGATTCTGGACGTCATACGTGGCTGCGATTTGTTAATTGTGTACAGTAATTTTTGTATGTCGGCGGAAACTGTCGGAATTGCTCACTTTTCCGGCCCCAAAATTTTACACCGACTGTTTACACATTTAACACGCGTATGTCCAACTCTCGTATTCCCCGTCTTCGGTTATTTTCTTTCCCTTTTTCCTTTCTCGGTCATCTGAGCGGTAAAAAAAAAAAAAAAAAAAAAAAAAAAAAAAAAAAAAAAAAATTTTCTGGTTTCCGGATGCCACCGCTACAGTATGACACCCTTACGTAAGCTCCTCTATCTTTTTCATTTCTACTTATTGTAAGGTCTGCTTCTTCTACTTTCCGGTTGTTGCATCTAGGACATAGACTTTACGGGTCATGCTCTTTGACGTCAGCAACGACAACGTTACGGGTTGTTATTGTTGTGTGGTTCAGCCTCACGGATGCAACCACTGACGTCTGCAACAGCCGCTTCACTTGCTGTTGCTTTAAGGGGTGGGTAGCCCTCCGGGTTCTACTCCTGACGTCAGCAACCGACATTACGTGTTGTTGTTTAAGTTAACACTCCAGCAGTAATGACTTCTGACGTCTGCAACAGGTGAAGCCAACGTTGTTGTAACAGGTTCGGCTGGTTCTCTGCACCCCATCTGTGACATCAGCAATGGTGACGCACCGTGTCACTATTCGAAGATGTGCAGGTCTTACGGGTGCCACATCTGACGTCTGCAACAACTGCATCTCATGTCATTGACTTAAGGTATCAGACCCTCGGTCCCACCTTCTGACGTCAGCAACGGCGTCATCACGTGTTGCTGTATACCGATAGCTGGCTTCAGGGCCCTATTGCTGACGTCAGCAATGACAATGTATCATGCTCTCGCAGCAGGAATTGAGGTTACATGATCCTATTTCTGACGTCTGCAATGGTAACATTACGTGCTACTGCAGGGGTTTGCTGGCCTTAGGCACTCACCCCTGGCGTCTGCAACTGCGACATGATACTTGAATACTCTTATCCCAGGCACCTGCAGTCAGCACCAAGGTCATGTGTTGGTTCATACCCCTACCTTTTGACGTCCGCACCAGGTTACTGTCGGCCCTATGAGTATTCCACTTGAGTTGTAGGTGGTCGCTGGCGCATGGTCCTATCACCTACCTCTCTTGTCCAAGGGTTTGTGTGTGTCTGGGGGCTGATGCCTGGGAAACATCAGCCCACATGCATACGCCACCTGAGATGCTCACTAGCCTGCGTACTGATCAGGTTGTCCGCCCGGGTAGCGGCACTGTTGATCAGCACGTGGCTGTTTTCAAGCTTTAACTGCAGGTTTGAACGAGTTACACTCGGCCTCAGCTGGGTTGGTTGTCTGACTCGGGCAGGCAGCAGGCATTTGCAGTCGGTACTGCCTGTGTCTGACGTCTGCAAGGGTTCGGCAATCTTCTTGTAAATTTCTTATCTAAATTCACTCATTCTCTTTCATCTCATCGAGCTGTCATACATAGATCTTCTTTAGTGTCCCCGCCGTAGTGGTTCCCAAGGGACCGCGGCACAGCCTCCGGTTGGGCCTAGAGTGTATAGGACCCCCTGTCATATTACATTCACTCGAACGCCTTCGTTAACTGGCTTAACGATGCCCGCGCTAGAGTCGCCACTGACCCAGAGTCCGCCTCCGCGGTCCACCCCCTATTAGTCATGTAAATAATAGGCACCGTTGAGTCCGCCTCAGCGAAGGTATTGAGTACGCCTCGATACATACTTTACACTCATATTCAATCAGGGACACCTTGTACCCGTGATCCCTTAGATGTTTTCGGGTGCGCCCTCAAAACATCCAGAGTATTTCATTTTAACTGACTGAGTGTGTCAGAATAGCACCCTTGGTACCCGTGCTCCTTCCCTCTTCTACTGTGTGACCTGCGAACCTCACTTCATCTCAGTGATCGGCAAACCCGGCCACCAGCTGTGTATAATACTCCTGGAGAGTGTCCGTTCTGTTCGGAATGCGGGCTCCCATTTCGAACACGGCTGTAAGTTACTTGCGAATGTCGTCCAACACGGAACCTCCTGTATTAGTCCGTCTCACTATGCAGAGATCGCAATCGCTCCTGGCGAGTGAGGCCCGTTGCGTAACTGCGCGACCCCTTTGCGTAGCTGGGTTTGTAAATTAGTTTTATCCCTATTTATTGCTCCCTCTTAAGTTCATTTTCAGTTGACCCCATCCTTTTCACCTCATGCCACTTTATGCGCTACTCCTGGTGAGTAGGATCTTGCCGGCTACGAGTCCGCCTCGCCCCAAGGTTTGTAAACTAGTACAGCGGTCGAGCCTCCAGGAAAAATCCCTCCTGAGCGGGTTCATCCGTCACCTCATCCTTCGGCAGGAAAAACCGCCTTCATTTCTCTCTTCTTACTTCCCTCCTTCTGCCCTTTTTAGGCTATCCTAATCGCCGGGTCCATACCCCAACTCTACATTCTTGGTCGGGATCGATTCCCCCACATCTCAAATCATGCCTCTGTCCATCACGGGCGATCAGATAAATTCCCTTCTGCGTCACCCTGGTGCACTCTGATCTTGCATCTTACAATCCTATTTCATTCTAGCCCCCTTTTCGTGGTCGCTAGTCTTAAACTAGATCCAGTTTACGTCACAAACGCCGTCGCGCACGCGTTTTCCGAATTCACGCGCTCTTTCGCCGCGAATTCAAAAGTAGTATTCATTTTCACTTTACACGATAGAGACACCCCATCGTTCCTGCCGTCTCAGTACCCAGCCTGTACAGACCAGTGAGCCGCTCTCTAATCAGTTTGACCTAATTGCTTCACGGGCAAGGACGTCTGTTCTAACCACCTTACGGGAAAACGAACCCTCAGACATGAAGTCGGAAGCTGATCTCCCTTCACAGATCGAGAACAAGGTCCAAGCAGCATTTGAGAATGCTCTTGGACCCCTCAACCAAAAGTTAGAGGCCATGAATGGTCGGAGGCACCCTCCCGTGTCCAGCTTTATGGCCCCTCCCACCTTCTCCGGTGCTTTTGGTGAGTCTATCACCGATTTTATGTCGCATCTTACTCGTTTCTTTACACTCCAGGGTGTAAGCGAAACGGATCATGCGTATAAAATCGCCTTTCTGGAGTCATGCCTCACGGGTCCTGCTCTCGCCTCCTACCGGGACTTTAGCAGCAGCACTCCGATACCTACCCGCTACGAAGAGTTTACGGCTTTTCTACGGAGAGATTTTCCGGTAGGGCGCGACTCTGATCTGCATCAGCAGCTGATCCAAGATCGACTGCAGAAGCCGACAGAGTCCGCGATAGTCTACCTTGAGCACCTCAAGAGACTATCCAGGGTAGCGTATCCAGATCTCGCGACGGATGTCCGAGATTCTATCATCAAACCTATCTTTCTGCGGGGACTGAAGCCGGTCCTCCGAGATAGTATCAAGTTTAGGGAGTTCACGACTCTTGAAGAGACACTCAAGGCAGCCTGTTACGCAGAATCCCAAATCTTTCGGGACGAGATCCGGTACACTGCTCCATCTAACGCCGTTTTCTCTTCAGAACCTAAACACGCCGGATATAATCCCGATATGCCTAACAGAAGCGCAAACGGTCGTCAGAGCAACGCTCCAACGTCGTCATCCTCCGCCGATGAGGTTCACCGCTTGAAACAGGAAATGGCCAGGCTCACGGCCCACGTAGCGAAGCTCACGGCCCAGCAACGTGCACCCGCGCCAATCCAACAGACGCCGCCTCCACAGCCGTCGACACCAAATCAGTCCGCCGGGCGACGCTCGTCGGGAGCACACCTTCAAACGTGCTCCTTCCACGGACTGTGTACACATAGCGACGCCGACTGCCGGGCCCAGCGTCCCACCGGTGCCGCTCCCGGTAACAACGCCGCTAACGGTGGTCGCTGTTATTTTTGCCGTACACGTGCCCACCCCACGGACCGATGTGATAGGCCATGCCCTCATTGTCGTCAAGTGCGAGTGCACCGCTCAACTGCCTGTCCGCAGCGCAATCCGGCAAACACGGGTGAGAATGTCTACCAAAGTACTGGTTATTCTCCCCAGGGGACAAATGTGTATCATCAGAGGAATGGTTATCACCCTCCCAACGGGATAGGAAACCAATATCGGCAGCCCATACGTCGCAACAACGCCGTTGGGGCTACCGATGGCCCTCCTCATCCAGATCCTCTTGACCTGGATGATGAGGCACTTGCTGAACACCTGACAGATTCTTCACAACAGTGTTATCCTGTCTGCGTAATCAGTGTTGGATTTTCAGTGGTCCAAGCAGCCCAGGTACCCGTACCGATAAATGTATCGGACATACCGCTGCCACCACCACCACCAAAGTATGCGATGCCGGTCACCCTGGACCCCTCGACGACACCGCAGTTTGTTGGCCACGCTAACATCCTCGCATCGTATCGCATTCCTAAAATTAAGACTGCCGAGCAAACTCCAGCCGCCAATACGACGTCTTCAGCGCCGCCGGCCCGCATCGTCCCTCCAGGACCACCGCCTTCGATCCCCACGGATTCGGCTATGGAAGTCCTCGACCAGGTCGAGCCCATGAATTTGTCAGGTATACTACCTTCTTCTTCAGGTGATCCTAGAGTAGGAACCAGAAATCTATCTCAGTCCACGACTCTATCGATTTCTTGTTCACAGCGCCATCGCCCGTCCAAGACGCGATGTTGGCCATCTGGTCAGTCGACCTGGCCAAGAAATACCCGCATTTGCCGTGGACTCTGCTCAACGAGCCATCGAATGTCGAAGCGCTCACGGCCGCCGACGTCGTGCTTGCAGCACCCGTCTCAATGCGCCTCTTACGACCCGACGTCGCCCGACGGGCACTCGAGTTCATTGCCAATGGGACTATCACCATCTCGCCCGTCGAGAAGTTCTTATTGGACGGGGAGCCATCCTCGCCTTCAGTCGATGCCGTCCGCCGAGCAGTCGAACAGGCCAGTCGGATCCTCCTGCCTGCTGCCGCCGCTACATCACCGGCAGCAGCGCCACCTGTTGCCGCGACATCGCCAACGAAAATGGACATTACTGCTTCCTCGCCCCCGGCAAAGGAACCCGCAAATGATCCTACACCGCCGGCAACAGCCCAACTTACTTCGTCGGCAACAGCCCAGGTTAAATCGCCGGCACCAGCCCAAACGACATCTCCGACCGCTGCGACCAAGTCGCCCGTCGTCGAACACATGGCCGTCGACGAGACCTTACGTCCGGTTAACGAAGATGTCAGCATCGTTGAGGAATCCCCATTCCCAACGGCAGTCGCCCCACGGTCGCCAAAAATCGGTATCCTCTGGGAGATCCATCCGTGCGGTGGATTGGTCCTCGATTTCCCCGGCCAGGAACCAATCTCGTCCGACAGCGACGAAGAAGAAATCTGACACTGCCCCTCAGGCCAGATTTGTGAAATTGAGTGAACACTTACAAATTACGTTTGTACAGTTGTTTTTGACAATAAAATTGACCTTGGTAGCATCACTGTTTCTAGGGGTGAGTTTGTCAGCACCGGCGGCTCAGTATCAATTTTGCGGTCTCTCAAGAAGCGGACATCCACTTGAGTTACCCCAGCGTGTAGAGTGTAAACCACCGCAATCTTCATGGAGCCCGCGGCGCATGAATGTTACGGTGTATGTCCCTAGCTCAGACCCGATTACAGCCAGAGCGTGGAAATGCACATTGCGCTCCCTCAAAGTCTGCACCAACACTGGTTTCTTCGGCTCTAGGGGCATCACTGCAGACGTCATCACCACTCAGCACTTAGCGCCTGCGGCATGCACGCTAGCACATCGCACTAAGATGTTTGGTTCACAAAAACTTGTCGGCGTTCGCCCTGGCTTTTATAGCACAAACCAAACATTGGAAGTGATGTACGAATGGTGCTGCAGCGACGTCTGCAAGACAGTGACTAACCTCTTCATCGAGGAGGGACAAGTCGCTTCGTGGGACGGCACTACGGCCCTAAGCACCTTAGGCGATGTAGGTGGATGCAGTCCCACTGCAGGCCAGTGCACTACTCTAGACGGGGTCATTGTCTGGCCTGCACAAAACTTCACGGCGCGGTGTCATTATCACCCCAAGGGAAATTACACTGCGTCTATGTCAGGGAACCACGTCATCATCGATGATCTGCAGGTTGCCCTTAAGATCCCGGGAAACTCCCGCGTCTTCCAACTGTGCCCAGAACTACGTTCCACCACAGTCCGGACGGATCAGGGTCTTCTCCTTCGCATCCACGGGAGATACAATTTGACCCAAAACTTGTTCAGAGTGGCAACGGACAGCCGTCCCGATCCTGTCAATGCCAAACTGAACTATCTGGCTCAGCAGATCAAGGAGTCGGAAATTAACGGTTTCCGGTTCACGTGGCTTGAGCTCTGCTCTCACGCTCAACGCTATCTTGATCTGACTTGGCAGTTGCTTCGCTTCGACCCTACCCTGGGTGCCCGGGCATTCCTCCAGAGGAATGACCTGACGGCGGAATTCACAGGCGATGCGCTGACAATATGGCCGTGTCAGAAGGTCAACGCCACCTACGTTTACCACTCGTACCGGGTGGGGAAGGTTTGCTACAAGTACTTACCTGTACAGGTTGGCGGCACCATCTACTTCGCCACCCCCGGTGGTCCGGATCTCATTAAATCTAGCCCAATTGTGCCGTGTCATCACCACTTTACAGGGATTTTCCGAAATCGCTCGGGCTGGTTTACTGAGTCTGGCGCGGTCCATGTGAGCCACATCCCACTGGAACTCTTCTGGAAGCAGCGCTTCAACATCACTCACTTTGAGGCACCGGCGCTCTTCCATGACCAGTTGGCGATGACCCCTTCAAACTTTGCCTTCTTTAAACAGTACGTTTACAAGACTGAGCAAATTGAAGCGGTACTCAACCGGCTGGTAAACTTTACCGCTGGTCTATCCCTGCAACCAGACGCCATTTACCAGGCCTTTGCAGGGGTAGGAACCGACATCAAGGCCTCTCTGGAAGGTGTCGGTTTGGCAGCAAACCATGTTATTACGGGTCAACAACACACCCTCGCCCAGGGCTTGCATGCTGTCCTGAGCGGGCCGGTCCAGTTGATCTTTAACATCCTAATTACCCTGACAGTGCTGATCGGTGCCGGATACCTTGCCTATCTTGGTGTATCTTATTATCTCAGCTACCGTCTGCGGAGCAAACAGGTCAGGTTTGTTAGCCGTTTCTCCCCGTTGGGTCTTTACCGTAAAGTCCAACGCTGGATCGGTTTTCACTACGTGCAAAACGATGTGCCCTCCCAGCTTGACCGAATCACACCGTGTTTCGTCGTGCTGCTGGACACCAAGGAAACTCCTGCTTTCCTTGACACGGGTTGCCCACGCACTATCATTAGCCAACGCCTTCATAAGGCCTTGGCTAAAGAAAGTCCGAAGGCGGTCATGGCGTTCCAGCAACATCACGACTTTAACCCATTGATGAGCATCAATGGTAAAGCCGTTCATACCATCCTTTCGGGACCATATGAAATCATGTTGCCCGGAAACCGCCAGCCGAACACACGGATCGATGTACATCTCCATGTGTGCAAGACTACGTCTCCCTTCTGGGCACCTGTTGACCTCATACTCGGACTGGACTTCTTAGAACAGTTCAAGAACATTATGTTTGACTACCAACGTAATGTTTGTCGGCTGGACGCGGTAGAATTACCCCTCCTGCTGACCACGCCGGAGATTGACCAGATCGACCCCTGGTGGGAGAACACCCGTGCTCTCTCGCGAAACTCACACAGGTCGGGATCACGATCGCGGTCCAGGGCTTCGTCCATCTCTCGGCCACACTCACGGGCCTCCTCAGTTGCCTCATCACGTGGGTCAACTAGGGGATCCCGGGCCTCTTCTAGACGGGCAAGTCGTCATCTGTCGACCTTGCACGGGTCAGGTTGCCCTCGACCTCCGCCTGGAACCTCTCCAGTTACGCTAGAGAAGGGCCGATACCGTGAGCCAAGTGATTCAGATGCTCCGACATCACCCGTGCCAAACGCGCCTCCGCTATCGGACACCGAGGTTGAATCACTAGGAGCTACTCAGAGTCCGAAGGATCACTCAGACCACGTACTAACGGTGCAGGATGAGTCCACCCTTCTGAATGACCCGGAACCCTCCGTCGGATACGCTCTAGTAGGTCTTCTACGTCGTACGGGACTACCGATTCCAAAGCGGTCCGGTAAGACCAAACATGCTAGTGGTGCCACCACACCTGATTCCGGTCATGTGGTCACTGCTTTTTACCCAAATGATATTCGGACACCCCATATCAAAGTTCTCCTCAACAACTGGGTAGAAGCAAAGGCACTGGTCGACACAGGAGCTGTTTTCTCACTCCTGGACCACAAGTTAGCGGCCCAGCTGCCCAACTTGTCACTATCACCAACCAGGGCCCGCCCTATCGCAGCCAATGGGTCCCCGATCCCACTGCTAGGAGCAGCCTACATCACAGTTACAGTGGCTGATGTCTCTGAACGGATTCAGGTCCAAATACAGGAGAACTGTTCAGCAGAACTGGTCCTTGGAACTAACTTCCTTGGCCGGTTCAATTGTGTCAGCTTGAACTGGGAGAAATCCTTCCTCCAGTTCAAAGAAAACAGAATCCCCTGTGACGGTCTCATCCACAGCCCACCTTCTGCCCGCGGCGCCTTGCCCCTGAAGGACTTGGTAATTCTGGAGCCTCGCTCCCTGACACGATTCACTGTCCCTGTTCCACCAATCTATACGAACGTGCCTGAGGTGGCCTTCTTTCCGAAGCACCTCACCGGATCTCAACGACACGTATATTTTGCTGGAAGCGTCAGTACCGTGACCAACGGTCACATACCACTTCAGGTAGTTAACCCGAGTACTCATTCCGTGGTTCTCTACCCGCACACGACCATCGGTCATGTGCAGATGCATAGTGAGCCCTCACGGGAATCACCGGTCGACTCAGACACCGTCCTCGATCGTCAGTGGGTCGAGGCCAATGCTGTAATCTCACCGGACATCTCCCCTCGGGACCGGGCAGCCTTACTCGATCTGCTGGTTGCATACACCGACCTTTATGCTCTTGATGAAAAGGACACAGGTTCCACTGATCTCGTCCAGCACGAAATCAGCACGGGCGATGCCCGCCCAGTCCGCCGTTTCCCTTACCAGTCCTCACCTAAGGAAAAGGATCTCATCATGCAAGAGGTCAAGGCGCTCCAGGAGAAAGGTATTATTCGGCCAAGCACGTCTCCGTGGGCTACTAATACTGTCCTGGTGCGCAAGAAAAACGGCTCTCACCGTATGTGTGTTGACTTTCGTGGTCTTAACGAGGTCACGAAAAAGGATGTCTACCCTCTCCCACGGATAGATGACATTCTCGACACACTCAAGGGTATGAAATATTTCACTACCCTTGACCAAGCTAACGCTTATTGGTCAATCCCGATTGCCGAGGCGGATAAGGAAAAGACGGCTTTTAATACGCCTATTGGACTTTACGAATTCAATTATTTGCCTTTCGGTTTATGCAACGCGCCAGGGACATTTCAACGCCTTATGGACCTCCTCCTTACTGGAATCCAATGGCGCACGGTTCTGACTTATCTCGACGACATTTTGGTGTTCGGGAACTCTCACACCCAAATGCTTGAGCGCCTGGCAGATGTGTTCGCCCGTCTTCGCCGGGGTGGAATGAAGCTCAGACTGAGCAAGTGCAAATTCTCGCACTCAGAGGTAGAGTACCTAGGCTATCGCATCTCACAGAGCGGCCTAGAACCTGACCAAGCCAAGCTGGCCGCCGTCCAAAACCTACCCATTCCACAAAACGCCAAAGACATCAAGTCCTTCCTAGGCCTCGTGTCTTACTACAGGCGTTTCATCCCTGGTTGTGCCCGGCTCAGCGAGCCACTCACCAAGCTCTTACGGAAGGAAACTACTTTCCTGTGGTCAAAACCTCAGCAGGAGGCGTTCGATGAACTCCGCCGCCTGCTGACCAACCCCCCTATCCTGCGCCATCCGGACTTTTCGAAATCCTTTATCCTTCAAACTGATGCGAGTATTTCGGGGATAGGAGCGGTTCTTAGCCAGTTAGACGAACGTGGATACGACCATCCTGTCGCGTACGCCAGCCGAGGGTTAACAGCGGCCGAGAAAAACTACTCCATTACAGAACTGGAGACTCTCGCTGTTGTCCATTTCGTCAAGCACTTTCGACCATACCTCTTCCAGCACGAGATGGTCGTTCAGACTGACCATACCGCGGTCAAAGCAGTGTTGGAGAAGCCTAACCCCTCTGCTCGGATCGCTCGGTGGGGACTCGCGCTCGCCGAATTCAAACTGACAATTCGGCCGCGAAAAGGTCAGTCTAATGGTAATGCCGACGCATTATCACGCCTGCCGGATCCTAACTCCCTCACCGGTCAGAGTATTGATGATACTCCCCTTTACAGACCTGAGGGGCATGTTATGATGATCACCGATGGTGCGCAGCACCTGGCGCGATCCAGGACCTTGACCGATGGTGTGCAGCACCTGGCGCGTTCAAGTAATTCAGCACCGATCACTGTTGGCGCGGAGCGCCCGGTACGATCAGAGTTTTATGCCGAGATATCCGTCGGTGCGCAGCACCCCGACCTTTTCGCTGCTCAGCTGGAGGATCCGGAGTTAGCCGACATCATTCGCTCTCTTAAGCCTCTGGGCGACCAGAATGATGTGCGAGGCTACCATCTGTTGGATAACGTTCTACAGAAATGGACAGGCGAGTCCAATAAGATCGTCATACCCAGATCCATGGTTACTACCATTATCCGGGCTCATCACGATGACATCTTAGCTGGACACTTTGGTGCTAAACGTACTGCGCGGCTCATTGCTCGCAGATACCACTGGCCCTCCCTCAGTCGGGATGTCAAGTCCTTCTGTCAGCGGTGTGATCTTTGCCAACGGAATAAGCCCGCTCGACAGAAAACCACTGCGACCCTGAAACCTATCACCATCACGGGACCGTTTCATCGGGTAGGTGTCGACTGTATGGGACCAATGACCACTAGCGAAGCTGGCAACTGTTTCATCGTAGTCTTTATCGACTACTTTACGAAATGGGTCGAGGCTTTTGCTACTCCGGACATCACTGCGCACACCATAGCCCGGCTGTTTGTAACGCAAATTGTCTGCCGGCACGGGGCACCGCAGATTCTTCAATCAGATCGTGGCACTGATTTCACATCAAAACTGATGACTGAGATCACTGCGATCTGCGCAACGAAGAAAATCCACTCTACCGCCTATCACCCGATGACCAACGGCGAAGTGGAAAGAGCTAATCAGACGCTAGCCACACGGCTACGTATGTATGTTCAGCACGGACATACCGATTGGGATGAACACCTACCTTACGCTGTGTTTGCCGTCAATATCAGCATGAATGAGTCAACAGGGTACTCGCCCTTTGAACTCATGTACGGTCGCACACCCATGCTCCCTGTTGATGCCGTGCTCTCATTCAACCCTCCGGCCCATATCATTAATGTTTCCTCATATGATATGGAGGTCAAACGTCATTTCACGAATGCGTTAACCTTAATCCAGAGTCGGATTGAGAAAGCACAGGAAGCCTATGCACGGTCGTACGACCAGAGGGCACATGATGTCTCGTACAAAGTAGGGGATCAGGTGCTCAAACTGCGCACCTCCAGCAAACGTGGACTCACTCCTAAATTGCTGCCCATCTACGATGGACCCTACCTTGTAACAAGTGTGGCATATCCCAATGTCACACTTCGTCTCGAGATGGATCAGGAAGACACTGTACATGTCAACCAGCTTCGACTTTACGTGTCCCCTGAACAACCGAGTGAAGCAGAGGATACACCTCCCACTTCACAGGCAACAGATTCGGCACCCTTATTGTATCCCTCAATAAGCCGGGACTTTACACCGAATCTGATTGACCCACATCTTGATGCAGAGGTCCCGGACCCGTAACTCAGGATGCACTCTCTTCACTGTCCCCGCTTACGGACGAGGACGTCCTTTTTCGAAGGACCGCCGTGCCCCTCACGAAGTATCCACTCTTGTCCATGCTGGATCTTAGCGGATAGAAGAGAGCGTTCAGCAACCTAAGCGTCACGCCTTAGGCGCATCCTCACGCGATAGCCTACACCTCTCAGGGTGCATCCTCTGCGATAGCCCGACAATCTGTACCTCTCAGGGTGCATCCTCTGCGATAGCCCGACAATCTGTACCTCACTGGGCGCATCCTCGGCGATAGCCTACATCTTGCCCTGAAAATTTTTCTTTTCTGTGTTCTAGACCTTCGCACAGGATATTCAATGTTGGCAACTTCACGCATCAACAACCTCCGGTCACCATACCACCGAACGAATTACGATCAAAGAAGGCTTCATCCGCCGACAACCCAACGGACCTATTCGACCACTCCCGCCGTCACACCTTGGAATGACCTACGACCACGGACACGCCGTACAAAACCTCACTACTGACCACTGCAAGGACGAGGACGCCCTTTTTCGAAGGACCGCCGTGTCACGTGCCGCTCAATTCTCCAACGTCACGTGATCCCAATCATGCCGACATTTCGTTATTTTTCATGTTTCGTTTAGTACTCGATCATGCTTTCGTTTATTTCATTTTTTACACATGCATTTTGCGTTCGTTTTTATGTTTTTCATGCATTTCTATGTTTCGTTTTGTTGTATTTTTATTTCTTTACAAACGCGGGCTACAGTAGGCCCTTTAGCTAAAAACTTCCGCCAGTCGTGCTCCATGAGCACATGGCTATTTTTGGTGCGCTCACGCACCTCTTATCATCAAAAATTAGCGTCGTTTTTGTTACGCAAAACGACTAGCTAAGAAGTTTTAGCTAAAGACGTTCATATGCTTAGCATAGGCACTGCAGCCAGCCTCAGTGCTAAACGCATGTGAATGAAAAAATGTCTATGTGCTCATAGGCATCTTCTGCACCGCGTCTAGCTGCAGAAGTTAGCTTGAGCGCCGAGAAACTCCGCCCAAGCTGCAGCTGTAGCCAAACATGTCCTTAAAAGGACATGTTTCTTTAGTTTTTAGCTCATTTTTTTGGGTTCACCAAGTTCCGATTCGGTTGTTGTAACTTCGCGTCCGCCGCTCTACTTAATTTGCATATTTATATATCCCCGACTGCGTCCGCTGCCTTTATCTTCAATAAATTTGCATAAATTTACCCTTGTTGTTCACTGCGTCCGCCGCTTACCGCCAACAGTACCCCGCTGCCCATCAGTGCCAGGTGTCCGACCGCCCCGGTTCGTCAATTAAACGTTGGAGTTTTCGCCTCCCGCTCGCTCCCGCTCCCTCCCGCTCGCCGCCGCTCGCCGCCGCTTGCCACTAGGATGTTCTGAGGATCGTATCCCCGCTCCCAGTGCCAGAAGACCGAAAGCATCCAGGGACTTGCCGCCCGTTGCGTCGTAATCGCTTGAGAAACAGGACTAGGTGAGTCTTCTCAGGGGATTATTGTTATTTGTGGGTTATTTGTTGGGAAATCCTTCCTAAGTCGGTTTCCCAAGGTTTCCACAGATAAGTAGGGCCTCCACCTCTCAGGTTCGGGCTAAAAGGGGCTGTCTGGTTCATAATCGGGTCCCATAAATTAGGTCATTTTACGGGTGACCCTGTCCCCACTCTCACTGAGTAGGACTCGGGGATTGTCGCACCTAGCCTGGCAGCGTTGTCCATTACCCTACAGCAAGACCCCAGGGACAACACACGAGAACCAACTATAGACCTCTCTATAGCCACCAATTGCCAGGTTAGGCCCCAACGCCAACTTGGGAAGCCTGGGGAAAATGCCAGTATCCATCAGGAGTCACAGCCTATTACTCACTGTAATAGGATCAATCTGATATGGTTCACCATCAATGTGACGTCTAAAACACGGTATTACCTGATGAGATACCCAAACCTCTCCAGCTCTCCCAAGATAAACCTGTCATACACGTGACATGGCGTAAAATGTGACAGTATGTACATGAATGAAAATCATTCAGATTGGGATGATTATCTTCCCTTTGCGGTATTTTCTACAAATGTTCATAAAAATGAAAGCACAAGTTATTCACCTTTTAAACTCCTGTATGGGCGACAACCCTTGCTGCCATCCAATGCAGCCTTCAGTTTCCAAAAGTCACCCTATATGGTTGATCTAAGCGAATATGCTAACGAAATAAAAAATCACCTGTCAAAAGCATTTGAAAACGTACAGGCCACCCTGTTGGCTTCACAAAATCGGTACTCAGAACAGTACAACAAAAAATCACACAATGTACAATATCAAACTGGAGATCTAGTCCTTCGGAAAACTAGACTCATTCGTAAAAATCAGAGTCCTAAGCTAGTCTCGCAGCAGCATGGACCATACAAAATGATCAAAGTTGCATATCCAAATGTCCAAATCGAGCAGCCAGATACACAGAAAGTTTACAAATTGCACGTTAATGACACTGTCCGGTTCCATCCCCGCATCTCTGCCATCCATTGTACTGCATCATCTAACCAGTCCAGCAAAGTCAGACATGTCAGGCATCATCAACACTTGGTCGGCTCGATTTGGCGTCATTGCTTTAGTCGTCACGGGGTCAAAACCAAAAGAGAAGGTTGCGACCGAGGGCGTTCGCCTTTGTAAGGAGGGAATGTCAAGGAGTGTAAAAGATTTGTATAATTTTTATGTAAGTTTTCGCGAAAATATATATTCTATTTATTCATCATTTTCTCGTCACATGTACCATATTAGAAATCAATTAGTGTTCTCTATTGTTTTCGAGAGTCTGGGTTCCTAGTTGGAAACCAGACTATTTTTCAAGTACTTTGTTTTTGTCACACATTTTCGCACTCATAATTTACTCAGCAGGAAACAGAAAGGTTGGCACATTCAAAAACAAAAAACACTTTTCCTCAAAATACAAAAATGGGTTCATATGTTTTGAACCCTCGGACAATTTGGAAACTAATTACGCACAGCGGGGCTCCCAGAACCATGTCCCAAGAAGATGGATGTCGACTCAGAAATTGAAGAAGTCAGTCTTTAGTACTTTACGCGACTATGCTCGCTGCTTTGGTTGGTTTGTCTTTACACGACTTCGCTCCCTCGCACCCTACAGTCTGTTGGACTTCGAAACGATTTACGTTTTGGTTTGAGGCAATCACATTGCCTATACTTTACGGGACTCGGGCTTCAATACCAGCCGTTTCCCTGCTTCCAAATTGTCATCTGTTACCTGGAAAATGAATGTTTATTTTCAAGTAATTTGTGCCAACCTTTTTCGCCCAATTGCGCTACCCTCGCGCACCTTTGTCACGCCTTTGTAATTATTGCCTTATCCACCTTACTTACTGTAAGTTATCTAATAAATACCAAAAACCCCAGTTTTAGTCGGTTGCTACCTAAATCTACAGTAATTCACGAAAACTCAAGAAAGGCCGTGACAATTTTTATGGTGTCGAATAAAGAAGAAATGTCAAAATTCGTTGAAGCATACTTTATTAAATAACTAAAGGCACATTAGAACGAGATGAACGAATTATGTCGTCGGTAAATATAAACAAAAACAAGACATTTGTGGCACATTCAAAGCAATATCTCACTTCACCGTCTTAGGGCTTAAGGCTCCATCTTCCGGCACCATCGCGGGCAAGTTAATAGTTTCACTTTCGTTTTTAGTGTCAGACGCTTCCCCTTCCTCGGCTTCTTCTTCGTCCGATTGTATAGCATCCACAAAATTTTCCATCGCTCGACCAAGATCATTCACGGTGGACATCAAATCGGTCATTCGACTGGCGGTCAAAGCAGCTGACGGGATGGCGTCCAAATCTGTGGTCATATCTGCAAAAACGTGGAGACAATTTTTTGAAGTCTGAGGATACACACAAAAAAGGAATGATGGGATTCGGACACATGTACAAGAAACGGCATGGGGATCGTTTTGAACACGAATAGGATAGGAGCTCCTGAATCTGAAAACTAAAATTCCAGTTTTACGGATCTGCTCTGGATAAGATCATTTTGAATATCAGTGTGAGGCAGTATCGAAACTCCTAGATATTAACAAACAGAGAAAGATTATTATGGATTCGAAAGTAAGAAATTATGTTTTTGAGCGTGCGACGGAAATAATGTAAGTGAACGTATTCATAGAAGTTTTCAGAATAGTGATGATTACACAAGTTGATCTTGTGTAAAAGAGCAATCTAGTCCAATATTAATCAATTGCCAACATAAAAGTTGCCCGAAGTTCGGAACTATAGTCCGAACGCAAAATTTCCAATGGTTTTTTATGCAAATTTTTCCAATGCTTGGAACGATAGTCCGAAATTGGAGAAAAGCAGCAAACTCTGATTTGATGTATGCAACATAAAAACAGTATTTCCCTGCTTGTATATACAATCGAAAATGTTCGAGATTTCTTAATTTCAAAAAATTTCATTTGTTGTAATCGTAAATCATTTATCCCTCATAATCTAGCGAAGCCTTACTGTCATTTAGTTACAAACCTATTGTGCCGTTTTGTTGGGCCGGCAAGACGCGTTGCAACGAAGATCCAGGAGTTGCGTAGGGTGTCACTTGAGGGCTGATTATGTTGGCGTTGAATTCACTGATTTGTTGCTAGGAAAGAGGAAAAATAAAAATTAAATGATATGGCATATTTTCGGGGTTTCAATGACATACTTTCATAAAAAATTTTACATTGGAAAGATTATCAGAATAATTCTACCTTTTGGAATTCCTTAAAAGTTTACAAGACACAATATCATACCTGATCAACTAAATCTTTCAATCTTTTTAATTGAACTTCCAGTTGTTTATTATGATCTTCTAGAACGCGGCTCCTTTCCTCTAAACGTTCCTTATGTTGTCTCAACGTCCTAGCTTCGAGCAACAATTCTTTTTCTTCGACGGCAGTTATGGCCTCAGAATCGGCAGCGTCGTCGAAAGCCTCAAAGACGCTTCAATTTTAAAAAATGATAAAACTTCACGGGAAATAACATTAATATTGATCAGTTTAAAAAATACAAGTCAAACAAGAATGAAAAATCATCAATGACGTAAAAAGTGAAAAGGAAAAGTGAGATAATTACAGGTAGAGAGAAAAAGCCCGAAATGTGAACTTCAGAAATGCACATTGGAAAGAATTAAGAAGTTGACAAACTAACATGAAACAATGATTAATCTCCGAAAACTTACCCACTTGATTCACACGAACAGTGTAACTCGAGAGTGAAGAATGTGAACTCCACAAGAAAAACTCAAAATGGAGTGTTGTCGATTTTTACCTTTTTCATTATTTGTTTATCATGTATTAAATCTGCTCATTAACCATCTCTTCATTTCTTTCACTAATTACTTTGGGAATAAATATTTTGCATGATTAGTCCTAAACTATAAAAAACATTCTTTCATTATCTTGGCAATATTTATGCTTTGGGGATTGGGTTTCCAAGAATGATTCCTGGAATTTCTCGTTATTCCCTCCGAGTCTTAATTGAAATACCTTATGGTAATCAAGACATCGACTTGAGAAAATTTCAAAATTTCAAAACATCGACTTGAATCCTAATATCGTGAAAAATGATCCTTCAAAATGCATGGAAGTTGACGATTTTTGAATTAAAAAATATGTTTGAGGAATAATAGATACACATGTTCTCGCTACATACATGTGTGTACAGTTCAAAATTTTATGTGAAATGTTTGACAACCAAACAGAACATGGCGCCATCAAAATTGCTTACACAAGGCTTTATTCCCAAATTTTTTAGCTAGAATTATTTTGAATGGTTGACCGAGTTAATTCACTAATTTCTCGCCTAAACAACACTAACAATCCTAAACTAGAACAACAGAAACGATGTACAATAATCTGCAAAGATTGCTTTTCGTGAAATGTAGAAAATAATTGAAGGGTCAGTTTTTGTTGACAATCGATTTTAAGAAACTCGTGTAAATTCCTTATTGACCATTTCTAGAGGTCAAGATTCTCCTATTTTACGAACTTATGAATTAGATGTGAAAATCGTTTTCTTGCAAACCATACTCGAGGATATTGAGCCCTTTCGTCGGATCGATTTAATGTCGAAAATCCATTTTCCAGGAGCGGTACGGCTGTCGACGGACTTGTCAACGTATCGAACATCGGCGATGCAGAAGTTTGTCGTTGAAGACTGGTCGTTTGACGTTGAGGTGTGGCGCTAAAATGTCGACCACCGCCATGGGCGCCATTAACAGCACCCGATCGCCTACCCAATGAGCCGTTGGTCATCACCGATTGCGGGCCAGCACTGCCATTAGACATCACATGCAAGGCCGTCGTAGACATGACTTTCAATTGTAAATGATCGCGTTCCATTTCTAAACGTCTGCGAAGAAAGGATCAAATGTTGCATTTAGTCATGAAAAGGCACGTGTCTTTCTGTGATTTTGATGCGGTGATTTAGCGGTCTTATCGAAAACTAGAAATTTAGAGGAACTTCCAAAGTAATTTCCATTAAACATTTTCCGCAGTTGCGCAAGATTCATAAATACTTTCCACATTTGGGAAAGTTTCTGAAACGCGTTAGCTAAAAAATATTTTTTGTTTTTTGCGTATTTGAGCGTAGTATTACATTACTCCGCCACTAACATCGAAAATCAAACAGTTTATACGTTTAAACGTCTAAAATTGCTCTTGGATTAGAACAATCTATCACAGCGCGTGTACTGAAAGAATCGGTGCGAAGAACTGAATTTTCCGAAAATTGGCTCACCGATATGCTAATTTTTTGCTTTTATTGCCTAATAATTTGAATAACATATTTTCAGTGTAGAAATTCCTTACCGATTTTCGTCTTCCAATCGGCGTCTTATCGCTTCGAATTCTTCCCTTTGTGCGCTATCTATCATAGATATCAATTGAGCTGGCGATTGCGGCGTTAGAATCGGAGTACCACTGGCACCTACTCCTAATGTTCCACTCAAATTCGCGATAGCCGCATGTTCATCGTCAGCAAGAGTCATTGGATCATCGGCTAAAAAATGAACTGAATTATGCGTGCACAATAATGAGCAATTCAGAGCTATTTTTCGACAGATGTGCTGTTATAATCGGTAATCTAATCAAGCTTCACCAAATTTCTACTTCGCATGGTATGTATATTGACGAAAAATTTAATTTACAGACTAGTGCTGAGAGATTATCTGCCCGGCTCACTTTTCCATATAAGATTGCAGTCATTTTTCGGAAAAAAATAATAAAAAATTTTGACAACTATAATTAGCTATTCAACAAGTTACGTTGGTACATGCACAACATATTATGTACAGCTTAGTAATCGAATACTATAGGACACAAATTATGTATACTATTCACTTGAAATACGAAAAAACATTACCAATAATGCTACCACCCATTGATAAGGTTTGACTGTTTTCTACTTCGGCCAAATGTGAAGAGAACGATTCTATATTTCGATGTAATTCCTTAAATTTAACAATTAAATTGAACAGAAAAGCACTGAATGTAACACCACTTGTATTTACCTGAGTGATAGGATTGAAAGGCGGGACGTTTCGAGCTTCGATAGGAACGCCCTCGTTAATTGACTGCACGGGCAAATACCCGACTCTGGGGTGACTTTTAAAATATTTTCGACTTTTGAATTTATTTTTGAAAATTCTGCTGAAATCACGGACATCTTCGCCACTGGTGGACTAAAAAGCAGCGTTAAAAAATAAGCGAATTGGAACTCAAAAATTGTGCATTATTTTAAGACAATACTGTGTGCTTGATTCCGTTGATCAAAAGTTTTCAAGAATAGGGGGATTAATTAAAAAATTAATCAAATTACACGTTAGGGAAATGAAAGAGTGTGTTATTAGTTCGACCTGATGTCCTAAAAATGGTTTACCGACGACCCGATTTTGGGATAAAATGATTTACCGGGGCAGACGATTTTGAGGAATGTTTGTTAAGTGAAAGTTGAGGTAACCACACCCGCGCAAAATTTTGAATTTTACACTTCCCCTGGATATGCTCGATCTTGGGAATCCCTATTCACAAGAAATATAGACCGAAAAATATTCATTTTCTTACCGCTACGCAATATTCCTGCATTGGATGCAGAACTTTGTGATTCTTGGCGGTTCTTTGCGAGAAAAAACAATTCTGGCACATGTCAAAATTGAAACACTTGAGACAACGGTACCTGTAAGGAATGAAAAATCAACCTCAAGAATAGTAAATTTTGAGGAAGATGAAATAACGAACGAACTTTATTAGAGATTTCCAAAAATATCGAATAAATCCTTGTAAAATTGACATCAAATAAATCTTTTTAATTCAAAAACATCTCTTTTTAACAGACGTTCCTTACAATTTTTCACTGATCTTTCAAAATTATACATAATGTAATGTGTACCTCAAACCGATAATCGGGAACATTTTACAAACGTTACATTTGGATTGATGTTTGACCGCTTCGGCCAACAAGACTCTATGCATGACCGGTAACCAGACTAAACTTTGCGGTTCGTGTTTCAGCCAATCGAGATAATTTTGTAAGTTTATTTCTTGTGGATATTTTGCCTGCAATAAATTTTCAGAACTGGTTGGGAAAATAAATTTCAAAAATTCTCACTTGTTCAAAGCAACTTCTGACACTCGGCTCAATATTCGTACCGCCAAAAGCAGCAACTTCACCCAAATATTTTGGAATCTGTGGGTAATGCAAAGCGCGTGTATACATACAAATGCTTACGAAGAATCTGAAAATTTTACCTGCACACAGTCGTGAATGAGTAAAGCCAATTTTTTTTGGTCCACACCTCCAGAAGTCGTTGAAATTTGTCGATACAAAACTGAAAAATAAAATCTGAGCAATACATAGAACAAGCTGCGAAAACAGTTTTAAAATACCCCAATCATTTGTTGAAAAATAATTGACAAAATTACAGTCCATATTGTTAATGAGACTCGGAAACGCAAAAAGATGCTTCGGCAGAGGCGTTGAGCAGCTATCCTTTTTCTCAGATTGATCAAATGAAAAAATGCCAACGAAGATAGTAGATCTTTCAACTGCGAACGCAGTTCTTTACGTTCCGAATCTCATCGAACAGGACTACGATAATTTAAAGGATGGTCAAAAAACGACACGTCTAAAAAGCCAGTCAGGCGCACTGCTCGAGTTTTTCGGCGTTAATTCCTTATTTATTATGTTAATTCCTTATTTTTCCAAAATATAACTCTTTAAAATTAAGTATCAGCAGCATTCGACAGTTTTAATGTGACTTTCATGAAAGAATATTTCACCACTAATAAAACCGAACGGACTAAATAGTACCTGCTTCTGAGCTGCAATGTTCAATTTCGATAATCATGAGCAAAAGTTCTCTTACCCTTCGGTTTGTTAAAATTTTCAAAACTTCTTTTGTAATTGAAAGCTGCAGAGAGATCCGGAATTTACCTAAAACTAATGGAAATCAAATCTTAACAGATGATGATCTAATTGAATTTTCCTTCGGAAGTGAACTTATAAGATGCATATTTTCCCTAAGTTTGTCGATTTTTCCGGACTCTGTCAAAAAGTAATTCATAAAAACCCACAAAAATTAGTGGTTAGGCGTTAAACTTCAAGTACCAACCGGTGGTCTATGAATTTCGAAAATAAAGTGCATGAGCTTCTGATGTGATACCATAGTTTTGCTATCGAACGTGAAAGACCGGAGTATTAGATTTGCTTTGGTCACTTTAAGTTAAAGCACTTTTAGGCGGGTCGTTCCTCGAACCACTCTGTATGTACGAATTTTTCAAGTTCATGAAATTTATCATCCGATATGTACATATAAGCAAAACAATTGTTTACACTTATATTTATCTTCTAACGTTGCATGGCACATCAACGTCAGGACAACTTTGAAGGACAAAACTCGCAAAATCCCATTGCGAACGCTGAAAAACACAATGAAGTTGTAAGGAATTGTAGGGCATCCTTCAAACGGGGTCATATTAGCTCGATTACTTTAATGAAGGTAAAATTTCAAAATAAAAGTTGCATTTGAAAAGATAAGAAAAATACTGTTTCTCTAATCATATACTTAACATATGAAAGGTTCTTTTGAAAATTATCCGACTTCGCTAACGCTCTCAATATTGAAAGAGTCAAATTGAGAAGACTCCGGCTTTTCTCATTAATTAGATTAATAAATACTAGCAAACATCAATATTTGGCTGTGCGACATTTCTTAGTCAATAACTTTTGCTTCCTTATAATGTACATTGATGTGTGTGTTGCTCATGCATAAAATTTCACTTACGGGTCGAAAATATTGAGCAACCAATTTAGGCACAAATCAATGGCCAAGGGAAGAGACTTCAATAAATCCTTGTGATTTTGTTGAATAGTTTCGTACATAGGCAATAAAGCCATGACAATGTCGCCGATATCCATAATTTTATCATTAGCACCGGTCAATTTTTTCTGAGCCATAATTGCGACTGCGTCGTGTAAATTCAGCAAATCAACTGGAAATATTAAGACTTTGAAGCAAAAGCAAAAAACGATTTGGCTTGCCTGAAATTAAGACATCAGATAATCGAAAGCCAAACTTACGGAATAAACGTTTTTGAACGGCTCTAAGCTTCATGGCAGTTCTATAAGCCGAAAACCGAACTTCATTGAATTCTCTCAATTTCGACATGAGGTCAACCATTTTTGGATGATCCCATTGCGTTTTTTCTGTTTCCAGGCTGAAAAAACGTAATAGAAATTGATTTTTGAATAGAACAAGACTTCATGCAGTACTATACTTGATGTAATAAGGAATTCGATTTTCAGAGATTGCGCGTTTCCAAGGCGATAAAATTGAACCTTAATTCCAAATAAATAATAAGTCACTGATGCGAAGTCATTGCATAATTTTTTATTACTGAGTCATACTGAATAACTTAAATTATTCAACGGACTATGATATTTAGGGAGAGATTTGAAGGGGTATACCCCTACCTAAGGTTCAGAAAAATGTTTGTTGAGTGCCCAGTTTTCAGAAAAATGACTTACTTGGCGGTTAACTTTCAGAAAAATATCTAATCAATTAAAATTTGAAGTTCATTATCCCTGAGAAAATTCGACCCTGGGTACCTGTACAGTCAAACATGATCTTACTTTAGAAAGTTTGAAGAGAAGGAAGTGCAATGAAAGTCTACATAGAAAAAATGAGTAAAAAAGTAATGTAAGTAGACGATTCTGTAAACCACGTCGCTATACTCTATTTATTTTCAAATCAGCATCGGAGTGCAAAAAATACCGACAAATCGTTGGGCAGGTTATAACCATGCATCGCAAGCCGACGTTTTCTTGTTCAAAGTTATAATCCTGGCATCTACTGTCAATCAGAGAAAGCGACCACGAAGGCAGGTTGTTTATTATTTGCATGAACATCTTTTTTCTTTCCGATCAGTGTTTTTTTTGCACTGTGCAAAACTTTTTCCGCTCGTACAAAACTTTTTTTTCAGGTTTTTTGCACCGTGCAAAAAAATATTTATCAATTGTGGAAAAAAATTTGGTGTTTTCATATAGAAAAGATACATTTTGGTGCATTTTAGTAGACCCAAATTTCAAAATCGCGGCGCGAAAACTTTAATAATCATTACTATTTATTGTCAAGCTCAGGCACGACTTTTAGCATGTCTACCTTCACTTATCACTAATTTTTAATAGTTTTCATTGTCTTAAACATATTATTTCATGTCTAATTGGCGATCTTCAATTATCATTATATTTAATGAAGGAAGATCCCCATTTTTCGTTCATACATTTTTTGAGAAAGATCAACACATCAACTTGGTGCATTTTAGAAGGTGATAATCTGAAAATTTTCCGGCGCTTCGCGCCGGTTATAACTGTAATAATCATTAGCTATGTATTACATAGCTCCGACGCGGCTTTCAGAATGTCTGCCTTCACCTATCGTGTAATGTATAATAGTTTTCATCGTCCCAAACGTATTATCTCATGTTGTACAAAGAAATCCTGTTTATGGTACAAAAAAATTTTTCGGCGTGCAAAACTTTTTTGGGGATTTTTTGGCACCGTGCAAAAGAGCTCGTGCAAAAAAAACACTGTTTCCGATGTACAATATGGGAAAGACATCCGCATTCGGATACGCTAACTCGCAACGGGACTTTCTCAGGAATCTTGAAACAGAATGCAGAATGTAGCGCAGCACGGGTACAGTGAAGTAATCATGAATTTTCTGCGACCTTACATTCAAGAAAATGCTGCGACGAAGGTCCAAAATCTCGTAATGCGCTCTCTAAAGCAGATAACCGTTGTTCTACGGTCGATTCCAATTGTTTGAAACGTATATTCAACGACTCGGCGAGCTTGGTTAGTTCAGGGGAAACATGAATATCGTTAGCCAGAAGTTGTGCGCTACCATCGTTAACGTCGTCTACAGCACGGCGGAGGGAAGTTGAAATATCCAGGCGAAAGTTCTTAGAAAAGATTTTTTTGGAGCTTTATCACAATGCACTTTGCGACTAATTTTTACTCGAGTTGTCTCCATTTGATTTGGCAAATCCTCTAATTTCACGTCTTTGACAGCTTTCCATTGCTTCCTTTGCAATTCCGCTTTGGACAACTCTTGGTCGCAAGCTTTCAAAGTTTGATCAAACTGACTCATTTTCTAAAGATTGTAACGCATGTCAAAAATTACATGTAGCATAATAGTTGATCAAGCTAAGTTATTACCATAAAAGCATTGTCGACGATACGCTCCCACCGATGAGCGTGGTCTAAAAACTCGGGCCATTTTTCGGTCAAAAGATCGACTTCTAATTTTACCCGTTGTGCTATTCGTAAAGAAATTTTCTTGGTGATTTCATCTTCAGTCAGTTCTAAAATTTATATAAATAAGTATGAGAAAATTAAAGATGGCTATGAAAATATGCAACATCTTTTAGAAGGCAGACCCATTGTTGTTTGAAGAATAAATTTTTGACTAGAAATGTATGAAGATGAACTAAACAAAATAAGGACAAAAAATTCAAAAAAGGAAACGGAAAAACAAAGAAAAATTACTCGATTCGTCAGACGGCATACGGCTAACGGCTGTTTCCAAAGACCGTATATCTTGCTGAATCAAGAAACTCCTCGCCAATTTATTAGTTTCTTCAAAAATGGGAGCTTTTTGATCAATTTCCTCCCGCAAAGTTTGACAAAAAGAAATTTGTCGTTTAACGTGCGTTAAATCACCACCGGCGTCTCGTTGTTGTAAAATTTTCTCAGATTTTTCTTCCACCCACGTCGAAAGGTCATTCAGCTGTCCGGTCAAACGTTCCCATTGTTCCTGGGCGGCTTCCAAACGTTGGCGAGCTCCGTCCAATTTTCTCCTCAATTCTACCCACCGTTCATCAATGTTTTTAAGACGATCGACCTAAAATAATGAGAAAAACATGACCAGCGTCTAATTATTTTTTTGTATTAATCAACCAACCCCTCACTCCAGTGTTTTTCTATGAGTTATTCTGTAGAAATGATTACCGATTAGAATAAAAATTCTAAAGCAAACAAAAACAACAATTTTGTTAATTTTTTTACTAAATTTGCTAAATTTTGTACTTTTTAACATAAATTGGCATAATTTTTTTTAGAAATTCAAAATTGAAAAAAATTGACAGCTGGATTTCATTACTGGATTTCTTGATTTGGAGTATAGTCATTCACGTTGAACATTTGGCTCTAATCTCGAAACAGAAGTTGTACACGTCAGAAAGAATGTTTTTCATTGAGGAAACATACAACTACTAAAAATCGTATATTACCATTTTACTCCTATCCTGCCCTTTCTCGTCTAAGTTCTCGATTAGATGACGTCCGTTCTCTTGCAAAGAATCGAATATATCACCGTGGGCTTCCAATTCGGCCCGATAATCCTAAGAAAATGGAACGGATAGAAAATATTCTTAAAGCTATAAAATAATATTTGACGATTTTTTTTACTTAATTGACCAAGTATAGGTATCGATTCTGATAAGTGGAGATATTAATAATACTACCTGAAAATTTGAGTGCTAAAACGGAAATCTTCAACATATGAGAATTGATCGAAAACGACAGTCATGCATACAAAAAAGAGAAAAAATCAGATTGTTTATATGGACGAAAACCTCTTGAAAAACTGTTTTTTCTCCTATTACTTCTTTTAGTACGCACTGAGATTTCGAGATAAGAAAAAGCGAGAAAATAGAGGCGCCGTTTTTTCCTTACGCAGTTATTCGCAAATTATAGCGCTTTGGCGTAAAACTAATAATTTACGAAATAAATTATAACAAGGGAGAAAAACATTAATGCCAGACACGGATATTTCCAGAAGAAAAAATGCAGCTTATCCTGTATTGTACAGTGCTCCTATTGAACTGCTTTGTATTCATTCCCGGTCATTTTATCAACTATAAGCGAACAAGCTTTTGATGGAAAAAGATAAGCAACGCGATGAAAATTTTGAAGTTAAGATTTACTAGTATAATAAACTACGATCTGTGACAGAAATAACAAAAATAATTCTTAGTGCGTGCGATAGAACTCTTAGTGTGTGGGACAGAACTCATGGAAAAAAGTGTTATAAATTAAAATTTCCAAAAAACATTGATAAAAATCTGATTAATCGTCAATCATATGATTCAGATTAAATTCTTAGCCTCATACGACCATAATGTAATGCTGATTTTAATATTATAACCGAATTTCGTGAGCTCAATTCTTCGAAACACGAACATTTCAATGACTGCATAAAATTTTTTTCCACATACCTTTTCTTTTTCCATCCAATTTTTTCGATAAGCTGCATCTTTGATCAGTTGACTGTTGGTCGTCTCCCTATCCAAAAGGTCGGATAATTCTTCCACTTTACTTAGCCAAGCGTCGAACTCGTCGAACGCAGTTTGAAAGTCATTCCTACCTCGCAACGATGCTTCTAGAACGGCACGGCGGACTCGAACGCTAAAAAATACAGATGTTCTTTTTACTTTGACTTTCTACTTCTAAAATTCTATCAATGAAGTTTATTGGGACAACGCTGAAATCAAATTATGTTGCAATAATTCGATGCGAGAAAATATTTTTTGAAGCTTCTGGATAGTAAATCCAGACTGGTCAATATTCCGGCAATAATCTTTTTTATCAAGTAACAGAAAAAACAGCAAATAAAATTTTCAGTAAAAAATTCAATAAAAAAATCGTACTTGTCGCTCAATTTCGTCCATTTATTATTCAAGCTGGACGTTTCTTGGCTAATAGTTGTTGTGTCGTCCTCTACGTATTTTTCTATTAATTTGCTCGATGAGAAATTTAATTCGGTCATTTTTGCTTTATAAGATTCGATAGCGCACACCAAAGACTAGAATGAGCAGAAAAAAATCAGTATGACGGCGGGAAAGATAATTTACTCAACAAAATTTGCAGGCGAAAACTTAGTTTTTGTTTCTCAAAGCCAAAAAATTTGAAAATCAAAAGATGTCAGTTACTGAGAGAAAACAACAGACAAAAATAAAAGCTTTGCATCAAAAACTTACGTCAATATTGTTTAGCTCCCTTGTCAATTCTTGTATCGTACATTCGGAGACTTTCTTGCCAGCCACATTTTGCAGAGTGGAATTCAACCAATATTCTAACTCCGATTTCTGCATATCCCAAAATCGTGATTCTTCCAACATGAACGTCAGCGCTTTTTTTCGTTCTTTGACGCCGTCCATACACTTATCGTAATCTCTCGATAGAATTTCGGCTAAAAAGTAACAGTAACAATATTCAAAAATATCATACACTAGAAACGTAAGAATGAAGAAATATAGAATATTATTTAAAATGATTCGTGAAGGACCGGTGTATCAGAATTGGTCGGAAATTGACTTTTTTGATCATCGGTCGACAACATATAATTTCCGATTTTAAATGGCAATTCTGGCATTAATCAGCTCAGCATGTGACTATTTACTAGCAAATGAAAATCTTAAGTCATATTTTTCATTTGTTATGAGTAAAATATTGAACGAAATGACTATATCATGACTTTTCCTTCCGATGACACAAAAGTTCTAAAAGTTAGTATTGAACAAAATTTCATCACTGGAACCGTGAACTCTCCTAAAAAAATTGATGGATAATGAATAATTCTGGGCCTTCACCTCCTGAAAGAGTGAGTTCAAAAAATCGTCAAATTTCTGTAATTTATGTGCGTGTTCCGAAAAGAATTTAAATTTGTGTCTAGGAAAGCATATATATATATATATATATATTGCATACAAGCCTGTAGGCAGAAATTTGTTTCGGGGGGGGGGGGGGGGGCACACATTTTTTTCACACAATTTACCGTAAAATTGGCATTTCTGACTTGACTTTCTTTTTTCTGACTTGACTTGAAAAAAAACCAAAGGTACCTTTGTCTTTTTTAACACTTCAAACATTTGGGGGGGCCATGGCCCCCAACCGCCCCCTGCCTACAGGCCTGTATGCATATTAACCCAAAATGAAATCTCTTGAAATGATTCCAAATAATAAAACTAGAAAGCGGGTACTTTCATAGATTTTTACATTCTGACAAGCGTTGGACTAGTATTTAAGGAGTCTGCTCACAGCTTTTAAGCTTCATTCGGACCAAAACGTTATTTAGGGAAGCCGGTGTGTAAACGATACGTTTTAACAAGCATTTAACAAAAAACAGGCAATAGTTAGTACTGCGGTCAAAATTGCTTAATCACTGCAGGATTTTTAGTTAATTGAAAAAGATTAGTGGAAATTATGCTCCCAGACTTCCAGTCCTATGTCATATATGGTTTAGCAGAAAATCTTAAATCTAAAGAATGCTACGTGCTTTTCAGTATTACTATTTAGACGGACTAGTACTCTGCGTTGATACCACTGCT